>JAAXCT010000365.1:0-583804 GCA_012490785.1 Eragrostis nindensis
GACGTACGTAGTCGAGAAGAAGATGACCAATCCGTGTGGAAACTGAAAGTCTGAAACTGACGAGGTCCGCGTACGCTTTCAGGTAATCCGCGCGCTCGTGCGGTACCATTCATACATACACTCAACTACCACATTCAAAAGACCAAATTCATCGCGCATGCCGCGATTCATTTTTCATCACGAGGCTGCGGGAGAGCGGGACAGGACAGCGAGTTCGCGCGCGCGCTCCGACCCCCTCCCTCTCACGCCATGACATGAGACGGCGACGTGGCCCGCATCCGCAACCGAAGCGGTTAGTTGCCGGGAGGCGGGAGGGAGGGACCAAGCAGAGCTCCGTTCGAGGCGTCCACGTCGGTGGCTGGCGCCCACGCGAGCGCCAACGGCCACGTTGCCCTGCCCGGCCGGGCCGGGCCCGAACACGTACGTACGGCAGCCAAACGATTCGAGCTCCCGCGCGGTCCCGCCACTTGCCGGCCGCTCCCGCGTCGCTCCAGGGCTCGTGGCCCCCGAGAGTGGGGCGCGCACATGCCCGTTGCGATCGGCGCACGTTCTCGCGCGGCTCGCGGTCGCGTCGCGGCCACCCGACGGCTCCCGCCGCGCGCGCACGAGGAGGCGCCCGTGGCGGAAGCAGCCCGGATGCGGACAGGTGCCCTGCGCTGCGCGGCAGGGGCGAGCTGAGAGATGCGTTCGATCGGGCAACGCGATCCAGGCATGTGGCCTGTGGTGCGGACCGACATGGCGACAACCTGCTGGGTAATGCGTTCTTGATCAAGTGGAGGCTCCTGAGGCACCAAGTAGCCGCGCAAATTGCCCATGCGGCCACTGCTAGTGGGCACTGGTGCCGGCCGGCCGCTTGTGCATTCGAGGATCGCGAAAGGGAAGGAACGCACCACGCTGCAGCATCGCCGAGATCTGTCCAGAATCGAAGAGGATCTCCACACGTACCGCGTCCACGATCCACGCATCCGGCATCCAGTCGGGGCCTGTTCCTTACCGAAGCAGTTCGAACGCTACTGTTTTCTTTTCTTTGGGACGACGAAAATGCCGGAGTTTAGTACTCCTAGTGCTTTTAGTTCACCATATAAAAGGGGGAAAAAAGGAACTCCTAGTGCGGCAGTACCGTACGTACGCCATGATGGATGGCCGGAGAAATGGATTAGGCCGGGAGCCCCGTGCACAACACCATGATTACGTGCTCGATCACACAGTTGATGACGATGCATCTATGCTTTTCTAGTGAGGAAAACAGTACCGCAGCACAGTAAACAATCGAGCGGAGACGGCAAGCAATCATCATCCGCGCCGCGGCCGATCGATCGATTGCACAACGTGCCAGCCTGTTTATGCGTGCGGCCGCCGGCCGGCACGTCAATCATCATCGTACTGGCACTCACACACAGTACTCCATTGTACACGTACGTACTCTACTTCTTTCTTTTATCTCCTTCCTTTGCCCCTGCAGTCGTGCTGGTGAGCTGACAGGCTCAAAGCATGAAGCTGTGATGCACATTGGCCGGGTGATACTGGCACGAATTTGTCAATGTGGAAAGCAGTAGGATATGCATGGTCCCTTGTCAAGCGTGGAAATGCATAATCAAACGCATCTGGTCCTCTTGCCACCGCTAAGATAAGCCTTATTACTTGGACCTGCCAATGTACCAGCATTGACCTTGCTTTTCAACAGAGACGGCCCGGTCGTCGTACCAGTTCGAGGCATCCAGCTTTCGGATGATAAGCGCATTGACTGAATTTACAATATATTTCGTTTCCAAGGGATTACTTACTTTTTTGTGTGGAAGGGATCGATTACGTACTAGCATAGTACATGTTCATGCTAGGTGATAAAAAAGACGCGACATTTGGGGAATCGATCGCTGTTGGACACGTTGTGTAGCTAATGCTCTTTGTGTGTAGCTGAATGCTTTGCCACAACGTGACAACGATAAAGGTATGAAAATGAATGAGGGGACAGAAGGAAAACCATACGAATCATATGATCATTGACGTTGAAATGAAAAAGGTTCTCCAAAGGAGAACCTTGTTATGTTGATGAAAGGTTATGTTGATGAAGGTTCTCCACAAAATCATTGACATTGAGCAAAGCATCCCGTCTTTAGTAATAGGTTATGTTGATGAACTTTTTGCTATTTACACACCTTTTGTTTGATGATGTCCTATTTGGCTTATGGGGTCATCTTTCTCGACAGTTCTTTGAAAGTGGCCAACAGTTTTTAATATAATTTGTTAGCTATTTTGAAAACTGTAGGTAATGAATTTGGGGGAAATGACATTGTCGGTAATTAATAAAACTGTTGGGAAAAATACCAAATTTGTATTAGAAAACTGCTGGCCATTTGTGTGAAATACAAAAGAGAAGCAAAACTGTTGGCCACTGAAAAGAGATTGTCGGGAAAGAATCAGTTTCTTGATCCATCTACACAAAGTTGAATTTTGTAATAATGGACAGCTAAATACATCAATGATATAGATGCTAAGATGTTTTCATTTGGTTGATGAGATAGAACATTCCTTTATTTAAGAAAATTATAATTAATGAAAAAGAAATTCTTTGATAAGGAATACGGTATACGTGTAGCATGAAACAGCGTCACGTCTTCACCCAAACCACTCAACGATCTGTGGCCCTGATTGTCGGCCCGGCGATCTAGTAAAACGTCGCGGCGATGTGTTTGGTTTTTTTTTTTTTTTTTTTGAGAGACATGTGTTTGGTGAAAGGCCCGTCTAATGTAATAGTAACGCTAAATGGTTCAAGTGGCCAAATACCAAGTATCTGTTGAAGGCCCATCTTGCTCTCTGCCCGCTGCCAGCGCCCACTCGCTTCCTCACCTGTACGTATCCAAGCCCAACTCTACACAGCCATCAATTCGCTTCTCCCCTTCGTCGGAAGTCCGAAACCACCACGCCCCGCCACCGGACACCGACGCCTCTCTGGCCGTCTTCCTTCGCCGGGACCCACCTCTCTTTCACTTGTTCCCGAGCAGCCGTCAGCGGCAGCTCTGCGTCTCGTAATGGCGGCCGGGCGGCACTACCAGACAGGAGCAGACCGCTGGTACAGGGCACCCGTCCACAGACGCCCACCAGGTGCTCGCGCAAATGTGCACGAGCCTCTGATCATCCACCAGATTGTTCAGGCAAACAGAGCGGGATCCAAAGATCGAATTGTCAGTTTGGCAATATGTGATCAAGGTTGAGGTTGGAGCTGCTCGTCTGCTGGACTCAGGAAGCAGAGGGCAGTGTAGAAACTGAAGGGCGCAACAGCTATCAGTGACATCCAGTTTGCACAAGTGAATCCTAGGTCAGTTGACACATCCTTAGTGTGATGGATCTGCTAATTTTATTTTTCTCTCAGTACCTCTTTGAAGGAGAAGGGATTTCTCTCATCAAGTTAATTCTCTTAGCAGAACAACGGATGGCAATGCTGCCTTTCTGAAGAAGTGGATCAGTACAAGATGAACCATGGAAAGCATCATCTTAAAGGTCAGAATGATAAACAGCCAGCTCCTCTCGTAGATCACTCATCACTGGTTAGGCTACTAGTTGCTTTGGAAAGAAACATCACACTTTCTCTAGGCATTGCTTGTAACCATTGCGTTGTGTCAAGCGGCAGAAAGGTATGAATCTGATGAGTCTTTTTAGTTGTCAATAGGTTTCATTAGATATCTGTCACATGAAAAGCTATATTCTACCTATTTACATGCAAATACTACAAAGTCGGAACCATTAGTGATTTTCTTTTTCATTCTGAACGAATTTGCGGAACCGGAGTCTCTTGGTTGTCTTTAATTGCCCTGTTCTGTTCATGTAAATAGTCTGAAAAACACCTTTATAAATAGGTTCCATGATCTTCTAACAACCAGCAAATCTTCATATGTGGCATAGTACCTGAAATCCGCAAAGTAAGTATGTTTTGAAGTGAGAAACATAGAGAATAAGAGAATTCTGAAAGGCCATTGCATTTTGAGTTGTTAAGCTACTAACTAGTCGCTATGATTTTGGAAGGATAGCATCACTCATGCACTTTCTCTTGGAATCGCTTGCACTGATAGGGTTTTATCAGATGTGCAATAGACTTGACTAGATATACGACAAATTAAAGACTCTACCTGCTTATAATTTTACATGAACATGCCAAAAAAAGTTCAGAAAACATTTGAGTGCAAGGAGAATGCTGAAAAGAACTCTTCCTTTTCTACTTCCATGTGCATACCGCCCAATTGAGAACTCTCTATTACTTATGCTTACCTTTAATTTTCTTCTCTGTTCATGGGAATCGTATGAAAACACGAGCATGAATAGTTAGCATGATCTGCTTAACACAGCCTGCATATCATTGTTAGTGGGACGTGGCCAGAAATCTGCAGACTAAGCATGCTTTGAAGTGTTAAACAGCAGCAGGATCCCATAGGAAATGCCAAGAGTGCACCACTAGATTTGGCTAAAAGAGACGGCATGATGTACCTAACAAACCATTTAATAATGTACTTAGACGCATAGGCCGATCTTTCTAGCCACAGAAAGTGTTAATCATACATTGACATTCTTTGGTTGCCTAGGCATAAACAAGGAGTCGTAGGTTAAACGTTCGCTCTTCCAGGCCCACCCCTCGTGCACAGCACAGCACAAGTGTTCATTTGAGGCTGGAAATTGTTGGTTGAGACATGGGCTGGACCAAACCGTTGAAAAGCGTAGATGTGAATCATGTGTGCGCCTAGTGAGTGCGGGAGGATGTGCATGTTTATCACGATAAGATGTGCATGTTTATCACGATAAGATGGGAGTTCTCTGTTGGCAGGCATCAGGGATAGACACGCTGTTGCCCTGAAGGTAGTCAGATGAGTGCATAAGTGCAGTTTGTCTATGAATTCAGTAGCATCGTTTCGTCTATGCAGTCTCTGGTAGCCATCTGTCTTACTTGCATTGTTTATTAGCAGAAAACTAGGATATGGCAGACTAAAAAATATCCTTTCATTCCTCCATTCTGTCATCCACGTTGATCTAAAAAAAGTGATTTTTTGTTCCTGCAGAAATCTGGGAGGAGCTCCACATCATTCTGTTGCCGGGAGAAGCAAGATCATTCCGCGAGCACTCACCTCCCGGCGCGCGCGCGAGAGCGCGAGTGCGGCGGCACAATCTGATATCCGCAGCCCTGTTGCGCTCCCGCTGCCACAATCCCCTGCCCTGTGCTCGCCGGAGCCCACCACCGTTCCCGGACCGACCCGTCCTTTTCGGCCCCGTCGCTGTCCCCCCGCGCGGCAGCGCACCCCTGCTTCCCCGCCCTCCTCCGCGACTGGCTGGGCTCCCGCCCACTCATCTTGCACAAACCCGAGCGGGAAAAAGCCGCGCGTCGTGCGGGCAGCGCAATCATGCCCGCGCAGAAACGTCTCCGCCTCCGCCTCCCTTTCGCCGTTCAGCTATCTCCGTCTTTATTCTCTTCGTTATTCATGCTGCTGGCTCCATGCCTGGGATCTCTTCCCTCGCTCCAACTCCAAGTACGTATAAGCTGTCATCTCCCAGAGCTCGATTGATCTCTAACAAGCTACTCTAGCAGATAATAAGAGATACTACTGCTGCTGCCATGTAGAGGCCTAGCTTTCTGCCTAGTTATAGAGTAGGTGTAGGTCTGGCCATCCACAGTGGTGGTGCACTTGCGCCCGACCTCGAGGAAAGGAGATGAGGGGCACCATGGCCGTGAAGCCCGCGGCCATTCTCCTCCTCCTCCTCCTCCTCTACCTGGCTCTCTCCCTCGACCTCGCGTCGTCCACGGCGGACGAGCGAGCCGCGGCCGTTGCCCGGAGGCAGGTCCTGCGTCAGGAGAGAGCCACTCTGTTGGCCCTGAAGCGCGGGCTCACGCTGCCGCCGTCATCGTCGGCGCTGGCCGACTGGAACGAGTCCAACGGCCACGTCTGCAGCTTCACTGGCGTGACCTGCGACCGGCGGCGGGAGCGCGTCGTCGGGCTTGCTCTCGCCAACATGAGCATCTCGGGCGCCATCCCCGCGGTCGTCGGCGACCTCGTGCGCCTCCGCAGCCTCGACATGTCCAACAACAGCATCTCCGGCGGCTTGCCGCCGTCCCTCGGCAACCTGACGCGGCTCCAGAGCCTCGTCGTGCGCAGCAACCGCATCTCGGGCGCCGTCCCTCTCGCCCTCGGCAACCTCCTGCGCCTCGAGAACCTCGACGTGTCCGGCAACCTCATCTCCGGCGCCGCGCCGTCTGTCCTCGGCGGCCTCTCGCAGCTCCGGAACCTCGACATGTCCAACAACAATATCTCGGGCGCCATACCTCCGTCCTTCGGCAACCTGACGCGCCTTGAGAACCTCTCCATGTACGGCAACCTCATCTCCGGAGCCATCCCTGCAGCCATCGGCAACCTCACGAGCCTGCAGAACCTCGACTTGTCCAGCAACCTCCTCACGGGGCAGATTCCAGCCGAGCTCTCCAACCTCCGCAGCCTCGGCACGCTCGAGCTCGGCAATAACCAGCTTCGGGGCGGCATACCGCCGACCCTTGCCAAGCTGACGGGCATGTACTACCTCAGCCTCGAGCATAACTACTTGTCAGGCTCCATTCCTGAGGCTATCTTCCTGAACTGCACCATTTTGGGAGTCGCTGACCTCGGCGACAATGACCTCTCCGGCGAGATCCCCCGCGCCGCCTCGGGAACCTTCTCCGACTGGTTTGCGGTCCTCAACCTCTACTCCAACAAGCTAACCGGTACACTTCCACGGTGGCTGGCCAACTGCACGATTCTATACATGCTGGATGTGGAGAACAACTCGCTCGCCGACGAGCTGCCGACCAGCATCATCTCCGGCAAGAAGTACCTCCAGTACCTGCATTGTCCAACAACCGGTTCTGGAGCCACGACGGCAACAGCAACCTGGAGCCGTTCTTCACCGCGCTGTCCAACTGCTCGAGGATACAGGAGGTGGAGGCCGGCTCCGTGGGGATGGGCGGGCGGCTGCCTAGCCGGCTCGGCTGGATGCTGCCGCCGAACATGTGGCACCTAAACCTGGAGATGAACTCCATCGAGGGCCCGATCCCCACGGACATTGGGGACGTGATCAACATGACGCTGATGAACCTGTCGAGCAACATGCTCAACGGGACGATCCCGGCGTCCCTTTGCCAAATGCCGGGCCTGCAGCAGCTCAGCCTGTCCAACAACACATTGACGGGCGACATCCCGGCGTGCATCGGCAACGCCACACGCCTCGGCGAGCTGGACCTGTCGGGCAACGCGCTGTCCGGGAGCATACCGAGCAGCATCGGGAGCCTTACCCAGCTCAGCTACCTATCCCTGCAGAGGAACATGCTGTCCGGGGAGATACCGGCGAGCCTCGGCCGGTGCGCCAGCCTGATGCGCCTCGACCTCTCGAGCAACCTGTTGAGCGGTCAGATACCGGAGCAAGTGGCCGGCATTGTCAAGTTGACGCTGAACCTGTCGCGCAACCAGCTCGGGGGCGAGCTGCCCAGGAACCTCCGCAACATGCAGCAGGTGCAGACGATCGATCTGTCCTGGAACAACTTCTCCGGCGCAGTGTTCGCCGGCATCGCAGACTGCGTCGAGCTGACGGTGCTCGACCTGTCGCACAACTCGCTGGCCGGCGTCCTACCTTCATCCATCGGCGGCCTGCAGAGCCTGGAGAGCCTCGACGTTTCCAACAACTCTCTGACCGGCGAGATCCCCGTGACCCTGACCAAATGCACCAGCTTGAAACATCTCAACCTGTCGTACAACGACTTCAGCGGCGTCGTGCCCACCACCGGCGCGCTCGCGCGGTTCGGCTTCCTGTCCTTCCTCGGCAACCGGCAGCTCTGCGGGCCGGTGGTCCGGCGCGCCTGCGGAAGGCCGCACCACCGCACGCGGTACCAGTCCCGGAGGTTCTTGGTCATCCTGTGCGTCTGCGCCGCCGGGTTGGCGTTCGTGCTGACAATCCTCTGCGCGGTCAGCGTCCGCAAGATCCGGGAGCGGCTGGCGGCGGTGCGTGAGGACATGTTCAGGGGCCGGCGCAGCGGGGGCACGTCGCCGGTGATGAAGTACAAATTCCCGCGGATCACGTACCGGGAGCTGGTGGAGGCGACCGACGAGTTCAGCGCGGACCGGCTCGTCGGGACGGGCAGCTACGGGCGGGTGTACCGCGGCACGCTGCGCGACGGCACCATGGTCGCCGTAAAGGTGCTGCAGCTGCAGTCCGGGAACTCGACCAAGAGCTTCAACCGCGAGTGCCAGGTGCTGAAGAGCATCCGGCATCGGAACCTCATGCGGATCGTCACGGCCTGCAGCCTGCCGGACTTCAAGGCGCTGGTGCTGCCGTTCATGGCCAACGGCAGCCTCGAGCGGTGCCTCTACGCCGGGCCGCCCGCGGAGCTCAGCCTGGTGCAGCGCGTCAACATCTGCAGCGACATCGCCGAGGGGATGTCCTACCTGCACCACCACTCGCCGGTCAAGGTCATCCACTGCGACCTCAAGCCGAGCAACGTGCTCATCAACGACGACATGACCGCGCTCGTCTCCGACTTCGGCATCTCTCGGCTGGTCATGAGCGTCGGCGGCGTGGCCAACACCGCCGACGTCGGCGCCTCCACGGTCAACATGCTATGCGGCTCGATCGGGTACATCCCTCCAGGTACGTACCATCAAAATGCACGCTCTTCTCTTGATCGTTTCACTGCTAGCTCCTGATCAGTTCACCCGATTCTTGTCAATCAAAGAGTACGGCTACGGCTCGAACCCGACGACGAAGGGGGACGTGTACAGCTTCGGCGTGCTGGTGCTGGAGATGGTGACGAGGAGGAAGCCGACCGACGACATGTTCGAGGCCGGGTTGAGCTTGCACAAGTGGGTCAAGAACCACCACCACGGCCGAGCCGATGCGGTGGTCGACCCGGCGCTGGCGCGAATGGTCCAGGACCAGACGCCTGAGATCAGGAGGATGTCGGACGTGGCAATCAGCGAGCTGCTGGATCTCGGCATCCTCTGCACGCAGGAGCACGCGTCCGCGCGGCCGACCATGATGGACGCCGCCGACGACCTGGACCGGCTCAAGCGGTACATGGGCGGCGAAACGACGGCCACCTTCGCGTCGTCGCTCGGCTTCTCCTCCGCGACATTTGAAGATATTGACTAGAATATCAAAGGACCAAACATATTGACATGTACGTACATAAATAGCTAGCATAATCTTCCATGTGAAGCATGATTCTGTTCTAACCAGATAAGATGGTTTCTAATTGTGCAAAGGTATTGCGGAAACAAACATAGCATTGATTCTTTGAAGGCGATTGATTGTTGTAATAGCTCTATCTAGAATCTAGACTGATTTCAATTCAGGGAGTTACCGAATTGGTTGTATCTTCTTCAGCAGTTTTGTCTGTGCACTTTTTTCAGCAGTTTCGTTCCAGTGTTCTGTGTATACCTGAACAACCTCAGTGCTAGCTGGCAGCTGATGATCAAATTACCTGAGTAATGAAGATCAACTCAATCAATTTTTTTCTGATATTACTGGTTTGGTTAATCTCGCAATTTCAATGGCCGCGGTGCAAACACTCACGATGCATTCCTGAGTGTTGCATTAGACAGCACAAAGCTGGAACCTTTGTGCATGGTGCAAGTTTCAGCATTCACACAGATTTCAGGCTAAAAGCCTGGTCTATGAACTTGTGTAACGAACAAGGCCGGTGTCAAAGTTGGACAGAAAACCAAAATGTATCTGCATGATGATTCGGATAAACCAGGCGTGCGTCAGAGCATGTTGTGAGCACGTTCGTGGATGCGGCAAGTAGCGATGCCTAAACTGGACCAGCCTAACAATTATAATAACCTGGTGATGGATATGCAACCATGAGCCATGCATGCCGCGTGTAGGTCATGATGTATGTACTTGTCAATCCACCAAATCCAACTGACTAATGCTCCATGTACTTGTCAATCCACCAAATCCAACTGACTAATGCTCCACTACAGATGCTTCTCATGTGTATTTCTTTTGCATGTGCGCAAATGAGAATAATTACTGTGGATTTTTTTTCTTCTTTTTCCAGAACAGGGCCTAGCCCTGGAATTTCATTACGAAAGTAACGAAATTACAGAAGTCTTAGAGTTCAAACAGGAATGTAAAAAGCAAGGAAATGTAAATGAGTTCGACGGAAAATAAGAAATGATGCACTTGCCGAGTGGCACACAGGGCCATCCGACAAGCACCACTACCCTTGTCAACTCCTTTGAACGACCAGCAAACTACAACTAGGAAGTAAAAAAACTTGGGTGAGAGCCAATGCTGCTTGCTCCGCACTTCTGTAGGTGAATTGCTCGGACTACTCCTCACGCTTTTTTCCGCAACTCTTTTGTCCCAGTGAGCTTTTTCATCATCCATTCGTGATCGTCCTTCTGGCGCCGGTTGCCGCCTGCGTCCCTTGTCTTGGATGATGCTGCACCGCCGCCTGTTGGAGTGTTTCTGCTCCAGCCACCAGTGTTTGTCCATCTTCTTCTTGCTGAAGACCTGCCCAATATTTTAAAAACGAGCAGGCATAACAAATGATCTCAGTAGGAGATCGTACAACTTTTTTATCAAAGCAAACGCGGTTCCTCATTTTCCAGATTGCCCAACAGATACCAGCCAATCCCACCATATAGAACTTTTTCCCATGGGGAAGATAGTGATGAATCCAAACCAGATATTGCTCAATGCTTTCGGGACGACAACTGGCTCCTATCACTAAAGCAACCATACTCCACACATATTTGATTACTGCACATTCAAAAAAAGGTGGTTCATCGTTTCCTCATGGTTACAGAAAGCACACTTTGAATTTCCTTGCCATTTCCTTTTCAACATGTTATCTTTTGTGACAATGGCATTATAGTACATCTGCCATACAAAAATTTTTATCTTCAAGGGCAATTTCGCCTTCCAGATGATATCAAATCTAGTATCAGGTTCGTTAGTACATAATTTTTCATATAGTGACTTGACTGTGAATTGTGCAGAGGCATCCCAGCACCATTTGGGTCTATCTTCAGAGTTATTTAAGGAGACAGCAAAGAGTATGTCTCGTAACTCCCTCATTTGATTTTGTAGTTGTACATCAAGCCATCTAGTAAATGTCATTCTCAGCTTCTGCTGGCAAACGCTTTGACAGATCCCACTTTTTGGTCACATACCATGTACAACTCTGGGAATTTCTCTTTAAGAGTAAATTCACCGCACCATCTATCATCCCAGAAGCTTACTTTTTTCCCATTTCCAATCACCCAAACTCTCCCTTTTGTATAGAACTCTCTTACTTTGAGCAGGTCTAACCACACAGGTGAGTCAGTCTGCCTGTGTTTTACCTGTGATATGCACTTGGCTTTCACATATTTTTTTTGCATAATTTCTTGCCACAGACCTGTACCTTGTTCTATTTTCCACCACCATTTGCATAACAATCTGATATTCATTTTTCTAAGATCTTTAATTCCTAGCCCACCTTTCTTTTTGGGTCTGCACACAATACACCATTTAACCATATGATATTTTTTTTTTCTTTGCACCTCCCTGCCAAAAAAAACCTCTTTCTTATCACATCCATCTTTTTTATTGTTGTTTTTGGCAGTAGGTACATGGACATGTGGTAAATAGGAATACTTGTGAGACAAGAATCAATCAGTGTTTTTCTCCCCCCACTGGACATAGATCCTCCCTGCCAGCAATCAAGCCTCTTTGCTAATTTTTGTTCTATTAATGCCCAATCTATCACATGGAGCCTCGAGTGTGACACAGGCACACCTAGATATTTTATTGGCCAAGTGCCAATGGCACAGTTAAACATCTCAGCATACTCCTGGGCTTTTTGTTCATCATTTTGGGTTAGCAGCAGTTCACTTTTTTGAAAATTTATTTTTAGCCCTGACATGGCTTCATACATGTATAGCATAAATTTCAAATTCAAGGCATTTTCTTTGTTTTCTTCTAGGCAGATGATCGTGTCATCTGCGTATTGAAGAGCAACAATCCCATTCTCAATGTAGTGAGGCACCAGTCCAGTCAAAAGTTTGTTTTGTTGAGCTTTATTCACCATTTTTGCTAGTGAGTCAGCAGCGAGATTAAAAAGGAACGGGGATAGGGGGTCGCCCTGCCTGACCCCTTTCCCACTTTGAAAGTAGTTGCCCATTATGTTCACTTTCACACAGAGAGTGCCTTTCTGTACTACTGAAGCAATCCATTCGCACCATTCTCATTAAACCCCCTCCCTTTGAGGCAATCAAATAGGAACTCCCAGCTGATCTTATCATAGGCTTTTCGGAAGTCAAGTTTCAGCAGAATGCCATTTAGTTTTTTTGACTTAGTGTCATGGATGATTTCATGTAAGCACATTATCCCATCCATAATGTTCCTCCCCTTTATAAATGCATTCATTTATTAATGATTCTATCCATGAACTTCTCCAATCTGATGGTCAGAACTTTTGTGAAAATTTTGTACTTGACATTTAGCGAGCATATTGGCCTATACTGTTGGATTTTGTTTGTTTCTTTGATTTTGGGTAATAGAGTAATAACTCCATAGTTTAGTCTGCTCATGTCCAAACGACCTTTGTGGAAGTCATTAAAGAGGTTCATGAGGTCCTCTTTAATTCCCAACACTTTTGGTAAAATTCAATGGGTAAATGGTCAGGACCAGGTGCTGTATTTTTCCCCATATCAAATACCGCGTGTTTCACTTCCTCTTCAGAGAAGTCCCTTGTTAACCACTCATTTTCCTCTTGTGAAATTTTTTCTTCGTCACTCCAGCATGTGTGATCCATTTTGAATTCAGGTTTCTCTGAGGGGCCAAACAGAGTTTTATAGTAATCAGTGGCATGAGCTAGCAAATTTTCATCCCCATCAATGATTCTTTCATCAGCCTGAAGGGTATAGATAGTATTTTTCCTTTTCTTCCCATTTGCAATCCTATGGAAGTACTCGGTGTTGTTGTCCCCTTTTATTAACCAAGTGCAATTAGATCGTTCATTCCAATACATTTCTTCAATTTCAAAAATTTTCAACAACTGATGTTGTATTTCAGTTTTTCTTTCCAACTGTACAGAATCAAGAATTTATTCTTCTTCAATGTTCTCCAGTACCAACAATTCATCTTGTAGATTCATTTTGAGTTTCTTATCGTCCTCTTTCTTTTTGTTACCCCACCCTTTGAGGTATTGTTTAGCTCTTTTCTCCTTGATTAACCAAACATCCAAATTGGATTTTGCTGAAACTGGCCTCTCCCAGATTTCTTTTATTTTGCTCAGAAACTCATCATGCGAGAGCCATGAGAGTTCAAACCTGAATGGTTTCTTCTCATGAGATTTTTTCCCTTCTATTGTCATCACGATTGGATTATGGTCAGACATATACCTGGGCAGTTTCCTTACGTTTGTCAATGGGAAAAGAAGTTCCCATTCTTTATTGATCAACACCCTGTCTAATTTTTCCAGGGTGGGATTATTCTGGTTGTTACTCCAGGTATATTTACCTCCCACAAGATAAATTTCTCTTAACTCGTAAGCGTTGATTATTTGATTGAAAATGTCACTCCACTTGTTACAAGTGAATTTTTTGTTTTTCTCTGAACTATATCTTAAAATATTGAAATCCCCACAATGAGGGTGGGGACCCCATTAGTGTTACTGATCCTGGACAGTTCAGTGAGGAACTGTTCCTTGTCCTCTTCTTGTGCTGGGCCATAAACAGTGATTAGACACAACTCTTTGTTTATTTTTTTATCTACCACATTAGCTGCTATAAAGTGCTTCCCAGCAGAAAAAGATTTAATATCAAACCTATCCAGGTTGACCCCACAGAGAATCCCCCCAGATCTGCCTCTTGAGGGCACCCAGTGCCAGGCAAAGGATTTAGGACAATCAAGTTTCCTAAAAAATTTGTCACTAAAATTCTTTTTCATAGTCTCCTGAACCCCAACCAAGTCCAGTTGATTATCAATGATTAGTTCTCTCAGAAAGGGACCAAGGCCCTTCTTTTCCACCCCCCTACAGTTCCATATTAGACCATTCATTTTGAAATTTTTGTTTTGGTACCCTTCCTGAGTTTAATCCCTGGGCTAGCCATAGGATCACTCCCCGACCCCTTTGCTTTCTCATCAGGAGAAGCAAGGTATTTCTCTCTATTTCCACAGAAAGATTTTTTTTTCTTTTTTTCTTTGACTTTTTACTGGAAACAATCTGAAAACCATCCTCATCAGATTCCTCAGAGTACCATCCAAGAAACTTGTTGGTATTTCTTAACGATCACAGATAAATCCGCAAGCGCACGGAGTATACCGTTGTAGCATTTCACCCGGAAGTATTCCAAGGTATCGTAATTTATATTTTCCACAGGGAAGACGATGGTTTAGAGAGTACTATGCTCATAGTTAATATCTACATTTAAATGGATCACAGTCCTTGCATAGCTAAACAATAATATATATGGGTAGTGTGACACACAAGAAAAGGATCAACTCTAATATACATCCATAGCCAAGTGGAGAAGAACATAGAAAAGAGCTAAGTTCCTATTGTACTTCATTATACAGTGACATAGTATACAACATACACATACATGCATATCACTAAGGTTTAGGCATATGCACTCAAGCAAATGGGCATCGGCTTACCCCTGGTCTGCCAGGCGACTCCGGTCTACAGCTCTACGCCGTACCCGAACGTGGAGGGATACCGAGGACGGACAGGGCTGTCACCACCTACCGTCTACCTCAAACAATCCGTGGGGCACGAGGCATCCAATGTATTCTACCAATCCAAGCACCATGCTTGCATTGCTAAAACATTACTCTAAATCCCCGGCGATGATATGGATCTAGAGCATAATCCTAAGGATCATTGGACTCATGCTTGGATATGCAAATGCATGTAAACCTAAGTATAAACATGGCATGGTATACTATGTACTAGGACACGTGACAATAAGGCAATTATATCCCTACCGCCAGTCCTCTAGGTAATACCCACATAACGAGCATATGAATATCACACTAGCACTATATAAGAAGATTATGATTACTCTATTACATAAGCAAGCCAAGGATCCACAACCAAACAAGAAACGCTTAACCAAGGCAAGACTATATGAAAAGAATAATATTATTAAATAGAATAAAGTCGCAAAAAGAGAAAATGATACAAGAGCCATACCAGAATCTCCAAGACAACTTGGGAACTAGAGTAGCTCTACTCTAAGCCTAACTCCACTAGAGCTTGGAGACTAAAACTAATGCAAGAGTGATTCCTCTACTTGGTGTGTGTTCTAACCGGCCGAGCACCCCTCTATTTATAGCCTCAAATGAGAGGGGGGATTAAATAGAGCAAGTGAGAGTCGGCTGAGGCAGATTGGCCGCCAAGGTAGGCCGCCGGCCTAGGTGGCAGGCCGGCCGGCCACACATTGTGGCGGTTGGCCACCGCCTTCCGTGTGGACGCTCCAGATTGCTTCCTGAGGTCGGTTCCGAAGTCGGCTAGCGCTTGGGGGCGGTTATGGTGGAGTAACCATCAAGTTTAGGCCCAAAAGCCCACCTGCGCGAAGTCGGTTGTTCATCCACCATGGAGGGCACTTGGGCTTGGTGTTTTGGAGTGTATGTGGCCCACTGGAGGAAGCTTGGGCCATTTGGAGACAAGTCCAGGCCGGCCGGCCTAGGGGGGTGGCCGGCCGGCCAACTATTTTCAGCATTCGCTGAAATCTTCTTCGTGGCATAACTTCTGCTCCCAAACTCCAAATTGGGTGAACCAAAAGTCCATTTTGACTATCTCGACGAGAGCTTCGACATGGCGATATCAAATTTGTCATTTGAATAAATATTTCTTCATGTACAATTGCCTCTTGATTTATCGTTTTGAATTTGTCGAGATGTTTGATCCAGCCCTTGTCCACCTTTCCTTTGAAATACACCTGCATCAATAAATCTACCACAACTCGTGGAACTTTATTAGTTTAAATAAATATGCGTATAAGAAATGCTAATTCTCCATTATTTGTAGGACTATTGGCGGTCGGAATTGGTACTTAACGACCGTCAACAAAACTTCAACTCCTCAGAGGGGAGTGATTCATTTGTTCCTCATTTTTATTCTCACTCTTACCCTCAGCTTTTTCTTCCAACTTGTGTCTAGCTAATTCAAGGTCTTTAATGATGTTGATTTTTTCCATATCCTCTATATTCATACTAATCCCCATTTTTAAAGACTTAGCTAGTAAAATATTATCATCTAAAACCGCAAAAGAATTGCTCATATTTAAATTCGTACCTTCCAGATTCTTCTTCTTTGTAAGTTCTTCTGCCCTGTCCGCAACCTTCCCATGCTGTCCTTCTAGCCTTGAACTTCTTCTTGGTTCCTGCACCACTATCTTCTTCTGTTTCTGTTTTGCAGTGTGCATGTCTTCAGCTAACTCTTTGTTCTCAGCAGAAAGCTCCTTCTCCCTCGGCATCAATTCTGATTCTTGTGATTTTGTACCTGTAGGCCTATGGTATTGTTGGGCTTCATCCCCTCCTGACACCTGCTGTTGTGAGTCTATTTGGCTCTCTTGTATGTTGAGTTCCATTCTCTTCCTCCTGGCTGGACATATCCATCACGGGACCCTCTTGTGATTCTCTGATGGGGCTCAAGGAAGTAGGTCTGTCTTCATGCATTTTCTCCACTGATTGTATTGTTTCCTTGATCACCTCCTGCTGCAGATCCATACTCAGTGTTTCCTTGCGAAGTTCAGTTCTATCTCCTTGCTCATGTGCAGTTTCAATTGCCCTCTTGGCTTCAATTGTTGCTAAAGGGTCGAATTTTGACAGCAGCATGTTAGTTCCATATTCATTTATCACCACTGAATGGTTAAATGGAAGCTGCATGGTCCATGACTTTCTATTGTTATCACTAAACTCAGCATCCATGCTTGATTCTCCCAGATTCAGGGCTTCAGTGCCAGGTAACACCATATCTCCCATGCCAGGACTATCATCCTCATCACTAGTATCTTCTACTGCCACCTCAGCCACCACCTTTCCTTTATCTTTCTCCTCCCCTGCCATGACTTTTGGTACCCCTCCACTATAAGCTTGTTGGGCACTTGCCATCAACTTTGAGGGAGCCGAGTTGAACCTGTTGGCTCCACCCAAGTTGTTTGTCTGATTAGTACACTGGATATTTTCCTCAGTCCTGGGTTTCTTGTTAGGAGAAGGCTTGTCTTCTTTGTTGCCAGCATCATCTTTCCTGACCCACTGATTGCCTGCAGGATTTGTAGACCCCTCTTGAGGCACTTCTCTCTGAAAAAAGAAGTCATACAAGTGAAGATCAAGCAACCCTTCAGCCACTGCAGGTACCTTGGTCACATCCCTGCACCCTATTTTGACTCTGACAAACTCAAATTTCTTTAGATTCTCCTCATCAACTTCCAGAGATAGTCCCACTAGAGAACCCACCCTGCTTACATTTGGTACAGATCTTTTCTCCATCGGGATCCCCTTTATTCTGAACCAAGCTTCATCTATCCTTCCTTTAGATTCTATCCCAGAAGTTCACTTTTAAACAACAACATGTTCAAAGATCTTTTGTCGTTTGCTAGGGATAAAGTGATATGTTTACTACAGAAAATCACTCATAATAGGTTTGGGCTACATTTTCGTCCTGTTGATTGTTTTATCTTATTCTACCGCCTGTGAGAACGAAGGGAGAAGAGCGGGCATTTGGACAGCGAGAGCAGAGAGTATTGGACATCTTGAGAGAGGTATTGCACATTTCAGGGTGCTCAAGTCCGTTATCCAAATGATATATCGTTGCCTTTCTACGTTTTTACTTGAATTTATGACCTCCTGCCATTGTGAATTGGTGCTGAAAGAGGAGTGGAGGAGTAGGACTCTGAGTGGCTGCAGTGAATAATATTTGAGCGCCTGTTATTGCCGTTGTGACTGATGGAGTGATGGTAAACTTCTTATCTGAAGATCATGCTACTGAATTGTGCAGTCTGCAGTAAAAGTGAGTAAGTTGTCACTCAGAGTAAAAGTGACGAATCGCTCAAGGGGTCTTGTCATATGCGTGTTGATTTATGTTTGATTCATCAAATGGAATATGTAAACCTGTAAACCATTTTGTTTGGATTGAGCTGTAGAACATTTGAATATGTAAATCTATGTACAGATTGATGTAATTTGATTAATGCTCAGAAGTGCACTTCTTTTTCCTTTTTTTAAATTTTTTTCTTGATTTATTTTCCAGTCGTGCCACCCATTCTTTAAGCGGTCAAGGAAATTCACTCTGACGGTCGGCCATCAGAGGATATTTCCCTAACGATTTTTTGTATTTCTCTGATGAGGGTTTTCGGCCCACAGCAAAATTTGGTTTTCCAATAGTGTTATGCAGAGTATGTATCGTCTTCCAGTGAGTTGTGCCTTCTCTCCTCCTCATTAAAAACATGCTCACCGCGGTATAAGAGATAAGTTTCGAATAAAAACTTATCTCTTGCATTCATCACTAACCGAATGGTCGCACTATTCCTTTTGATGTTCCTTTATTATGCAATTGTTTGGTGATCTAAAGCTCTGCACACATGTCAACGAATTTGACCATCGGCCACTAACATGAACATATGAAAAACATAGCAAGGTTAAAAATAGTATGGATTTCAATAAAATCTAGCTATTTAAAAAGTGAATTCAATATATTCAAAGATATTGATAATCAAATTTTGGATAATTTAGTTGCATTCAATCTAAAACAAAGCTTGATTGTGATTAGGCGTCATATTCTATCGGTGGAGACCAGACAAAAATTAACATAAGAATAATGCCAAAAAAAACCCTCTCATTTTGAAAGAACCATCGTCTATACTTGTTGCAGTATTACGAATGCATACACAAATTCAAGACTAAACTCAGCACCGTCCAAGATTTGAAAATGACAAAGTTGAGATTTGGAAGCAATGAAGAATAATATCTATCCAACATTAGTTTTTTTTATCTCATAAACTATTTCAAGTTTGCTTTTAGAAATTTGTGTAAATATCATATTATGGTAACTATGGATGGTGATTTTCAAAAATTTTAATAACGTCACAATGGTTTTTTATGGAGTTTTCACAAGATTACAACTTTTGTCCGGGTTTCAAGCGATTTTTTTCGTATTTGTTTTCCCGGCTTCGCAAAGTCAAAGCCTTCTCCTTGTTTGCCGGTCAGCTCAGATTCACCTTCACAAGCTCTCGTCTTCCCCAGTCCCCGGCTCCCCGCCATCAACTACCCATAAACTAATCCAGCTGCTTCGTCGTCTGTACTCGAATCCATCTGCGGCTGACCCGCACCGCCGCGCCGGGTAAAGAGTTCCCATCGGAGGGAAGGAAGCCAGAACGCATGGATCAAGAGCCGAACATGCTCGAGGAGGATGCAGCCGTGGACGCCGACGGATTCGGCGGTGGCGGGTGGTTGGGGGCGGTCCTGGAGCCAGTGCAGTGGCTGAGGATGCTATGCCGGGAGCTGGGCGCCACATTCGTGGCCGGGGTGGTGCTGGTGTACGGCCTCAGCCAGGGCTTCGGCAGCTCCTTCTACCGCGTGGCGTCGGACTACTACTGGAAGGACGTGCAGCAGCTGCAGCCGGCCACCGTGCAGCTCTTGTCCGTCTTCTTCTTCGTGCCGTGGGTCCTCAAGCCGCTCTGGGGTGTCATGACCGACGTCTTCCCCATCCGTGGATATCGCCGCCGCCCCTACTTCCTCTTCTCAGGTCAGCCAAAGACAAGATTTTTGATCTCTTGCTGTTGTTCTGTACAGTAGGTGTTAATTTCAGTAGTCTGTGTATTCGCGGATGGAAACAGATTTTTGTTTCACCGAAATTTGACAATGCATGCTGATTAGGCCTCTGATTCTTGAATGAGACGATGGTTGCAAACCGTGCCTGCTTCTCTCCGTGTTCAGACATGTTAGTTGACTTTTTTTTTAATGTTAGTTGACATTTCTTTGTGAAGTCGGTATCTGAAAACATACTTATTTCAGCTTTGCCAGAACACTATTGAGGCTGGCATACCCAGTGTTTTTCTGAAAGCGTGCTTGCTGACAGCATCATCTTGTTTTATTTCTCAATGGCTTATCGGGGTGGGACCGGCTGTGACGATGGGAAGGAAGCTTTAGATTATATGTCAATTTTTGTGGACGTGGCAGTGGTTCAACTTGTGAGATGGAGTAGGTTCTAATCGTTGACATTTGTTGGTGAAGGTGGTAATAACTGTAAACATAATTTTATTTCAGCTTTGCCAGAACACTATTGAGACTGGCATACCCAATGTTTTTCTTTGAGTGCTTGCTGATAGTATCATCTTGTTTTTTTCCTAATGGTTCATCGGAGAGGTAGTTCGGGGTGGGAGCAGCTGTGACGATGAAAAGGGAGCTTTAGATTATAGGTCAAACGATGAAAAGGAAGCTTTAGATTATAGTTCAATTTTTGTGGACGTGGGTGACATGGAGTAGGTCCTAATCATTGACACTTCTTGGTGAAGGCGGTAGCTGTAAACATGGTTTTATTTCAGCTTTGCCAGAAGGCCCAGAACACTACTGAGGCTAGCATACCCAGTGTTTTTCTGCGAGTGCTTGCTGATAGCATCATCTTGTTTTGTTTCTCAATGGATTACCAGAGAGGTAGTTCGGGGTAGGAGCGGCTGTGACGATGAAAAGGAAGCTTTGGATTATAGGTCAATTTTGGTGGACGTGGCAGTGGTTCAACCTGTGACGTAGGTACTAATCTTTGACAGTTTTTTTTTCTCTCGAAAACGCAGGAGAGTAATCGTTGACAGTTTGCACTGTCTATTGGTAGCCTGGCCTTCATTAGTAGGTGCAAATTTTAGAAAGAATTTGTCGTTTTTCCCTCTTTGTGGGCCTGATTGTGACAATTTCCATATTTGGTCATGTCACATTTAATCTCTCATTTTGAGATTGATTTTCATATTTCTTAGTCTAATGTAGTTTTGTGCCAATGGCGGTCCCATCTTCTATTAACCATTCTATGATTCATTTGTATAGTAGTATCGCCTTGAATTTAATTTGATTGGCAAATGGACCTTTTTATGGTAAACAGCAGGACGAACCCTGTTGTCAGGAAGCAACTATAGACATCACTAATAAATTACTGTTTGCATTCTGTGATGATAGGAATACTTGGAACGACTTCAGCTGCTGCTGTGGCCATGATTGCCGGATTGCCAGTGACTTCTGCTGTAATTTGTTTTGTGGGAATCTCAACTGGTGTTGCCATTGCTGATGTCACGATCGATGCATGCATTGCAAAGAACAGTATTGATAAGCCAGCATTGGCTCCAGACATGCAGAGCCTTTGTGCATTTTCGTCATCTCTAGGTGCACTTATTGGATATGCTACAAGCGGCATGTTTATCCACCATCTTGGGGCGCAGGTCAATTATACTCCAAAAGCTTGATGTTTTTTGGTTGCTAAGCTTCATTCATATGTTTCTTGACGAGGAATGAAGTACTAATGGAACTGTAGTGCAATGCAGGGTGCATTGGGTCTGATGGCTATACCTCCTGCTATGTTGATTTTCCTTGGGTTTTTCATATATGAGCTGCAAACATATCAGCATAGTGCGAGAGAGAAGGTATGTTGGTTAGAGTCTGAGAAAATTTAGTTTTCTTTTTCTTTTCCTTCTGTGTCAAATTGATTGGGTTTAATACTTGAATTATTTTATAGTGCTTCCTGTGAGCACACAGGATGGTCCATGTTACTTGGCCTGGATTAGCTGAAATGTGTGACATCCTTTCTTTATGTAAAATAGGAAAATGTAAGAGTTTCAACATTATTCTTCTGGAATGCTTACTATGTTAGCAATTCAGAGTTTCAAACTACAAGGAGTTTGATACTTCAATACATTATTTCTTTGTAAAATAAAGTAAAACCTGCTCAGTTTGAACATGTTAACTGAACCTGGATAGTAATTCAAGAGTGTATATGAACAAACACAAGATTCTTTGAAGCACAATATAACATGAAAGAGTAACCGCAGAATGTTGTTTCTCACTGATATGCTAATGAAACGCAGGTCTTGAACAAAGTTAGTGTGGCCGTAAAAGGAATGGTTAAGACTATAAAGTATCCAGTAGTATGGAAACCATCTCTATACATGTTCCTTTCTCTGGCTCTCAGTATCAGTACACACGAGGGGCAGTTCTACTGGTACACCAACAAGACACCACCCAACCCTGGATTTTCACAGGTGATTTTTTTTTCCTTACCTGCTTAATGTTGTTACTAATTGTTTTATCTGTCACTCAGAGCAATGGTAATCTTGATCTGCATCATAATGCCTTGTCTTGACGTCTTTTACTATCTGAATTACCATAGCATGCATGACCAAAAAAAAGCAGACCGTACTGTAGGTTGAATGCTCCAGAAACTGATTTCACAATTTATAACTGATGTTAATGTGATAACAACATGATTTTTTTTTCTATTACTAGACATTATGAAAAGCACAGCATGTGATGAAATCATAGAGGAATAAGAAGCTGGCGTTCTTCAGAACAACAGATTCCTTGCTTGCTTGTCATTTTCATCTCATGATTTTCCACTTTCATTATACATAGAGTTACGTCTGCCTTTCTGAAAGATATGCTATTTAATCATCATAATATTAACAGAGAGATTGCGATTTGAGAGGCTAAAGTACGAAAAGATTGAAAGGAAATAGAAAAGACTGAGGTATAACACCAATCACCAGTACTCAGTAAACTGAAGATAACAAACAAAAGCAAGATCTATCAGAAAGAAACCTAGATAAATGTTGCCTTCCTTCAGATTGGGAATCTGAACTGCAGCGCCTAATCCCACCATATTTCTTGCTCAATAATGTTGTCCTCTATGTCCCTAACAGGTGCCTTATTATATGGTAAACTGCTAAACAACATTATCGAGAGTATTTTCACCTCTTTTCTTGTTTTAGAATCTTAGCCTGGAATGGAACGGATAACTAATCCATTATAGCTTCATATCAAGCTTTGCTTTGTAAAGTACCACGTCGCCATAATGTCCAGGTGCAAGCATCAGTTAATAGATTCCTTAATCTAGCATTTTTCAGGAAGCTCTGTCATCTGAAGTTAATAATGAACTTCAAAAGCATGAAGTTAGCATATTGAGTGCTACATGTTGAATTGAAATTGCGGAAGCACAAAGAGTGTCCCTTGCAAATGATAAAGCGAACCGGGGATAAAATGGCCAATCTGTAGTGTTCGGTTAAGCAGTAAAATGGAACTTAGGAGTATGCCTGTAGGTATTAGAACCTTTTATTTGTCATGATTCTTTAAAGCAACTTACTCTCAGATGATTGTTAAAAAGGTGCTTTTGGAAAACCGTTGCAAAGTCTAATAAATGAAACATAAGAGATTTGTTAGTACCACGAGCATAATACAGAACTATATACTCACTGTTGCGATTGCATCCATGCAGGAATTCGTTGGTCTGGTGCACGCCATCGGCGCGGTGGCGTCCATGGTGGGCGTGCTCATCTACCACAAGTTCCTCAAGAACTACCCGTTCCGCAGCCTCCTCTTCTACGCGCAGCTTCTGTACGGCGTCTCCGGCCTCCTGGACCTCACCTTCGTGCTCCGTTGGAACCTCGCGCTGGGCGTCCCAGACGCCGCCTTCGTGACCCTGGAGGAGTGCGTCTCCCGCGTCGTCGGCCGCGTCCGGCTGATGCCGATGATGGTGCTCAGCACCAAGCTGTGCCCGCCCGGCGTCGAGGGCACCTTCTTCGCGCTGCTCATGTGCATCGACAGCGCCGGCATGCTTGCGGCCAAGGCCGGCGGCGCCGCCGTGCTGCGCGCGCTGCACGTGACCAGGACCGACTTCGGCAGCCTCTGGCTCGCCGTGCTGGTCAGGAACGTGCTCCGGCTCGCCACGCTGGGCTTTATCTTCCTCGTGCCCGCCGCGGACCAGACCGACGTGCTGGTGCCGCGCGAGCTCCTGGACTCGGCGGCGGCGGCTGGGGCCGACGAGGTGGAGAGGATGCAGCTCGCGAGACTGACTTCAGACACCGATGATGTATGATTCACGTTGGCACGTTGCTGTATACAATAGGAAATTGACTGAGCAATGGACTCATGGTTGGATACGTTGCAAAAGGAAAAGGTTTCATACATACAGATTCAAAAAAAGAAACCACTTTCTACAAAGTCTCCAGAAAACCACTTTCTAAAAAGAAACCACTTTCTATCAATATCGTCCCATTCCATTTCTCTCTCCGTTTTTAGTGCAGAGTTTTGAGAATTCTCAAGCGCATGGTTGAAGTGAAGACTGTTACTCCATCGAAAGGTGCCCAAGCCACTCCAACCCTGTTGCACGGTACATTCGAACCGTATTTACATGCACATGAATTATACTACTCCGAGTACTACTACCAGTACCAGACAAGTCCTTGGGTCTTCGTCTTCCTCCGGCCGGTCTTCTCGTGGGCTCGAGGGCATCTCCGTGCTACAGTAGGCAGCGCTGCGTCGCTGACCCCGCTGCTGCCACTGACATTAATGTCACTTGCGCCCGAGTTTCAATGCCTCCACCCACGCACTCTGATGACCAAACCCCCTTCCTCTTTTTCCTCAACAGAAGATACTCCTCCTATGCCATCCAGCACTGCCGGTAATAAAGAAACGTGTCAGCGTGGAGTCGAGCCTACCTGTCAGTAGAGAGAGAAGACTAGAGTGAGGCCATGGCACAGTGGAGAGGGAGGAAATAGTGTGCGCTGTGAGCACTGTCTGGCGCTGCAGCCGAGCAAGAGGACATGCATGTGAAGCCCCCAATAATTCCTCGCCCGGCCACAGCGAGTACACACCGCCTCGCCCCACCCGAGCCCAGCCGCCAGCTGCTGCGCCTTTGTTCCCATGCGCCGCGAGAAGCCAACCTCCCCTCACTTTGCTCACGCCACCAAGAATCTTTCATCCCCTTCTCCATCTCTCTCTCTCTCCTCTTCCCCTTTCTCTCTCTAGCGAGTGAGCTGAGCCAGTGAAAGTGATGGCATGGGGAGCGTGGTGCATGGCAGCTGCCCTGCTCGTGCTTCTTCTCGCGGCAGCTGGAGCTGACGGCGTGCATTGCCTGGAGGACGGCAGAAGAAGCAGGAGAGCCCTGCGGCAGCGGACGCACCGCCTGAGGTCAAGTAAGTTCTCTGATGATCCCTGCTTTCTCTCTGCTCCGTTTCTTGTTGGGTTTCTATATATGCTGTTCTTGGATGGGAGGGAGAGGAACCGATGGCATGGGTGAACACCAGGGTTCAGTGCCAATGCAGATGCTTTTGCCAGTAATGGCAATCTGTGTCTGCTCATGAATTGTTTCTGTTCTTGGTAACCTGCTGTGTTTGGGGGATTCTGTTCACTTCCGGATTGGAAAATTGCCAAATTGGAATGCACACTCCGACTCTCTATTACTAGTTCAGCACTGCAAAATGCCACTGTTTGAACGGCGCTTTATTGATTGGGGAAACAAGAACCAATGTGGCCAAGAATTTGGGGGCATGTAAATCGCCGAGATGTGACTGCGCGAGGAATGTATATAGTCTGCAACTCTGCATTGTGTTTTTTGCGTTTTTCTTTCTGGTCAAGATGACTCTGGCATTGCCAGAAGTAGCACGTCCCAAGTACTTTAAAATATGGATGGATTACATAAACAACGATGAGAATAGTAAATTACTAAATTTCCATGTGGTTGGTGACAACACCACCGCAGATTTTCCAGCTGCTGAAGTGTGTGCAGAGAGATGAGTTCACTCTAATTTGTGGTTGCAATCTTCAGGAGCAGTGAGCGGCGCCACTGTGCTCGAGCTGAGGCACCACAGCTTCAGCCCGGTGCCGAGCAGGAGCAGGGAGGAGGAGGTCGACGCCATCCTTTCCTCCGACGCCGCGCGGGTCTCGTCGCTGCAGCGGCGCATTGAGAACTACAGGCTGATCAGGTCGTCGCCGGAGGCGGCAGCGACAGCGGCGGCGTCGTTGGCGCAGGTGCCCGTCACCTCCGGCGCGAAGCTCCGGACGCTGAACTACGTCGCCACCATCGGGCTGGGCGGCGGCGAGGCGACGGTGATCGTGGACACGGCCAGCGAGCTCACCTGGGTGCAGTGCAAGCCCTGCGCGTCGTGCCACTACCAGGAGGACCCCCTCTTCGACCCGACGTCGTCGCCGTCCTACGCCGCGGTGCCGTGCAACTCCTCCTCCTGCGACGCGCTGCAGGTGGCCACGGGCATGTCCGGGGCGGCGGCGTGCGGCGGCGCCGACCAGCCGGCGTCCGCGTGCAGCTACACGCTCAGCTACCGCGACGGCTCCTACTCGCACGGCGTCCTGGCGCACGACAGGCTGAGCCTGGCCGGCGAGGTGGTCGACGGCTTCGTGTTCGGCTGCGGCACCAGCAACCAGGGGGCGCCGTTCGGCGGCACGTCCGGCCTCATGGGGCTGGGCCGGAGCCAGCTCTCGCTGGTCTCGCAAACCATGGACCAGTTCGGCGGCGTGTTCTCGTACTGCCTGCCGCATAAGGACTCCGGCTCATCGGGCTCCCTGGTCCTCGGCGACGACTCGTCGGTGTACCGGAACTCGACTCCGATCGTGTACGCCTCCATGGTCTCGGACCCGGTCCAAGGGCCCTTCTACTTCCTCAACCTCACCGGGATCACGGTCGGCGGCCAGGAGGTGGAGTCCTCCGGCTTCTCGGCCGGCAAGGTCATCATCGACTCCGGCACCGTCATCACGAGCCTCGTGCCGTCGATCTACAACGCTGTCAAGGCCGAGTTCGTGGACCAGTTCGCCGAGTACCCGCCGGCGCCGGGGTACCAAATCCTCGACACCTGCTTCAACATGACCGGGTTCAGCGAGGTCCAGGTCCCTAGCTTAAAGCTTGTGTTCGATGGCGGTGTGGAGGTGGAGGTGGACTCCAGTGGCGTGCTGTACTTCGTCACCAGCGATTCTTCTCAGGTGTGCCTGGCCATGGCCGCCCTGAAATCTGAGTACGACACCTCGATCATTGGCAACTACCAGCAGAAGAACTTGAGGGTCATTTTCGACACTTCAGGGTCTCAGGTTGGGTTTGCGCAAGAGACTTGTGATTATATTTGACATGCTGACTGGGGATTTATTGGGAGGGAGCCATGATCAGCTATGTGAATATCCTATACCTGCAGATTTGTTTCGAGATTACCTCTGGTGATTGGCAAGTGATAACACAGTAGTAGTATTAGTTATTGGAAAATGTATAAGCATTCGTAATTGCTTCTCTCTGTCCCTCTGCTTTTTCTTTGGGGTTCAAGCAAGGTCAATTTCATTGCAAGAAATCGGTGGAACTTTGTGTCTACTTGTTCTGTAGCTAACGTGATTGGGCATATCGCTAGAAACAAGCATGTGAAGCAAGAAAAAACCTACTAAAAAGTATGAGTACTGCATTCTCCCTAACGTCAGCAAATAAAGTCCGGAGGTAGTAAAACGTACATGAGCACTGCATTTTCCTACGAAAGCAACTACGCGATGCCAAGAGTCCAATGAGTGACGACAAGTGTAGGAGACATGTCGACAGGCGCATGAGGAATGCCCGTATTATAGAACTTTGTGCAACTGAAAAAGGAGATCAGGCTGTGCCGGTCCTTTAGTGATCAGACATGAAGGGCGTCACTGCCTTTCCATTCCAAGACACCTGCGAGAAACAGCACTCAAAGAATATGTATACGCACTGTGCAGGAATGTGCTGCTACAGAATACAGATCACATCATGTCACATGATCAGCTTATCGATATCACAAAAGAAAAGAAATAAAAATCAACTGAAATATGAATCCTCCCATACCATTTTACATGGTTGTATAGATGCTAGAGAAATATACTATTTTCTTTTTCTTCTAGAATTCGTTGAAGAACTATTTGTAAGTATATGTTTGTACTAGTACTTATCACGGATGTGTATTACAGTACAATCACGGACGCACAATCCATGAAACTAGTGCACCACAGCCGCCAAGCATTACAAGCGCACCTGACCTGACAGTGTCCCCCACCTTTGGTGGGTGCCGACAGCGCAAGCGACCAAGGAAACAGGCTGTGAGCCGGCACGAGCTGCAGCGTGCCAAAACATTGTAGTACATCGTCCAGCTCAGGATTCTTCAGGGAACATGTGTGTGTGTGTGTTTTTTTTTTTTTGTCTATTAAGCTAAAGACAGCGCCATAGCTGGAGTTAGTTATCTTTACTATCTATAAAAGAAGGAGTTGGTGGTGGCCGGTGGTCGTCCGTCGCCGTGCTCGCTACAGTACTCGGCGCCGACATGTGGGCCCCACTTGCTACAGTACTCGGCGCCTCAACCGCCACACACCGCGTCAACCCCGCGCCCGCATCCTTCCCTCTCCAACCCAACCCGCGCGCTCACCCGCGTCCGGTCGTCGACGCCGCCTGCCCCCGCCGCGTCCCCGCCCTCATCCTCCGCGCATCCTGCTGCCCCAACTCTCCCAGCAGGCACCTCCCAATCGGCGAACCCGGCGCGCCTCGCCCAGGCCCGGCCACCTGCTCCTCCCAATCTTCGAACCTGGCGCGCCTCGCCGCGCGGTACTCGGCATCGCTGCCGCTGCAGCGGAGCTTTGATGTCGTAGCCACAGGGTTGAAGCCCCGGGCGCGCGCAATGGTGCGGCACAGGTGGGCGCGCTCCAGCTGCTCGACGTAATTCCGACCACAAAGACGAAACACTCCCCCTGTCGAGCTACGACCTTGGCTTTGGGCAGCGGCGGTTTGCTGAGCTGCGGTGGCCGGAAGAGCGGCATCATCTGGCCAGCTGAGCTCAACTCCTCACCATGCCTCCCTGCGCCTCCATCTCCGTCTGCGCGCCGGCGGCGATCCAGGGACAGATGCTTGATGATTACTGCCGAGGGTGAGAAAGGCCAGCGGGCTCGCCGTAGCAGCACGAAGAAAGAGAACGTGGAAAGGGAAAGGTGGATACTGGGTAAGCTCGCCGCAGCAGCTCGGAGAGCGAGCGAGGAAAAGAAACAACAACAGAACTTGCGACGCTTCACGGAAGAAGAACAGAACAGGACATGGGCCATCTATTTTCTGAATTGGACCTACATCTGTAAGCGCCAGCCATATAAACGTGCACAGTAACCAGAATCCTAATCCAAAACGATTCATCTCAGGAGACCAACCAGCAAGAAAGGTACTTCCAGCGATCTGAAACAAAAGAATCCATATACAAAAAAAAAGGTTACACTCTAACAAAACATTTTATTAAGTGGGCAAAACAACTTTAAATATTCAAAAAATTCAAATATAGTGTATTAGCTCTAAAAAAGTTCACGCAGACCAAACTAAATTAACCGGCTCTTTTCAAACATAAACTTCAACGGTTCCAATTAAATATGTTTAAAAACTAAGACTGGTTATATTACTTGTATATTTTTTTCGACAGCCCGTGGCAATGCACGGGCATCTGTGAAATAAAATGTTTTCTGTTATGATTTCAGGACTGTGTGATGTCACTTCTAAGGTCAATCTGTAACTACTGCAGTGCTCAATACATCCATCTCATTTCATACCTTCTTTTACATATGTCAATGCTTTGTATGCTTTGTTTGATTTGCTTTCAACAAATTTTCACCGTAGCGTTAGCACGGGCAATGTACTAGTTAGTAGAAAACGTTGCTGATACGCACTTTTTTTTTCCTTCAGAGGGATTAATAAGCTGTGCACCTGACACTGCAGATCAGAGGGGAGGAAAGTTGACACATGCAAGAATAGTGTTATGGGGATAACGGGGGTCAGGTATCAGGAATCAGGGGAGTGTCAATCAAATAAGCAGATGGGCAGAGCTCCCACGTTTTGACTTAACCACCTTATCCTATCACAACCTCTCGGGGATTAGATTATGAAAACACTATGCCTTTCAAATTAACCAATGAAAAATTTCATCGACCTTGCAATCACAACAGTCAAAAGTGAAGATCTGAAGAAATGTGCAAAATTGAGGTAAAGGCTTAAAGCACTTTCACAATCGTCACAGCTAAGCAGCATCATACAGACAATTACTCTATTAGACTTGAAAGTCACTCCGTCACGGAGATAGCACGGCACTGCTAAACAGAATGCCATAGCCCATCGTAGTGACGTCATCATCAACAGACTAGCATGTTAAATGCTCTAAGAAAAGAGTCCCAAGACAGAAACTATTCACAAAGGCAAAATTAGAGCGCTCAAAAACTTCCATTTCTCTAATAAGACTTGTGAAATCAATTAATACTGTCAATCCTCACAATCAACTATAACTAGTGCCGCATGGGGAAAAAATAAACTCAAAATGGAAGATATGACCACTAGGTTGCACAAGCATACTGAGGTACAAAACATTTTTGCCTGACCAACTCATGTAGATCGTGAACGATTTTGAACACAGCATCTGGACGTGCAAGTTTCAGGCAGTTCTGTGACATAACTTTGAGCTCATCTGACCTAGGGCCAAACCAGTCAGCGACTATCTTTGCAATCTGTTTTGGGGACTTCGAAAATTTCCCACATCCGTTTTCAACGACATACGGAACATTGCCAGCTTCCTGTTAAGTGAATAAATCAATTTAGAATGATATACATACCGACCTTAACCAAGTTCAATTATCATGTACAAGATGTTAGCTTAGTGAAGATGACACACTAGCTTGCTAGTATATTTGTGTCCCTCTAGGCATGACGAAAGTCTCATGAGATAGGAAAAGGAAGGTAAAACTCAGTCTTTTTATTTGCTGAGCTTTCAACTACTTTTACGGATTTGATACTTAGCAGCTTGGGTCATGTCTAAGAGGTAATCATACATCTAGCCTAAAAATAAGGTCAAAAGATGGCACTTAGATATCATACTAGATTGGCCCTTTTGCAGAGAACCAATGTGGTCGATTTGACTGGTTCAGTGGCAAGTTTTCAGTGATTCTTTTTGACCCTGCAAGTAGCGCCATCTGTATGGCTATAAGGAATGAGTTTGTAACTATATAATAATGATTTGATTATAAATGTATGGGTTCATACTGCATGCACCACAAGGATGAAACAAACAGATGATATACTCACTACACAGGTAAATTTTGGCTAAGTGTCCATGGAAACAACATAAGTCATGATTTGAACCTATGCTGGAGCTCGGTAGTAAACGAATATATGACAGTATAGAAGTAAATTATTTATGTGACATTTTGCTGACTGCTCTTCTCCAAGATATTAACATAGAAATGAGTCAATGACCAAGGAGCAAATTCAATGTTCTTAGGTTAGGACAGCTATCAGCACCATGGTGAAAAGGACAGATAAAACAATCTATATGCTGAGTTTCTAAGGAAAATACCTGCCCAGCAATATAATCATTTAGAATAATTGGCAAGCCACGGATCATCGCCTCTGCGATTGTACCAGGCCCTGCCTGAAAATCATCATTAATCATGTATCATTACATGGCACACCAAAAAAAATCGCATAAATTGTATCACATAATCCCGTACATGAAACATGGGAAGGTAATGTAAGGCATACCTTTGTAATGATACAATCACAAGCACCCATACATTCCTCCATCTTTGTAATAAAACCCTTCACCTAAAATTTCAAACAGAAAACAAGAATCAATAAAAACACGGAGAGCGAACTACTCGCCAAGAGATAATGTACCTTGGCTCAAGTCTCATTAAGTTAGCTATGCAATTTCAAAGGTTGAAAAAAATGCCTTTGCTGACTAAAGACTAAAATCATGAATCTGGCAAGGTAGAGAAGTCATAAAGTTAAAAATTTTGGATATTATAAATCATTCAGGGAAATACCTGAACTGGGACCTTCCAGTTTATCGACTGCAATCGGTTAGCCAGTTTCTTATTACGCCCACAAATTATAAGTATCTGACCCATGGGCTCCCCTTGGCTTTCATCATACAGAGTATCACCAAGCGCTTTAGCGGTGGCCTCAATAGGGCCCATCCCTTCACCCCCACCCATCAATAGGACAGCAGGTAGATCTTCATCCATTCCTAACTCCCTTCTCAGTTCATCCTATTAAAGAAAATAGCAATAGATACAACAATCAGTAACTTGTGAAATATGGAAAAAGACCCATAAAACAGTAAGATGCTTCACGGCTACTCACTGAAGAAGTTGTGTACCTTTGGTGGAACAGGTTTGACAAAAGATGGTCGGACTGGAAGGCCATAGACCTTAATCTGTGAGGGCTTCAGTCCAGCTTTTAGTGCTCTCTTTTGCACCTCAGTTGATGGACAGTAACATCTAGTTACAAGCTTGTGGAACCTAAGGGATAACAGTAGGATAACTATTTCATTGTAAGTGTGCAAGCCCTACATTTTGGTATCAAACTAAAAATGATGTGAAGTTGTGTGAACATTGAAGCCAGCATACCATGTTGGATGACAAGTGCTGAGATCTGTAATAACAGTAGTGAATGGGATCTTATCCAATAGACCTTTAGACCTCAAAATTCGAAGGGGCACATGTTGCATTAAAGGATGTACACTGATAATTACATCTGGTTGGTACTTCATTAGACCTTTTGCGACCTCTCTGCAGACATGAGTGGAAATTTCTAGGTTATATAGCTACCTTGTCCCAAAAAAGGAAAAGAACAACTAGCTACAGAAAATGTGTCATACAAGGCAATCAAGGTCTACATTTCTAAGCAGGATTTGAAAATTCCACAGACACCTGGCACTAGGCAACAGGATAAAATATCTTGAACATTGAAGATGGTTATTACTGTCCTTGGTGCTTATTGTTCATAATTCTTTTACTATACAAAAGAATAAATTCAGTCCATATCAGGCAATAGCAGGTCAAACAATGCAGGCATATGAACAAAATTTGTGCTTATGATTCTAGAAAACATGGTAGAAATTTTGCGATGAAAAAATAACTTATAAATTATGGAATGTGTAGTAACAAATATATTTCATAGTTTTTCCTAAAATAAATTATGTTGTGGTTGCTAAGTGCCACTAGTTGTACAAGGAAAACATCTTCAGCCTGTTCGGCAGCCCTACTGCTTATCAGCAGCTACAGTGTTCGCAGTTATTTCTTCAGCATCCGCTACAGTGTTTCTGCGCAACCGTAACAGGGCCGATGTGTAAGCCTTGTGGTTCCGCAAAATTATAAGGCAACGGTATAAATGTGGACGTAATCCATGAAGGTTGTGGGAAAACTAAGGAGGCCCTTTTACAATGTACGATAAAAAGATTTGGTGATAAAACTAGTAACCTTGCTATAAATGTGGATGTTGCAGCAAAATGTGGCTGATGAATTACACGCGGTGCAGTACCGTAATATGTCATCTTCCACAACGGTCCATGTTTCACCAAGAAGCTATAGCTCCTAGGCAGTTGGTTGAATGGCCACGGTGTGTGGTCAGTCCACAAATCTGTGACAAATACCTGCAACAAACTTCCTTTGTTACAAAAGACAGAAGTCCATAAATGTTAATACTGACAGCCAGTCTGAAAGAGAAAAACACAAATCAGTCACTCATTCATTTTATATCTACTAAGGTGGTGTTTGGATCACCATGACTAAAGCTAGCCTGACTAGTTTTAGTCACTTTTAGGGACTAAAGTCCAAACAGGGGGGACTAAAAGGGACTAAAACTAGTCAGGCTAGTTCTAGTAGGGGAGGAGGGACTAAAAGGTTTAGTCTCTAGTCACCTGACTAGTTTTAGTCAGGGTATCCAAACACCACCTAAGAACTAAAACAATACAGATGACAGTTCACACAAGTGGAGCAGTCCCAACTACCGGAACTCTCCATTCTACTACAAAAAACCGACACAACTAAAAGCGGCTAAACCATCATGTGATATGTCACTACCAGCTATTTTATCACTCAAAAGAAAAACTCAGTGATATCAATTGATATTACCGAAAGAGAAAAACACTCAGTTACTCATTCAATCAATATCAAAGAAGTAAACCAATACCGATGACACTCGTCACAAACGGAGACTGGGGTAGGTACCAAGGTCCAAGATTCTTTATTCTACTATCAAAGTTAAGGTATACCATCATGAGCTATGTTACTCACTTTTTTATCATTCCAACATGTGAAACTCGGGGATATGAGTGAATATTATAACCGAAAACAACAAGAACATTCTTGTTCTCCACCTAAAAGGACTACTCCCTCCGTCTTAAAATGATGTCGCCATTGACTTTTTGAATTACGTTTGACCGCTCGTCTTATTCCAAAAAGTTTAAAAATTTTCAAAAATTTTGTTATAATTTGTTTTATCACTAGAGAAATTTGAAACATAACTTATAATTTTACATATTTGAGCTAATATTTTGAATAAGACGAAAGGTCAAACGTAACTCAAAAAGTCAACGGCGACATCAATTAAAAAACGGAGGGAGTACTACAATAGAAAAGTATATGCTGAAGCATCTATCACTGGGAACCATTTCCTCACAATTAGCAGTTTGGAGCACATTATAACCTACGAAGTGTAAAGACCATATTCAATATGCAACCAAATCACCAATTGGACCAAACCATTCCTACAAGTTATAATGTGGAAATTCTAGTAAGACTATGAGAGTTTACTAAGATGCAGTATTAGTAACAAAATCAAGTGGGCTGGAGGCTGTAAGAATGTGCAAACATACACTATTAGCACTAATCCGGAGCGCAAAGGGCAGCGAAACCGCACCTGGTAGCCGTCGCCAAACTCCTGCATGAAGGCAGCCTTGATGGCCTCTGCGGACGCCCGGTGGCCGCCGCCCGTGTCGCTCATCAGGATCAGCACCTTCTTCGGCGCCTCGGCTCGCGCCGCGGCCTCCTCCTCGGCTACCGTGTCCACGTCCCCGCCACCCCCTCCCCCACCTCCACCCTCGCCGGCGCCACCGCCGCCCCCACCGCCCAAACCCAGCCCGAGGGACGCGAACCCGAGGGGCGCGATTTGGTTCCCGTGCAGCTGCACGAACCGCGCGAACTCGCTCCACATCCGGTGGAGCCTCCCGGCTGAGGTGAAGGCGGGGCCCGGGACGGACATGGCGACGGAGAGGGCAGCGCGAGGCCCACCCCGCGAGCGCGGGAGGAGGGAGGCATGGTAGGAGGATGGGAGAGCAGGGGAGGCGGAGACGGCCGCGGTTGGGAGCGGCGTGGATAGGAGCGGGAACGGGACACATAGGAAGGCGGCCGGGAGCCCCGGCTCCGCGGCCGGCGCGGGCATCGCGGCGGCGAGCCGGCGGGCGGGCGGGCGCGGTGGTGATGGAGTGGGGAAGAGGGGAAGGTGAGCCACACAGCTGGGAGGGGGCGCTCCTTTCGGTTTTGTTCACGGTGTTGGGTTGGGTTGGCCTGGTCGGTGGCCGTTGGAGTTGGCAGGGCATGTGTTTTGAGAGTTTTACCTGTATGCCATTAAAAAAGATGGTCTAGACCTACATGCTATTAAAAAGTTTGAACACACCTGGTGCCATTCATCTAAATTTTTTGTCCCGTGTGCCATTCCGTCTTCATTCCGTTTGATTTTCACCGTTTGCACCTCCTGATATGTGGGACCGGCCATGTAAATGACCATCTTGCCCTTCTGTCCTTATCTCCTCACGGCTTCGTCTCTCTCCCTCGCGTCTCTGTCGAACTCTAGTGGCGGCGCGGTTCCGGCGGCGTCGAGGCAGAGCGGAGGGAGGGAGGCGGAGCGGCAAGGCCAGATGGACCGAAGGGAGGGAGGCAGAGCTGTAGACGTCGGCACGTCGCAGGGGCCGGAGAGGCGGAGACGAGTTCGAGGAGCAGGATGCCGAAGCTGCCACCGCTGCTCGCCGCGAGCCATGCGCCCCTGCCCCGAGCAGCCCAGCCGCGCGGCCACGTGCTCGCCCCGTAGACCACGTCGCGCCACCAACGCCTCTCTGCCGCACCCTTCACGAGGCCTTGGCGCGCCCCCCTGCCGCGCCCACGACGCGGCCGTCCTGCCAAGCCACCTGCTGCAACCACGCACGGTCCACGGCGCAGTGCGGCAGCCCCGAACGCGCGAAAGAGCAACAAGCTTGTGAGACAGCCGCAATGAATCGGAAGAGCAGGAGCTCCCGTGCAAGTCCCGCACCAAACGTGCGCATGGATTTGGCAAGACATGCTCAGCATCCAATGGTGCTTGTTTCTCAACGGTGGAGGTTGTTGGAGGAGCCAGGGGCGCGTGCGCGGCGGCGTCCTCGCGCTGGCAGCAGGCTACGGCAACGCGTGCGCGGCTGCATCCTCGCGCTGGCAGCAGGCGGCGGCAGCACGTGCGTGGCTGCGTCCTTGCGCTGGTAGCAGGGACGCGTCGGGCTCCCAGAACGCGAGACCGCGAGCACGCGCGCGGCGCGCCGGGGTTGTTTCCATGGCCGGTCCCACATGTCAGGAGTTGCAAACGGTGGAAATCGGACAGAATAGAGACGGAATGGCATACGAGACAAAAAAGTTTAGGTGAATGGCACCAGGGTGCGTTCGAACTTTTTAATGGCATGTAGGTCTAGACCATCTTTTTTAATGGCATACAGGTAAAACTCTCATGTGTTTTCCAGGCACAACTCGTGAGCATTGACCCAACAAGCCAACGCGTCCGGAAGAAACCATGAGTCTTTTATTTTGTCGATCGAGTACAAAAACTCTAAAAGCCGGTCTTGAGTACATAAAGATGCTGCCTAACAACTCAAATCAGTGTGAAACCAGCCAGATTAGAGGAAACATGTTACATGTGATTAATTTGGCTGTGATGAATTGACAATTCGTGAGGGAAACGTTTATGAGTTCTTAGCATTTTTTGCCCTCCTCTGACTTGGACGGTTGGACCGTAGACTCTTAGTTTTATGATAACAGACTGGATATTTTGTTTTACCAATTACCATGGAGTAGGTGTTAGCAATGCCGCATTTTGGTCCATCGTTTTCGCATAAATCAAATCAAGCACTATGCTTTTGGTTCCCCTTTTTCTCTAGTGCTTAGCATCTCTTTTAGCGTGTTCTCTCTCCAACACGGATGGTCCTCTCACAATTTTATGGTGTGTCAGTGTGTGAGAAAAGTGAGAATGCAATTGAACCACGTGCGTTTAATAACTTTTGTTGATAACTGTTTTGAAGTGACTCCTTTAAAGAGTTTGGCGGGTTGATAAGGCACCACTCAAATTTTTTGTTGATATCTGCCATCGACATTTTGATTTGTGTTACTAGTTCATCCAGAGTCATTTGACCCAACCAACAAGTATAAAACGCATACGCGTGAGAATACACGTGTGTGAGAATCAAAAGGTAGTAGGATGGTCATGGTTGTTCTAAATATACGTTCAAATCCTAAAGCAGCCTCAATTTCTTTCAGCTTAAGAGCATCTCTAAGAGATTACCAGAAAATTAGCCATAAAGTTGTTTTTGGGGTTAACAAAAAAATTATATGAGGTAATTTTTCTTTCCTCCTTCAACATTTCCTCCTAAAAGTTGATCAAAACACTTTTGATTGGACCACGTCAGCATTTGGGACCATAAAATCATTAATTTTAGTGAAAGAAGAAGAAATAGGGATCCTAATTCTTCCCTGTTTGTAGCTACAAATGAGGAGAGTTTAGGGGGTATGAAAAAGTTGGGAGTAGTTTTGGGGTGCTGTTGGAGATGTTTTTTTTTATTGAATCCTATTATTTTAATTTGAGGAGAGGTTTTGGGGCTCTTTTGGAGATGCTCTAAGCTCTTATAGGCCCTGGTGCTCTCGTATTTGGTAGAAAACTGAATTTTCGGAAGTTGCATTTGTTGTTTCATTGAAGTGGATGGACGGATATCTCGTAGTAGGGTTTAATATCAGAACAATACAAAGAAAAAAAACCGATTTTTTTTTTGTTGCAGTCATGATTTTTTCTTCAGCTACGGCCGTCATGCATTTTTCTTCTTCTTCAGCTACTCCCAGCAAAAACAAAGAAAAAACGGCAGCGGCTCATCCCCGCCAGTCAGCCAGAACCGACCCGTCATTGGCCCGCCGTCAGCCCCCCACCGGTCAGTCTCCGGCGCCCGTTAGATTTCACCCTGGTCACCACGCGCGAGGTCCACAGGACGAGGGGCACCCGGAGCTCTCTCTCCTGTCTTCTGCCGCCGCCTCGCCGCTTCCGCTCCTCTTCTCCGGCTGCCGAACCAAAGAGGTGGTCCCCGTCGAGCGATGCATATGCCGGCGACCGCCTGCGCGGGCTCGGCCGCCTTCCCTTCCTCCTCCTACCGCCACGGCTGCGGAGCCCCTCCCGGTTCCGGGGGATTCCTGGAGCTCCTGCGCCTCCCGTGCCCTCCCACGCGGGCGCCGAGGCTCCGGCTCGTAGCTCCCATGGCCTCCACCGTCGACTCGCCCGGGAGCTCCTCCAACTTCGCCAAGCGCATGGAACGCGCCTGGCTCATCTCCCAGGTGCCCCAAGTACCCTCAATTACTAGCTGTTCTGTTCAAAATTCGTTTCGCTCCGGGGATATTGCTTGTTTATTCGATTGGACCGGTATGAAATTTATTGCAACTGCCGCGATTATACCCGTGTCTCGTTAATAACATATATTTGTGGGTATGGCTAGATCATTCCTCTGGCTAGGTGTCAGAACTGCCTGGTTTTGGGCTTATTGGTACGAGTAACCCAACGAACGGTGTTGTGAATCCTCTTATCTGATTCACTGAACTAGGAAATCTTATTAGTAGAGTTAGTTAGGCATTAATAGGAGCAGAACAATATGATGTCGCCGTGATGGCTCAAATATTTAGCCCTGTTGGTAGACGATGCCATATTGCCATGAATTGTGTGGAAGTTGAAATCTCAGTCTGAATAATGTGCAGTTAGAATGTGCTGCATCCATGTTAGCTGAGTTGTTTCCAGCCTGAGATAAGTTAAGTGCATAGGCAATTCCAAATGTTGAAATGTTTTTAATTTTGTTAGCTTTGTCAAACAGTGCTGTTGTTTCCATAGATCGCAACATTTTTTAGATCATACTCAGACATAATGGAAATCGTGGGGGTAATCAGGTATCATATCATGATGCGTATCCTTCATATCTTCTACAAAGACTTCTTTAGAGGTTTCTGGAAAAGGGCTTCAACTTCTGGTTCATTTAACCACGTAGAACCTCGTCCAAAACAGAGCAGTCTGTAACTGTTCTATGCCCTTACTTATTTTGATGTTCTGATGTTGATGATTGGAGAACAGAGTTAAATTATCCACGAAGAGCAAATTTAAATCTTTATCCTAGTTATAGCTTTGCTCTTTGGTAGTTGTGATTTGTGAATGTGAAGTCTTGTGCTGCTGTCTAACATTCACGTTTTGATGATATGCAGCAACCACGGCCAATTTCTTGTTCATCTTGTCAATCTGCTGGCCATGTGGAGTGCAAGTGGTGCGCGGGCACAGGCTTTTTTATCCTTGGCAACAAAATGCTATGTGAAGTACCCTCAAGAAACTCAGAATGTGTGATATGCGCTGGAAAGGTTGTATAATTTTTTCTTATCACTCATTTAACTATTGATGCATCTGAATCATAGCATTTTCATGTAAATATATATTGATGCCTTTGCTGCAGTTTGTGCTCCATGAACAAGTTGTTTGACATGATTACATAGTAATGTCTTTAATACTATTAACACTATGTATTCTTTTGGTTTCAGGGCTTTGTAAATTGTGCTGATTGCAAAGGGACTGGATTTCGTGCCAAGTGGCTTGAAGAACCTCCTGTTGACAAATGAGTCACATAAGTCATACTGCAAATTCATTATTTCACAGAAATTTTCGCTAATTATATGTAACCCTGTTCATATTCTTTTTCTGTATGTAACTATAGTACTAGAATCCTTTTGTAACTGCATCAGCCCCATGCTTATGGTAACATGCTGTTAATTGTTCAATATATCTTACTGTTGGTAAGAGTCTGAGTAAGAGGATTTTTTTTTTGTCTCTTAAATCTTTAGATTTTTCTTCATCACTCTAGGTTTATTTTTCTCCTGTGACACGTCACATGTCAAAACAATTTGTTCAGAATTTAGACATCTCTACATCTATCTTTTCATCATTATTTTCTGATGATAAAGTTATACGTTTAACACAGATTTCATAGGTCTTTGACATGGGGAAAATTATCATATTGAGTTCTGAACCAGGAAATAAACTGCACCGTAAGTTTAGTTTTTATGAGGGAAAACAGTAAGTTGTCTAATGTTAGTATCAGCCAAAGTCTTGACACTTGAAGGTGAAAGAACAGATCTTCTAACAACTGCTCAAACTTTAAAAGAAAGATGAGAAATGATAAATTGTTGCTAACATAACAGCTAAGAATGAGGTGACCCATCACTTTGGCTAGGTATAATGTGTGTTGCGAGACCGAGAATCACTCTAGCTTATAACTTTTGAGATCTGCTATTTCAGTTACATACCACGGTACATATTACTAATATGAAATCTTGTCAAATCTTCAAAGCAAATCATAGTTGGGAACACAGATGTCCTATTGTAGTTTCAAGTGGAACTAATGGCATCCAAATGAACATGCTCGTGCAAAGTTGCTAACCTGTTGCCAGTGTGATCAGAATATATAACAAATATGTTCTGCTGTAGTTGCCATCTTCACTTAGTGCATTTTACTTTTGAATTCTTTTTGCAAAAGAAGGTGCCAGTTAAGCCAATGCCAGATGAGCTGTTTATAAATCCTTGTGCTTTCTAGTTTCTATGGTGCCAAATATTCTTTGGAAGGGATAGACTCATAGGAACCTATTTTTTATGTAGTATGAAAGAAGTGAGTCTGTCTTTCAATCTTTCTATGTCAATGTATTTGCACATATTCTCCCCAATTTGTTGCTTCTAGAGAGCTGGTAACAAATTGGGTTGTGGTAGAGTCTTTTCTTTCCGCGATCTTTTGCTGTAATCGATACTCTTGGACCCCCGCCTTCGGGTGGGGGCGGGTAAACCTCGTTTCGAAAAAAATGTATTTGCACATATTGCTGACAATTGTTTGGCTTTGCGTGTTGCCTTGTCTGATAGTTTCTTGTCTGATAGAATTGATATACTTTGATTGCTGCTTATCAAGATCAATTTTTAGTTAAAAATGCATTGCATTTTGTCGTCCAATAGGGCATGAGCTGGCTTGTGAATTCCAGAACTCGTTAACTTTTAAGTCTACAATTTGATGAGAGTGAAACCGCCTAATGCATGCATAAATAGTACGATAGTTTTGTGTTTTCTGATGGTGTACTATTGGAGATGCCAAAAAGCCCTTTACGCCACATCAACAACATTTGCCAAGGAAACTATATAAATTTATACGGACATTCATGGACCTACTGCCTTGACTTAAAAATCAAGCTGTTATACAGCTGTTTTTACTGAGAAATTTATTTGTTTTGCTTTGGCACTGCCTCTTAACTTATGCATTGGGGCCAAGTATGCAAAGACAATGTTTCCTCAGCCATATGATTTCTGTTTCTTACCTTTGGAAGGAAATAAAGTTATCCAAAAGATCTGAAGGGATAACATTCTGAAGCATATATCTTCAAGCTTGCATATATTGTCATTTTTGCTACGGACATACCTGTTATTTGTCCTCATCAATTATCTCTTTTAACCTAGGGATGATTTGTTTTACCTCCTTTGTCCATTTGATTAACGTGTTGTAAATTCCAATATGGTCATTTCACTGTCCATATTGATGGTTGCCATTGGTATGCTGCAGTATTGTGTGTTTCTTGTTTCAAATTTGTTTCCTTCTAATGAAGTTTTGTGCTTATGTCGATTAACTTGTGACCAATATTTGGGACTGTTTTGTAGTGTATACGGGTGCTCTGCATTGACTATTTGTTTTGGTATTCCTGTGCCATTCAATCAAATTTATCTTTGGCCAAACTGAGGTGTAACTAAAGGTGAGGATTCTGTGGAAATTACATTGATACTTTCCTCTTTTATCTTTTCTGTTGTGGTCATTTGTCTGTGCTGCGGTGATGGTGTCAGCAGTTAAGACAAAAGATGTACCAATGATTTGACTGTTTTGATTCATACAACATAGATCCTCCAAATGAATGTAGCCAAAGTTATTGTTTTTTAGTCGTTGCAATTGATAGAACTTGCGGTGCAAAACAAAAGTAAATTGATTGAAGTTGTATGAATCGATTGAGACTTGTATAAGTGTATTAGACATTTCTATATGCCTGAAATGAGAATGTCCTGCATTAGATATTTGCAATTTATACGCGGTACTTGCAAAATAATATTTTGACGTATTTGGTTTGGTTGTTTCTATTGTCTGTAATTTAACCTTCATGACATGGTCTTCAAATCAGGTTCCTTCACGAATCAAGAAATGATATTTGAAATATTTGATAGACTTACCATGATGGGTTTTCTGCATTTGTGTTTGGATCTGCTGCACTCAGAAAATTTAACCTGGTACCAGGTGATTAAAACATGCCTTCTTGTTATCTGATGATTGATTGGGAAGATGAAGATCAAGAAAAGGAAGAGATCTCATGTTCATTTTCAATCTTAGAATAAAAATTGCTATGATTTGCTACCCTCCCTCCTGCACATCTCAAGGTACATTTTCAAACCACCCCTACTGTCCCATCTGAAAAGGAAATATTTGGATTTATTGTTATCCTTTTTACTAGTGCTATTCGGAAATGAATGAAAAGGATGCCCATATTGGGAATTTTGTCATGCACCCACGCCCTTTGCATGGTCCATTAGCTCAATCACAGAAATATGTGTATGGGATCCAATTGCTTGCCGATTAGGAATCTTGAGGTCCTGTCGGGATTTGTGTGAACAGGCTACAAAATAATGAAGCAGAGTTGGTCAGCATGTGGTGTCCATTTACCCTATCCCGTTCAATAATAATTTTACTACACTATAATAGTGCACGGGCAACAAAATCGCATTAGGGGGAACCAGTTAATGCATGATAAATGAACCCAAACTAAACTAGGCTAATCATCACATGATAACTGTGAGAACTTGGTCCAGGTACCTGCAGTTCACACCATCCAAACTCTTAAGTGCAAACTGTAGAGTGATGGATGCCCATGGCTAGTCCAGCTACATTACTCGTGCAATGAATGTATCGGTTTCTGATGATCAGTGCAAACTTCTGGATTGTTGCCGTATTTTGTAAAATTTTCGGTATATCCTTTTTCTGATGATCAGAATCAACTCAACATCATTTTCTGTAATAGCTTTTCCTAAGCAACCATTACCGTCATGATCATGGCATCGGTCCTGGACGAGTGTTTAACTCAGTACGGGTTCTTGTCAAATCCATTTAGGAGGCAGATTAGCAGCCCCAAGTCTTGGGTGTTTTGGCGTCAAAGTTTTGGTGGATGTGCACATCGGCATCACTATGAGCATCAGGGTTGCCGTTGCTGTGTCATAACTGAGGAATGTATCGGGTTTTAAGGGAGGCGACGAGCATGACTTTGGACGGTCGGAATTTGTTGGGAGTTGATCATTCCGTCATAAATTCCGCCCATATTCTTCAAATGGAAAACGATAGGAGTAGGGTCCAGCCATGGCCAGAGCACCAAGCAACGGGAAAGGAATTCTTCCATATGACTTGACAAACTGTGTTACTCCTATCGTTTGACGTATAAAATGGCAGAACTGATTAATATAGAATAAAAATAATACTATATAGCTGATGATGAAAAGGGGATGAAGGTTTAGTCGGGTCAGTCACATGTGACATTTGCTAGGAGTTACTGTGGATGTCGTTTTCCTCGACAATGCAAAACGATTGCAGTTTTCCATAGAGAAGTGAAGTGTGTGACTGGCTATATGGAAAGGTCAGCGCTAGGTTGTGTCAAGGCCAGTAGTAAGTCTCCTTTTTTGCCCTTCCAGATGGCTATGTGAAGAGTTCAACCTTATTTCGGGTCTTATTTCTGTTCTGATTTTACTTCTAAAAATTTTGCATTCTTGCTTCAGACAAAGTCTTATCTTTTAAAGGACCAATGGATCGAAATCCTCAAAAGCAGCTACAGTGTTTGTAGGTATTTCTTCAGCATCCGTTACAGTGTTGTGGTGCAGCCGAACAGACCAACGCAGTGAATGGATCGGGCATTGGGTTAGCCATCCCAATGGAACATGAGGCTAGGACTTGTTAGAGACTGCAACTTTCACATGGTACTCCTACTTGACAGTTGACAGTGAGAGCTGTTTGGCTAAACAGAAGCAAAAGCAGCCTTCCTGTAACAGAAGCAAAAGCAGCCTTCCTGTAGTTCGCATGGCCCACGTGGAACACAGGAATGAAATGTCATAAACCCTTTCCGCAAAAACCCTAGGGCCTAGGCTCCCCAGAGTCACAAAAAATAGAGAAATGCAGAATTAAGGAAAATTGACAGGACCAGGGCCGCATGTATGACATGACGCGTCGATCACCGTTGGATCTCTCATCCCGCGGCCGGGACCAGCGGCGCTGGGGCAGCACGCGCTGCGTCACCTGCGTGCGCCGTGGGGCGTGCTTAACCCACAGCTCCAGCTCGCTCGCTACGGACAAGAGGAGGCCGCCGCTCTGGGACGGCCAATCAGATCGGGCAAGAAAATTCTATAGCGAGAGAAAGGGGGTGAAGGCCAGGCCGGCCTTCCTCCTCCCCTTCTTCTGCCTCCTCTGCTCTGCTCATTTGGCATTTGCCCTGCGCTCCAAACACCAACTAATTTTGCCGCCCCATCACCCATCCAATCTCTCTCTCTCTCTCTCTCTCTCTCTCTCTCTCTCCACATCTTTAAAACGGCCACCTCGCTAGGCCACCATAGTTGGCCACCCACCTCTCCTCCCTTCCTCTGCCTCTCTCCGCACGCGCAATGGCGAAGCCGCGCAAGAACAGCACCGCCGCCGCCGCCGCCGCCGCAAACAGCAACAGCGCGGCCGCCGCCGGCGACGTCGGTGTCCGCGTGAAACCGAAGCGCACGCGGAAGAGCGTGCCCCGGGAGTCCCCCTCGCAGCGCAGCTCCGTGTACCGCGGCGTCACGCGGTACGTATGCGGCGGCGGAGCCATCAGTTAACCGGCCAGCTCTGGCCTCGGTTAATCATTCATTCTCTGACGATCACGCGGCTAATCACACGCAGGCACCGGTGGACGGGCCGGTTCGAGGCGCACCTGTGGGACAAGAACAGCTGGAACGAGTCCCAGAACAAGAAGGGCAAGCAAGGTCAGTCAGCCAGTCAGTTAATCCTGCACTGCACGCTATATTATTTACCGCTGCTTGCTGCTTTGGTCCCTAGGATCATAGACACCACTATTAAGCCATGCGTATATAATAATAGTAGCACCACACAGCCTAACTTATAGTAACATTTACTACAAGTTGGAACCATGGTTTTAAGTAATCAACCCATGTCAGTGAGAAGCTTAGTTAATTGATCGATTGATTTGTGAATGAAGTGGTTCTGGAGATGACTCTGACCATCCTGTTCTTGCTCTTCTTTTTTGTTGGTGCATGCAGTTTACCTCGGTGAGGCTCTCGAGTCACGGCCTTGGCATGAGAGGAGCTCTGCTCTGCTATGCTCTCTCTCCCCCGAAACAAAACAAAACAAAAAAATGATTTTTCAATAACTAATCTTGGCTTAAGCGTGCGCTAATTACGTTGCTCATCTACGGCTGATGCAGGGGCGTACGATGATGAGGATGCCGCGGCGCGGGCATATGACTTGGCGGCATTGAAGTATTGGGGCCCAGACACCATCCTCAACTTCCCGGTACCGCCAAAATTTATTGGTCGCACGCTGTGACAGTAGCCTAGCATTATCCTGCACAGTTAATTTCCGCACCTTAGCATCTCGTGATTTTTAAAGACGATTTTTTCCCCGTAAAGATGATGCCTCTTGCGGCACAAACAGAACTCTGCAAAACCAAGAATTACACATTATTTTTGCAGTTTTAAAAACAGTTGTTATTTTCCTTTTGTTTCACACGGAGCGCGTAACAACATAACAGAGCAGTTTTTCTGTAGAATTCTGGCCTTACTGTATCTGCACACAATTTGCAGGCATCTGCATACGAAGAAGAGTTGAAAGAAATGGAGGGGCAGTCCAGGGAAGAGTACATTGGGTCCTTAAGAAGGTACTAATCTTATATAAAGCAGCTCTTTTAATGCCAACTCACTGATCAATTTGATTTTTTAAAAATGCTACAATCTTGTGAAAAACGAATTGACAGTATCAAAATCGCATCTTGTTTAATCAAATAATCAGGTCCATGAAATTTATCCACAGGAAAAGTAGCGGGTTCTCAAGAGGCGTGTCTAAGTACCGAGGTGTCGCCAGGTAATGGCCACGGTCTATTCTTTTTTTTTTTTTGAGACAGCCACGGTCTATTCTAAACGAGAGCATGTCGGTGATACGGATTAGATGTCGCGAATTCACATGTCATGTTAATCTTTACAGACATCACCACAACGGGAGATGGGAGGCGCGGATCGGCCGCGTGTTTGGAAACAAGTACCTCTACCTCGGCACTTACGGTATGTTCATTTCCTTCGAAGAAACATTTTTGCTGAAAATGCAACATCACGATAATTGAATCAGCACAAAGTCATTGGTATTGGTAACCCTATAAAATGAATTAAATTATCGTTCCGTACGTGGTATATGCATGAAAGTCAAAATCTGGGTCGAATTAAGTGCAAGTCGTCCGGGCAAGTGTACTTCAGTACCCTACTGGCTGTACTTGTGGCCTGAGTGACGAATCTGCTCTCAAATTGGGAACAAATTGCTTTGACAATATAACTCCCAACTAATTCCTGCACCCTGTGATTAGACTCCAACCGATGGTGAGTGCAAGCCACGTGTTAGGGGTGCTAAAGCATCGGTTAGAATGTGGTATTCCTTTTTTCTTTTGGGTGGTAGTATTCCTGTTAAATAACGCAGGGGGAAAGTAAAGAACAGTGGTAATGTGGAAAATCCTATAGCAAACCATAAGCATGTGAGTGTGATGGTTCAAGGACGCGCTTTGTGACAAATGGTAAACGACTAGCAAATGTTTGTTAGAACTTACAATTCTTAGCGATACTTTTTCAAAAGAAGCTAGGTCTTTGTCCCCACGATTTAGATACATAATGACTAGTCCATGTCATGAAGTGTGGGAATGATCCGGATCGAAGCAGTTGGGCAAGGAGTGGCAGGAGGCAAGGCCATTTGTGCCATCCACAGCTACTTAATTCCAGTTAGTTGGGGATTAGTTTTGCAGTGACCTCAGTGAGGTAGACACAGGCACCCAACCCAGCCAGGAGCAACAAGCCAGGAACATCCAACGGTCCCCCTGTGCTCTGCACTTGTTGGAGCCTACATCCATTCAGTTAACACGGAAATTAGCACAATTAATGCGGTCTCAGAGAGGAGATGCATCTTGCTCCCGGTGTACTGTAGTGAAGATAGAAGCGATGGATGTGCTGTGCGCTTGTCCTGTCGCTAGCACGACGCACACATGTAGGTGCACCTAACCCGCTACTAACGCCCTCCACACGTCATCTTCGGTGCAACGCAGGAATTTTCATGTCGGTTCTGCTGAAATTTACTTTGAAATATATTGTTCAATTTTTATTAGATCACGTTCAATTTCGATATTGAGAAGCTGGCGTAGGTCACGGTCAGAACTCGGTTTATGTGAATCATAGATGAATTTTGCAAAACTATGAAATTCAAGATAATTCCTGCCAAAGTTTTCAAATTTTCTCCCAACAATTTCATCTTTTTAAGCTGATCGTTTGTTGCCTGAACATTCGGCACGGCAGCGACGCAGGAGGAGGCGGCGATGGCGTACGACATGGCGGCCATTGAGTACCGGGGCCTGAACGCCGTCACCAACTTCGACCTCAGCCGTTACATCAAGTGGCTCCGCCCCGGCGCCGACGGCGTGGCCGCCGCCGCCGTCCAGAACCCGCACCCGATGCTGGGTGGCCTGGCGCAGGAGCTGCAGCAGGTGGACCTTGACGGCGCCGCGTTCCAGCATGACCACCACCGCAGCCATGGCGCGGAGGCGCATTTCCCGCTGCCCCCGCGGACGTCGCTCGGGCACACCCCGACGACCTCGGCGCTCAGCCTGCTGCTGCAGTCGCCCAAGTTCAAGGAGATGATCGCGCGGACGACGGCGGCCGAGAGCAGCACCACCTCGTCCTCGCCACCGCTGACGCCGTCCCCGCCGCGGACATCGCCGTCTCAGGAGCTGCAGCTGCAAGCCGCCAAGGACGGCGGCGGCGCCTCGCCGCAGAGCTTCCCTGACGACATACAAACTTTCTTCGGGTGCGAGGACGTTGCCGGCGTCGGCGTCGGCGTGGGCTACGCCGACGTGGACGGCTTGTTCTTCGGCGATCTGGCTGCCTACGCGTCGCCGGCGTTCCACTTCGAGCTGGACTTGTGACGCCCCTGCACGTGCAGCTCTAATGCCACTAGACCGTTAATCTATTTTAATTCAGCTTGATTTTTTTTTCAAATAGGAGAATCAGATTATGAGAAGAAAGAAACGGTGAGAAACAGGAGGCAGTAGCACAGAGACAGGGTGCCTAGTCTGTTAAAGAGATTTTTACAGTGGTAGTGACATCTGAAGAACTAAGATTGTAATTTTTTTTTCACCTTGGTTACATGATGTAGTCGAGGGTGAGCGATTGTTTCATTTCTTTAATCCCTGACAAAAAAAGGAGCAACTATATACGATTACATTCACATAAACACCTGGGAATAATTTTCCTCTGTCTGATTGTATTGGTTCGCATGGATGGTCCTTGTCCGAGCAATCCTGTCAGTTAAGTTGGCTGTTCTATGCAGCCTTGTCTCAGGCTCTCAGCACTCGAGTCCTGAAGATTTGCAGCCACTCACTCTGCACGTGCGCCGGCAAAATTATGTCGTGCCACTGCAGGACGACCGCAGGCTGCCAATGGAATTGGCTATGGCCTGTTGCCTGTTGGTCTCGCGGCCTCAACGTCACAGCCTCACGGGCTGGGTCCGGTGCACTTTACCCGCGACACAAGCCACCATGGCAGATCGCCGGCGGCGTGTCTGTGCGCCAGCCACTCGGTCTGCCTGGATGTGGGGTGGTCACCGGAATCCGGCCGGCCGTTCTGCGCGGCAGCGGCCGTGATTTGGCTGGTTACTCGCTACGGTGGATGCGTGATTGCATTGCCAATTGCCATGCCGCGCGATTGGATTGTCTTGGCGACGACGACGAACGCTATTGTGCAGGGAAGTGCTTCGTCTTCGAGAGCATCATCCCTCTGTCAGCTTTAGTACTTTGTAATGGTTACCCATCCATTTGGATTTGGCCTTTCTATGGTTTGGTTCGCTGTTTTGTCTCTGAATATACTCCGTGGAGTTTTTATCTGACCCCCAGGAAGCCAACAGAGTTTTATGGCAATAGATGGTTTTGTCTTTCCTGATGTCACCGTAGCGGTTCAAGCGGAGAACGCAAAGAAATTTATGGCTAGCCATGAGAACTCCACTAAAACGTCGCATTCAAGGAAATATTTGTTTGGTGTCAATCCAGGCCAAGCTAGAACTTTAGATACCCAGATACACATCTCGCTTGACATGCTTTAATCAATCTATTAGAGTTCGAGTCTTCGGCTGAGCATCCTATGTTACATTATATCTAATCATCCATTTACGACATGTTACTATATTAGTAGGCAGTGTTTGTAGTGACTTTGTTTTTAAGATACAATTGTTCATGCCTTGTTCGGAAGAAACCGTCTAAGAAACTGTTCATATAGCTGTGTATAAACAGTAACCTAGTACGACGAACAGTAACCAACACTACTCCACACCCCCGCCGGTTAGTTCGTCAGTTCATTGAACCCGCCATGAAACACCCCTGTATTGGGTTAGCATTGCGATCCATATAGAAATATGAGTATCTGTTGTTGGGTCCAAAGTCAAAAAACTTGAAAATGTACAGATTAGCATGTTTTAAATACGGCACAAGGTAGATTTCACAAACTATAAAACTACCTCTGTTTTTGAATACTTATCAGCGTTGACTTTTACTGTTCCAACTTTGACCATTACTTTTTTGTTGATGCATAATTGAACACTCATAAATATATCATGTTACTAAAGTGCTATCTACACCACATCTATCTATCATATATTTATCTTATGTAACTAAGTATTTTAGAAGGGGAACGTATCAGGTTACTAAACCAACCCCTCCGTGCAAACTATGAAAACTTCAATCTAAACCACACGATATTGATCCAAGGGGGACGCTCAGGGGAGGTGGAAGGGGTGATTTACAAGCTCAGAGGAAGTGGAAGGGGTGATTTGCAAAGTCACCTCTCCCACCTCCCTTGAGCGCCCCCTTAGATCAACACCATGTAGCTCAGATTTAAGTTTTCATAGTTTGCACGGAAGGTTGGTTTCCACCAGATACGTTCCCTTTTAGAAGTTATTAAGCGGTCAAATTGTAAATAGTAAAGTCAACGCTGTCAGTTATTTGAAAGAACCACTACCTGAAAGAACCAAACCGAGTCGAAGTAGGCACGCGCGCACCACTACCTGAAAGAACCCTAAACCCTCGGGCCTCCGCCTCCACCGCCCAACACTCTTCCACCTCGCTGTCTCACGCCGCCGCCTATTCGTCTGGACTTCTTCCGTCGTTGGTGAGCAGCGCGAGCTTGCTCCGGCGGGTTGACTACATAACTCAAATTCGATTTTTCGTTTGTGGGACAGGCGCTCCAATCCGTCTAATTTGGAGCGGATTTCTTTTCGGCGTGGTGGAGCACCGATTGCTGTTTCGATTTGGGGGTTGAGGCTTTGTTCTCGATGGCGCTTCGGTTCGAGGTGAGTCGATTCTTACCAACTGAAAGTTCCTCCTCTCAGCTTCTGCTATCGCGAGCTCCCGCCTGAACTTCTTGTAAGAGCTTGCCGCACGTTAGCTGTGTCGAAGGCTCGAAGCAGATAAGGTTGCGCTGCTTCAATAGCCTAGGTGATAATGTTTATTTGGAGTGGTGATAATGTTTATTTGGAGTACTTTGCTTCCCCAACCTCAGATTCGCAGTTAACTGCCTTGTCCAGTTGGGATACTGGGAGTTGACCCATGCTGTCCTTGGCTAGGCACGTGTATCCCTGAGCTAGGACCCGTATATGCCTTTTCTTTTTTGAGAGAATTGTCTTTTCATGTCTATACAAGTTGATGCACCTACAGTTCGTTACTGCTAGTGTAGTTATTTAAAGGCGGAATCTTTTGAGTTTTACTCTAGTCATCTCGTTCTTAATTTCTGTTATGTTATTCACTGTGGTGAAACTACAGAGTATAGTGGTCCATGTGGTAGGGCAAGGTAATCAGGAAAAGTTAAAGTTGGCCATGTGTAATTTCCACATGGCATATGCTGTCAGAGTGACATGGTCCAGATGAGCTGGCGTCACTGTAAGCTCATCAGGGCATCTTGTGGCTCTTCACTGACTCTTGGATAAACTGATGTGAGGTGGCTGATTGACCCTGTATGAAATAGTACGATCTTATAAGTCTGGAACACGAACTACGAACATTTTGAAATCTTTGGGCTGAAATAGAGCGTTCAACAAAAGGATGGAAGCAGAGATGAGAATCTTTCTTGTTTGTTCTTGCAGATACTAGGACGATTCAATCGTGCCCGTGCAGCTCGGTTAACTCTCCCCCACTTTACCTGTCAAACACCACTTTTTATGCCTGTTGGCACTCAAGGTACTACGTGGTTGGTCTTTATGCCATTATTTTTTTTTCATTTGCAAATGCAATCTGCCATTTGTTTTCCTCTGTTATAGTTATGCTTACTTACCCTATTTATGTATGGCAATTGCTCAATGAGAAGATCAGAAATGATTAGTCTGCTGCCTTTATTTTTCTCTTCTTTTCCGGTCTCTGAATTGTCATTGTTTCCTAGAGTACATTCCTGTTCATAAAAATGGTTTAGTATGGCAGATTTTGACGTGCTTAAACTTTGTGGAATTGTGCACATTTACGAGATCTTACAATATTGCTTGGTTTGTTGTGCTTTTTATTCAGGTACAATAAAAGGCCTTACCACTGACCAGTTAGAGGAAATAGGTTGCCAGATTATACTTGGAAACACCTATCACCTTGAACTCCGCCCAGGATCTCGACTTATTGATGACTTGGGTGGCCTCCACAAATTTATGAATTGGAATAGGGCATTGCTGACAGATTCCGGTGGTTTCCAAATGGTTGCTCCAAATCTTTGTTTTATTAATACGTTAAATGTCATGATGGACCATTTGAACATGCAGAACCAAGGCGTGGGCTTCTTAGTTAAATATTTGCATCATATGTGGAATATCAAACTTGTTGAAAGCTGCCTCTGCACAAAAACACGATCATTCATATTTCATATTGAATACGAGCACATATGCTTTTGTTTTCCTGGTTTGTCTTTTCTTGATGTAGCTGTCAGTTATGCTGCTGTGTTGCTAATTCTCTGAGCATTCTTTTTAGGTTTCTTTGCTGCATTTGGCTGATATTACCGAGGAAGGAGTTACATTTCAGGTAGATTATCGTAGTAGCCACTTATAATTGGATGCTTTTATTCTTCATTGTGGTCACATTAAATTATTTTTGTTAGTATCACAGTTTTGTTTCTGCAATATTGATCTGTCAGCTGTGTAATATAGTCGAATTAAATAACTCTTGTGACGTATTGTGGTTTTCAGTGTACCACTATACCTATTGGTTCTTGACAGATAACCTTTCTTCAAATTGTTGTCACAAAATAACCAGAATAGGTTCATCTTTGCTGCATGCTTGGTTAAATGGGATTAGTTGAATCAGCTCACATTATAAAAAATTGATATCTAAGAATATTGACAATTTTTGTACTTTGTGTTCTTCATTTTCACTGCGTAAACTTCCATTATATGAGGAACACAATGACTACAGAGCTCTGGCATCATCCTTTCAGACTGATGGAGAAGTAACGCCAAAGGACTTCTGGTCGGTTGGCTAGGAGCTCCAGCGGCACCACCTCAGGTCTCGAGTTCTATTCCCGGTGGGAGCGAATTTCGAGCTTGTTGGTGTATGTGTATGGCCCATGTTAGAGGCCCATATTAGAGGCCCATGTATAGGACTATATTACCCACCCTTCTAGGGTTTGGAGGTACAAGCAATCATTCCAACAGTCAACATGGTATCAGACTAGGGTTTACCTCTTCCTCTCCCCTCCCTCCCTCCTCCAGCCGCTGCCGCCGCCGGGCCCATGGCCGGCCGCCGGCCGCCGGCCGCCGTTCTGCCCTTCCCCTTCCTCTTTTCCTCCCCTCCCCTCTTCCTACGCCGCCGCCCTCACCGCTTCTGCAGCGAATCGGGCCGCCGCCGACGCAGATCTGCCCGGAGCCGCCGCGGGCGTGGCCGCCGCCTAGGGCGAGCAGGCCCCCGCTGCGGGCGCGGCCGCCGCCGCGCGCGCTGGGGCGCCGCCGCGGGCGCTCGGGCCCCCGCTGCGGGCGTGGCCGCCGCCGAGGCGAGCAGGCCCCCGCGGCGCGCGAGGCCGCCGCCGCGCGCGGGCCAGGAGCCGCCGCCGCGCCGCCCGTGCGTGTTGAGGTCGCCCTCGCCGAGTCAAGTGCCGCGCTGGGCCAAGAGGCCGCACTGGGCCGCGCGGCTACCGCGGGCCAAGCCATCGCGCCACTGGGCCGCGCGGCTACCGCGCCAGGCCGAGCCATCTCGCCATCGGGCCAGGCCTTCGTGCCACTGGGGCAGGCCGCGGCGGTGCTGGGCCAGGCCGGCGCGCTGGGCCAGGCCGCCCAGCTGCTGGGCCACGCCGCCGCCGCCGCCGCCGCCGGTCCACACGCCGCGGGTGCCCTGGCCGCCGCCACGTCGCTGGCGCCGGGCTCTGCCCTGGCTGCCGCCGTGCCGCTGGCGCCGGGCCCCGCCCTGACTTCTCCCGCCGCCGTGGCCGCCTCCTCCGCGTTCGCTCGGCTAGGCCTGCCACCGGGGTTCTACACCGGCTTGGGCATGCCGCCGGACCTTGTCGCCGTCGCTCCACCGACCACGTACCACGCCGCGGGTCCACCGATCCTCTCCGAGCGAGCTGCTTCAGCGGACGCCGCCCTCGCTGCTGCCCTCCTCGCGGCCAAGGCCGAGGCTGCGGCGGCCTAGGAGCGGGTTCACGCGGCCGCTCTCGCCTGGGAGCGTGAGCGGACTGAGGCGGATGCCATCGCACGCCGAGTCGCTGAGGCGGAGCGCTACATACTCCTGTCCGCCGGTCAGCCGCCCGTCGTCCCCGTCGCCGACACCGCCGCCTCGTCTTCCCGCCCGCCACTACCCGTGGGTACCGGTCCCCGACTCAACGCCCACGATCCGATGGTCGCCCAGCTCCACCTCCAGGCCGTCGGCGTCCAGAACCTCCGCGCGCTGGTCTCCGTCGTCCTCGACCCCTCGTCTACCTCCTACGGCCGCTGGCGCGATCAGGTCATCCTCGCCCTCCGCCGCTACGCCCTCGACGACCACGTCCTCACCGACACCCCCGTTCAGGCGCGGGATGGGATCTGGCTGCGCCTCGACAGCATCGTCGTGTCCTGGATCTTCGGGACCGTCTCACCAGAGCTACAGGACCTCATCCGGACTCCCGGCGACACCGCGCGCCAGGCCTGGCTGGCTCTCGAGGGCCAGTTCCTCGACAACGCCGAGGCCCGGGCTCTTCGACTCGACGCGTCGTTCCGCACCTTCGAGCAGGGGGACCTTTCCGTCGAGGAGTACTGCCGGCGGATGAAGGGCATGGCGGATGCCCTCGGTGACCTTGGCTGCCCGGTGACCGACCGGGTCCTGGTCCTCCACATCTTGAGGGGTCTCAACAGCAGCTACGACCTCCTCAAGTCCTGGATCCCTCGGCAGCGACCCTTCCCTACCTACCAGCAGGTGAAGGCTGACCTAAGCTTCGACGAGATCAACCGGGGTCTCGCGCCTGGCTCCTCCACCACCACCGCCCTCGTGACCGCTACACCGACTTCTGCAGCCCCGCCTGCCGCTCCACTCCTCGCCACTCCTTCCCCCGGGCCAAGCGGGGGTGGGGGGGGGGGGGGGGGGGGGGGGCGTAACCGCCGCCGCCGTGGTGGCCGTGGTGGTGGGTCTGGTGGGGGCCGTGGGGGCGGCCGTGGCACCCTCGCAGCGACTCCTGCTCCTGGCGGTACTCCCTGGCCATCCTTCACTAACCCATGGTCAGGGCGTATCTCGATGTGGCCGTTCCAGCCTCCAGGAGGCGGGGCTCGTCCTCCGCACCGGCCCGTGGCCATGTTCGCTGGCCCTGCTTCCCAGGTGCCCTGGACTCCTCCCGCTCCGGCTAGCCAGCCTCCGTCCTGGCCGGGGGGGTGGGACCAGACGGCGCTGGCCCAGTCCTTCAGCACCATGCAGCTGACACCGCCGGTGGAGTGGGTCGCCGACTCGGGAGCCTCGTACCATACCACGCCGGATGCTGGTATCCTTTCTTACGCCCACCCGCCTCACCCTTCTTGTCCTTCCGCTGTTATGGTTGGCAATGGCTCTTGTCTTCCTGTTACTTCTGTTGGTACTGTGCCTGGTTCTTTTCGCCTTCCTAATGTTCTTGTTGCTCCTCAGATGGTTCACAACCTTCTTTCTATTCGCAAATTTACTGCTGACAACTCCTGTTCTGTTGAGTTTGACCCCCTTGGTCTTTCTGTGAAGGATTTGGCTACCCGGCGTCAGCTCCTCCGATGTGACAGCCAGGGTCCCCTTTACACCCTCCGTCTTCCTGCTTCCGCTGCTTCATCGCCGCCTTCATTTTAGTCAGCAGTTTTTGCCACTACTTCTTCTTCCACGACTTGGCACCGCCGGCTTGGTCATCCCGGCCGCGACGTTTTGGCTCGACTCTGTCGTAGTGCAGATCTTTCTTGTACTAGGACTTCTGATGAGCACCTTTGTCATGCGTGCCAGTTAGGTCGTCATGTTAGACTTCCTTTTTCTGTTTCTTCTTCGCATGCGACTCAGGCTTTTGATCTCATTCATTGTGATCTGTGGACTTCTCCTGTTACCAGTATTTCTGGCTATAAGTATTACTTGGTGATTGTTGATGATTTCTCGCATTACTCTTGGACTTTTCCGCTGCGCGCCAAGTCTGACACGTTTCCCACACTTCTCCACTTTTTTGCCTGGGCGTCCACTCAGTTCGGCCTCACCGTCAAGGCCGTCCAGTGTGACAACGGCCGCGAGTTTGAACACCACACCTCCCGCGACTTCTTCCTCTCTCGTGGCGTTCACCTGCGCATGTCTTGTCCGTATACCTCCGTCCAGAACGGCAAGCGGCTGATTCGCTCCACGAATGATGTTGTGCGCACCCTTCTTTTCCAGGCCTCCCTTCCTGCTCGCTTCTGGGCCGAGGGACTACACACTGCCACCTACCTCCTTAACCGCCTTCCCTCCAGTGCCATCACTGCTCCCACTCCCCACCACGCTCTTTTCGGCACCCCACCTCGGTACGATCACCTCCGTGTCTTCGGGTGCGCCTGCTACCCTAACACCTCCGCCACCGCTCCTCACAAGCTGGCGCCCCGCTCGACTAGGTGTGTTTTCCTTGGCTACTCCCCTGATCACAAGGGGTATCGCTGCTTTGACCTTACCTCTCGCCGGATGCTCATCTCCCGGCACGTCGTGTTTGACGAGTCCGATTTCTCCTACTCCACCTCCATTACTCCCTCTCTAGATCCCGAGCTTGAGGTCGTGTTTCCGACTGACCCGGTGGTCCCGCCACCTGTATCAGTGTACCCTCTACCTGCAGGTCTTCGGAGCACACTGGCACCGCTCTCGGTGCCTTCAGCCGCGCCACGCGCGGCCTCGGCGCCCTCCCGCGCCACGCGCGGCCCCGGCGTCGTCTCCCGCGCCACGCGCGGCCCCGGAGTCTCCTCCCGCGCCACGCGCGGCCCCTGCGCGCTACGCCCAGCCGGTGCTGGTCTACCGGCGCCGTGCGGTGCCGGCCCCGGACCCGGCGGCCCCGGCGCCTCCACCTCCACCGCCGCCGGAGGTGCCCGCGCCCCAGGTACCTCGGGCTCGCTCTCGGCTCGACCCGGAGGTGTACCACCCGCCGGTCATCCATCGGGATCCTGGCCACATACATCCCATGGTGACACGGCGGGCGGCGCGACCGTCTCCGACCCTCTCCGCTGCAGCGGTCGAGCCGGGGGTCTCTCCGCTACCCTCCTCTGTCCGTGAGGCCCTGGCGGATCCTCACTGGCGTCGGGCGATGGAGGAGGAATACGTGGCCCTACTTGCCAACCAGACGTGGGACCTCGTGCCGCGTCCGTCTGGTGGCAATGTGGTCACGGGTAAGTGGATTTGGACGCATAAGCGTCGTGCTGATGGCTCCCTGGACAGATACAAGGCTCGCTGGGTTCTCTGGGGTTTCACTCAGCGGCCTGGTGTGGACTATGATGAGACCTTCAGTCCGGTGGTGAAGCCGGCCACAGTTCGCACAGTGCTCTCCATTGCTCTCTCTCAGTCTTGGCCTGTGCATCAGCTGGATGTGAAGAATGCGTTCCTACACGGCACCTTGTCTGAGACAGTCTACTGCAGCCAGCCAGCGGGGTTTGTGGATTCCAGTCGTCCTGACATGGTGTCCCGCCTCAACAAGTCCCTCTATGGTCTGAAGCAGGCTCCTCGCGCTTGGTACTCCAGGTTTGCCACGTTCTTGGTCTCTCGAGGATTCACTGAGTGCAAGTCGGATACCTCACTGTTTGTCTACCGCCGTGGCTCTGAGACTGCATATCTGCTGCTGTATGTCGACGACATCATTCTTACTGCGTCCAGTCAGACCTTGCTCCAGAACATCATTCAGTGCTTACAGCAGGAGTTTGCTATGAAGGATCTGGGTGTGCTCCATCACTTCTTGGGTGTCACTGTCGAGCCTCGTCCTTCCGGCCTCTTTCTTCACCAGCGGCAGTATGCTCTTGATATTCTGGACCGGGCAGGGATGACTGACTGCAAGCCGTATTCCACTCCTGTCGACACTCAGGGCAAGCTATCTGCCGACGTGGGGGCTCCTGTTGCTGACCCGACTGCCTACCGGAGTCTTGCTGGTGCCTTGCAGTATCTCACTTTCACCAGGCATGCCATCCAGCAGGTCTGTCTTCATATGCATGATCCCCGAGAGTCACACCTCGCCGCTCTGAAGCGGCTCCTGCGCTACATCCGTGGCACGGTTGACTACGGACTGGCTCTTCACAGGTCTCCCTCCACTGAGCTCGTCGTCTACACTGACGCCGACTGGGCTGGCTGTCCGGACACTCGCCGCTCCACCTCAGGCTACGCGGTCTTCCTCGGCGGCAACCTTGTCTCCTGGTCGTCCAAGCGGCAGCCGGTTGTCTCCCGCTCCAGTGCTGAGGCGGAGTACCGGGCTGTAGCTAACGGCGTGGCTGAGGCGTCCTGGCTTCGGCAGCTCTTGGCGGAGCTCCACAGCCCGCTCCTCAAGAGCACCCTCGTGTACTGCGACAACGTCAGCGCCGTGTACCTCTCCTCCAACCCGGTTCAGCATCAGCGGACGAAGCACGTGGAGATCGATCTGCACTTTGTTCGGGACCGGGTTGTGGTGGGCCAGGTTCGGGTTCTCCATGTCCCGACCACCTCCCAGTTTGCGGACATCTTCACCAAGGGTCTCCCCTCCTCGACGTTCTCGGAGTTTCGGTCCAGTCTCAACATCGTCGGTGGCTAGTTGTGACTGCGGGGGGGGTGTGTACACTTGTGTGTATTTCTTTCTTGTCCAGTCTTGAACTCCGCTACGCCGGTAAGTTCAGACTGCGGGGGGTGTTGGTGTATATGTATGGCCCATGTTAGAGGCCCATATTAGAGGCCCATGTATAGGACTATATTACCCACTCTTTTAGGGTTTGGAGGTACAAGCAATCATTCCAACAGTCAACAGAGCTGAGGTTAAAAAAATTCCCTCGCCTCTCCCAATTCCCAAAGCATGGTTGAAAACCGGACCCAGCTGGCCAGTCTCACCTGGGGAGCGGGTCCTGTGTAATGGTGGGAGGTGGGTTCGGGAATTTTCTCGGCCGGTGTGAGAAGGCTTTCTTCTTCTTAACACAATACCGCTGGTGGAGGTCAATCCCCCCGGTCGAGTTTTTTTCTGATCGCGAAGTAATAATTAGCTGATATTGTGTTCCAACAAATTCTTATTTCTTTGTTACAGTATGTAGCATATGCTGTTCAAATATTATGTTTTACTGCTTCTTCTTTATCATATTGTTATTCGCAAAGTTATCTTTTGTCTCGTTTGTAAAAGGGAATTTGCTTACGCATTGTTAATTTATTCTGTTTCTGGATTATGTTCTGGACAAACTTTAGTGATGGTGTGAACTATTTTTCTTTTTGCACCTTCTCTGATTTATTTCACTTGCATGCGAAATCTGTAGTCACCCGTTGATGGGAAGCCCATGCTCCTGACACCTGAGGAATCGATCCATATTCAGGTGTGCCCTTTTTTCAGGCAGATTTCAGCTCATCATCGAATTTGATTTTTGCTCTCACAAAAGTCAAGTTATATACATGTATGTGTGCTGACTGGTGCTCATTTTCCATATTCTGGATCATGAATGCAGAATAATATTGGAGCTGATATAATCATGGCTCTTGATGACGTCGTAAAGACAACAATTACTGGCCCAAGGATAGAAGAAGCTATGTACCGTACCCTTCGTTGGATTGACAGGTGCATAGCTGGTATGATTGTTAATCTGGCTGAACAAACTATGGAATTATGTGGCAATTAGTGGCAGACAAGTTAGATTTGTATCATTTGACTTACTAGCTTTATATATGCTGTGCATTTTAGCTATCTTACTGAGACAACATTTGAAGCTGATATAATCCGCATGGCTTACTAAGGTCTGTTCAATGTTCAAATGTAGCTCACAAGAAACCAGATGTCCAGAACTTATTCGGGATTGTTCAAGGAGGATTGGATCCAGTTCTTAGGTAAGTTCATCTACGTTATTATATGTAGTACATGTATTATTGATTTTTCTTGGTAAAGATCATCAGTTAGATTGAAAACTTGCTGCACAATATTTTTCCCCTAATTCCAGAGATATCTGCGTGAAGGGCCTGGTCGAGCGCAATCTTCCTGGGTATGTTACAATCTTAAATTTCACAGAATTAATGAGTTGATGAACACAATTTGTTTCCATGCCGCTTACCTTAGTAATAATATGTGTAGCTGATTTTATCTTGATTTTGGCTTTTCTTTTATTGCAGCATTTTATACCTTTAAAGTTTTCCCTGCTTTAGATAGGTTATTTATTATACTTGCATCTACTGCTCCGTGCTATTAAGCCAGTGGTTGACATTTTTATTCGTTTGTTGTAGATACGCAATTGGTGGTCTTTCTGGTGGTGAAGATAAGGAATCTTTCTGGCGTGTTGTTGCCCAATGCACTGCTGGATTGCCTGAAAATAAACCACGTTATGTTATGGTATAAGTTTAGATTTCTGAAAGTGTTCATGTTGAGTCGAATATTGTGTTCTGTCTGCATTCGGATTGATTTAGTTTCAATCACACACAGATACTTAGTTTGGTTAACTTAACTAACTTGCTGTAATGCTAATTTGCAGGGTGTTGGCTATCCACTTGATATTGTAGCATGCAGTGCTTTGGGTGCAGACATGTATGACTGTGTTTATCCCACACGGACTGCTCGATTTGGGACTGCACTTGTGCCTGAGGTAGGAAAATCATGTTTATCTCATTTGACAAATCTGTGCAATTCAACCAGTGTGTGTGTGGGTAAATATTTTGACATATCTACCGCATTTGCTGATCAGGTTCCCCTTGTTTTTGGGCCCTTTAGTGTCAGTACGGTGTTTACTTTTCTTATGTTTATTCTTTTACTCTTCTTAGGGTGTCCTGAAGCTGAAACAAAATGCAATGGCAACTGATGAACGACCAATCGATCCGACGTGTTCATGCATGGTAAGTCTTCAACGGGAGGAACAATTTGGCAAAGTAATATGAGAATCTTTTTTTGTGGTGTTCTATAACATGGTCATCTTGCCAGGTGTGCAAAAAGTATACACGTGCTTACTTACATTGTCTGGTCACGAAAGATGCTATGGGTTCTCAGCTATTGTCATATCACAATTTATCATTTATGATGCGGGTATGCTAATTAATCATTTTCTCCAATGTCTTTGTTGTTTAAGTTTTATGCACTATCAATTGATTATTTACCTCTCAATTTCAGTTAAGTAGAGATCTTCACACGTCGATTATTGAAGGACGATTTCCTGAGTATGTTGTCTCATCGTACCTGAAATTTTGTTTGATTTTTCAGTGAAATTTGCATTGCTAACAATGTGATTTTTGTGCTATATTGTAGATTTGTGCGAGGATTCTTGCGGACGCAGGTATGTTGCTTTCTATTGTATCATGCACATTATGTCAGTTGTATTCTCAGAAAATAAACAAACATGCATGATGCAAACTGTTTTGTGTTTGAATTAAAAAGTAACTGAGATAACAAGCTGCTTCGTTCCATGATGTTCTTTCTTACAATTGTGTACTTATTAATTATAAACCTTGTGACAGTTTCCAAAGGGAGATGTTCCGAAGTGGGTCTGTAACGCAATGGAGGTTGCTGGCATCGACATATCTGAATGCTGTGCATCCACCAAATGCATGGTGCCGAGCGTGGAGCCACCTTTACACGTACCAGTTCAAGCGGATGAAGCTGTGCCAAATTAAGGGGCATCCTTTTGATTAACATGACAGGATTTCACAAGAAAGTTTTAGTCACACATGTAGGCCGGCCTAACTGCTTCGGCATAGAATTTTCCAATAGTATGCTGAAGCTAGCCGATAGGTTTTTGATAGCTTTCACACGTGTCGTATCTTGAAGAAGCAACAAAGGGTATGGTACTGGGGATTGTAGCGTGTGGTGGAATGTATTTTGATAATGATCAGATCTTGTGTTATTGATTCCTCAGTTATGAAGGATTTTTATTGGTACGATCAGGGTAGAAGTTGTAAAAGCATTACCCTGCTCTTTAAATCGTTGTCCCGGGTAAAAGAATTTTAGGTCTGAATTGAAGCTTCCCTTGGAGTTTTGCGTGCTTTAAATGTGCATGCATGAGTTGTTTTCATGGATGTGGCTGAGTCTCTTGCCATAAGTTGGATGGCGTCAAAACCGTTTCATCAGCGTGGCTATCTACAATTCAATGATATAAATTGTGCATATGTTTATACATTAGGGATGACTGCTATGCATGTAAGTGAATTATGTGTTACATGCACATGTATACGAATACAGCGGCCGCGGTGGCTTGGTCACTAATACGGAGTAAGTGGCAGGTGTACTACGGTCAGCCATATGCGTATGTACCCATGTGTCGGGCTGGTTCTCCTGAACATATCTTTTCAGAAATCGAAGGGGGTGGTCCGTGTGAATCTAGCCGCGACATGCATGGCAGGCAGCGTTTCAGGAATCCGTTCCCAGGGCCAGGGAATGGAATCGATCCATGGATGGGCCATCAGATCCGTCATATGTATCGTGGTTACGGTGTATCGGAGCTGCGCAGCCATGCCTGCTGATTCGCAGACGGAGAAAGGAAGCAGCAGGCAAACGTATAGTTAGCGCAGCTGCCAGCGACAACTGTAAGAACTTTTTGTATTTGCTCCGTTTTTTCTTCTCCTTTAATGAAACGGCAGAACACCTGCCTCTTTCCGTCAAAAAAAAAAAAGAGTAGTTCGCGCCGCACTTGTGTATCCAATATCGCAACGAATTACACTCTAACAATTTTGCGTCATTATGCCATGGTTGTCTCAGCATGCCGCGCCGTCACTTATATTTGCTGGTTTTAATTTCAGACGCTGCAACTTTAGTTTGTAGCCATACACATCAAACTTGGTCCTGCGGCCAGATCACATCATTCAAGATATATGCAACCGTGGACTTTTGTCGTTTCGTTTTATCTATAAATATTTGTACAAATAACAAATATATATGAAAAAAATTATAAAGTGCTTTTTGATGACAAATTTAATGATAAATAGTTCAAGTTAGATAACTAATTGCTTAAATATATGTTGTTGATCAAAGTTTAATGAAAAAATCAACGGTGTCATATATATTTAAAAAGAGTATTTCAATTGCAACTTCCTTATAGTGCTTGCAGAGTGAAACAAACTTATGCATCTCTAATACGAGCCGAGTACCTATGTGGACATGAGTGATGGTATCGATGTGTAACTTTGGGCTATTCTTTCTTGTAATGGTATTGATGTGTAAACTTTTCATCTTCGAGTATAATGCAAGTCTGTTTATCCAGGTGAAAGGGGTCTTGGCCTAGTGGTTAAGGCATCTGAGTAACACCTCTCAGGTCCTGGGTTCGACTCCCCGTGGGAGCGAATTTTCAAGGATTTAACGGCATTTGTGCTTTCAGTGGTAGGCGACGCTCCCGTCGACAGCGAGGCGCCAGTGGTGACTTCGTATCTCTGGATTTGCCGGCTCAGTCTTCGAAGATGCTCATAGGGGTAGGGTTTGCGTACGTGTGTTCATAGGGGTGAGTGTGCGTGCGTTGTGAGTGTCTGAGTTGTACTGTGTAATCTCAAAAAAAAAGTCTGTTTATCCAGAGAATACAACTGACATAATGTGCATGATATACAACATAAAACAATACAAATATGCGCACCAGAACAGGGCATGCCATCCATATACTATTTTACAACAAAGCTTATTTGGATAAACAAGATGTTTCAAACCGTCACTAACACAGCTACACACACAAGTGGACGGCATAGATTGAATTCATATGCTACGTTCATCGGCCATTGTTTTATTCATCAGAGCAAGCAATTGAGGCTCCATATACCGTGATGATGGAGCCGGCGCCGAGAACATTTTTTAGTTAATTAATTTTCACATCCTTTTCTCCCAGTCCCACTCCCCCAGTGACCCCAGTAGGCTAATCAGTTTCCTTTCCCTTCCTCTCTTCCCTTCCGAGTTCCGCCGACCGGCGAACCCGCAGGCCTCCGTGCTGCCTTCTCCCACCGACACGAAGCGCGCAACCCTCCTCGAACGAGTCCTTCTCCTGTAGCCTCCTTCGTCGTCCTCCTCCTGCTGCCCCCGCTGGTCGACGGGTGCGGGGAGGAGATCCGTCGAAGCTTCGATTGTCATCTTCTCTTCTGGCTGGTAAGAAAGCCCTAGCTTACTTGATGGATTTTTCCTAGGCGTAATTTCTACCGCCGCTAGCTAGCTGGTAATCCGTAGCTGCCACACGCAAGCGCGAGCCGCCCGCAAGCCGCTCGAACTCCATCCCCACCTCCTGCTCGCCATCCCACCACGGTCTCCTGTTGGAATTCCCGTTCGATCTCATCAGATCCGTCCGCGCGCCTCGCAAGGAGCCCATCTCAGGCGGCCAGCGACCAGGTTAGCGGAGGGGATTTGGATTTCGGCCGGGATTGTTCCCATCCCAGGCTGTAGAAGACAGGATGAAGGCATAGCTTGGTCATTTAGATTGGTCTAAGAACTTGTTTGCTTTCGGTATGTTCCGTTTCTTTGTATGATAACTGTGTTTGCAAGCGGTAGATGACCTTTAATTGATGGAATTGGTATAGTTTAGAGGCATGCACTTTTACATATTTATTCATGTTACGGTTGTTTGGATTAGGCCTGCAAATGCGCATCATATAGTCAACACTTGGGATGAAAGCAAGGTATGATTAAGTTTCACGTGGTTCTTGCTTCGGTAGCAATCAACACCGCACGTCTAGAATGTGTGATTGTGAAGCTTGTCAATATGGGTCAGAAAAAAAGAAGAGGAAAACTTGTTAGCCTGGGTCTGCTACCTGTTTGGAGGGAGTTGAATTATAGGCGTGGTTCAAACCATGATGGATGTGCCTTGTTGGTTTGTAGCATTGATTGTCTATCCATAGGCTGCTTTTAGCGTGGTATTATATAGTGCTGCATACCAGATGGCTTAAAATAATTCCGGTTGGAGGCACTTTGAAGGGTGGATAACTTTAGAGAGCATGCTTGCTCTGAATGCATAGAATTTAGTTCACTCCATCAATCTTTGGGAGTCTGACCAACCATTGTGTTAGTGTCAGCTGCCCAACTAAATTATTCTTAGTTTTATTTCCTCTTTGGGTTGCAGTGAGGTATTGTGGAGATCTGATCTTGAAATTGAAAACATGTTTTGGAGTAATTCGAAGCTTGCCAAAATTTACTTTGCTTGAATCCCCTTACCCTCCTTGTGTTAGCATTTGAAGTATCTATGCATAAATTAGCTTTCAACCATTCATATGTAGGTCAGGACACATCTGATTACATCTATGTTTGTTGAAACGGTTGCCTCTTGTTCTACATTTGTGACCTGAATTCGAATGTAGTTTTGCAGGTGCATATCTTTTGGGTGCTTAGTTGAAGACAACTAACTTTGATCGTGGAGGGAAGAAGTAATGATCCGCCCAGGCTCTAAGGAGTCGCAAAATAATGATAACAATAACCAGAAAGTTCATCCTCAACCAATTGATGAAAACATGAATCAGAACGGGAACTCGATGGATACTATGATTGGAAGTATATTCAACAACATATCCTCTTTAAAATCTGCATACATTCAGCTACAGGAAGCCCACACCCCATATGACCCAGACAAGATCCAAGCTGCTGATAAGCTTGTGATAGAGGAGCTCACAAAGCTTTCAGAACTCAAGCATTCTTACAGAGAAAAACACCCTAAGCCTGTAGCAGCATCACCTCAGGATTCGCGCTTGCTTACTGAAATACAAGAACAGCAGAACTTGTTAAAGACATATGAGGTCATGGTAAAGAAGTTCCAGTCCCAGATCCAGACTAGAGACACAGAGATTAACCATTTACAGCAGCAAATTGATGAGGCTAAACTTCGAAAGTCAAAGCTTGAGAAGAAATTGAAACAAAGGGGCCTGCTAAACAAGGAATCCGAGGAATCTGATGAAGAAGAGAACTACTTTTCAATTGAGTTGACGCCAAGTTTGTTTACATCTGCTGTTGATAATGCGTACCAGTCGATACATGACTTTTCAAAGCCTTTGATCAACATGATGAAGGCTGCAGGGTGGGATCTTGATGCTGCTGCTAATGCAATCGAACCTGCTGTGGTGTACACAAGAAGGGCTCACAAGAAGTATGCATTTGAGTCCTATATTTGCCAAAGAATGTTCAGTGGGTTCCAAGAAGAGAGCTTTTCTGTCAAGGGTTCTAACATTTCTGTTTCCAATGAAGCTTTCTTCCACCAATTCCTTGCAGTACGGGCCATGGATCCTTTGGATGGCCTCAGTCAAAACCCTGATTCAATTTTTGGAAAGTTCTGCAGAAGCAAATACCTATTACTTGTGCACCCAAAAATGGAAGGTTCTTTCTTCGGTAACATGGATCAGAGAAACTATGTCATGAGTGGCGGCCATCCAAGAACACCTTTCTATCAGGCATTTCTGAAGCTAGCCAAGTCCATATGGTTGTTGCACAGGCTGGCGTACTCGTTCGATCCAACGGTCAAGGTCTTTCAAGTGAAAAAGGGAAGTGAATTTTCAGACATTCACATGGAAAGTGTTGTCAAGAACATCATCCTAGATGAGGGTGCAGAGAGGCCTAAAGTTGGCCTGATGGTGATGCCTGGTTTTTTGATTGGGACCAGTGTCATACAGTCTCGAGTTTATCTTTCAAATGTCAAATGTGCTGACTGAATATGTTGCAGTTACAGTAGGGGTCGATGAACCTCATCAGATGAGGGGGAGGGTTCTGTCTTGTATGTGATGTATTCGTGTTGTCTGTCCAAAATGCTATTCCTGTGAAATGTGGGTATCAGAAACTTTAATGGTCTTTTATTGTTTTCAGCACTATAATATATTTTTGTTTCTCGAGTTAGATTTTCTCATGTTATGTATTCTGTTCCAACATTTGATCTGTACATGTTATCTGTGTGATCTGATTGTATGGTGATGGTACATTTCCTTTGATCTGACATGCTTTATAGGGAAAGTGTTCTATGTTTCCAAGTTGTAACTCGGTGTTCTATGTTTCCAAGCTGTAACTCGGTATTCTGAAGTTCCATTATGAAATCATTGGACATTTGGGTACCAGTTTGACTGTCATCTTCCTAAAAACGATTATAATTGATTGGACACTTTTGGACACTTTTGAAGTTTTACTTTCGGAATCTGTTAATATCATATCCACAAAGAAGCTATATGTGTTTTGAAAAATAAATATATATTTACGTGACATCTGGAACTTTTACCTTTTGGTGATTCAGCAGTTTTTCGTGTAAGTAGTATTTTTCAAATATCATGTAAAATTAAAATGCATAACCTGTACAAATAATGATCTGATGTAGTTTAACACGTCTAAATAGATCACTAGTAATTATTCCTATTCGAAAGAGTATTTGGTTGATCATTTCAGGAAAGACATGGAACTCAGCTTGGATGCACGTACATTACATCTAAATTCTCTGATTTATCTATAAAAAAAATAAATGATGGAATATTCATGCTATTAATTGATTTTTTTTTCTGGACAATGTAACCTGATACCAAATAGATATAGATTTTTTTAAAATGTATATAACATATCTGAAATAGATGAACTCCGATTATTTAAAGTTTTTGTAATGACACAAAAAAAAAGTTCAATGAAGTCAGTGAAAATAGATGAACTATAGCATGGATCGGATCTAAAGGCGACCTCGGGATTTGTATCATACCTCTGTTCTCATCGGTCAGAATATCGCAGCAGTTTAATAGATCAATACTCCAGTCAAATGACGAAAAAAAAAAACAAATGGTCTTAGCTGTTGAAAACACGCAAAGCTCCTGCTAAGAGCAAGGCCAATCGATTACCTACCTAGCTATATCCGGTTTACGTGAAACTCAAAAACTAGATTTTGGGTATCGGTGACATCTCCATTAACGGATTACCAAAAAGATCTTAACCATATCTCGTTTTCTTCGGGGACTGAGCAATGGTTAGGCTCACTGTGGTGGAACAATCCACTTGTGTTTGGATCGTATTTACAACTAATTATTCCATCAGTGAGGCGCACCTGTGGCAATTTCATCAATCACAAGTCCAGTCGGCCAATCAATCTCTAGTAGGTGTTATAAGGTAGGGTATGCATGCATGTTTTAATAGTGTAAAGTGTTTCGTATGTGTATGAACTCGTTTGTACCATTTTTATCAAAAGAAAAATCCTCTTTTCTTTTGAGTTGCATGCAAAAAATCAACACAATCTACATCCCATTTCTCGACCAGCCAAAGGATGAAGCTTGATGTATAGAATGACAAGTAATCCGGAAGAGATGGCGTAGTAACGTGATACGAAATATGTTGGAGTTGTTTAAGTCGTTTGTCACCTAAATATACTTCCTAGGAAAAACTTGAGTGGAGTAGAGGCAGAAACCATTGAATTGACGGCAAGCAGCCAGTGAGAGAGAGAGAAAAGGAAAAAAAAAAAACATTTTGAAAATGATCTTGACATTTGCATGACCTCTGACTGAACGAAACAAAACAAAAAGGAGTTCGTGTTTGTAGTTTCCAGAGACCTGCAGCAGCAGGCCAACGCGGCATTGTCGTCAGAACAGGGGGCATCAGAAAAGCGTAGAGAGATTTTGAACGTTTCCTTTTTCAAGTTCCTCGTCAAGTTCGCACAAGCTCTGACCATGCATGCATGCATGCATGTTGGGCGGCCGCCTTCCACTGCCCGGTACGACGACGTACGACCTCGAATGGTTTTGGTCACGAATAATCATAACGAGTCAAACAAAATTCAAAACCACGGGACGAAACCAACCCGGCGTGCCAATGTTTTCGCTGCAACTACAGTGTGAATTAACGTGTAGAACGATCATTGGCAGGGAGTAAACATTCCGAGGCCGCATGTCAACGAAATGCGTTTCATTTTCAGCTCCCCGGCCAGTAGTATATGCATGTCTGAAAATGTCGCCGCGTCCACCCCTCCAACTTGGCTGTGGTCTTGTTCTTACCGTTGCCCTCTCCGCTCCGGGCCCCTATAAAATTGGCGTAACCTCTTGCCAACTGACACACACAATTGCACAGATCATTAGCTGAGCAGCTTAGCCGAGTTCATTAATTTCAGCTCTGCAAGGCTCGATCACTCTCGCTCTTGCTGCACGGGCCGTTGATCGATCGATCATCCGCCATGGTTGTGAACGCGGCAGCAGCGGCGAAGAAGGGCAGGCGGTTCGCGCTGCTGATGGCGGCGCGCGACTCGGAGTACGTGCTCAAGAAGTACGGCGGCTACCTGAACGTCTTCATGGCCGCGTTCGGCGACGCCGGCGCCGGCGAGACGTGGGACCTGTACCGCGCCGTGGACGGGGAGCTGCCGGCGCCGGAAGACGTGAGCCTATACGACGGCTTCGTGATCAGCGGGAGCCCGAACGACGCGTACGGCGACGACGAGTGGATCCTGCGGCTGTGCAGGCTGATCCGGGATCTCCACGCCCGGCGGAAGCGCGTGCTCGGCATCTGCTTCGGGCACCAGGTGATCTGCCGCGCGCTGGGCGGCCGCGTGGGCAAGGCGAGCGGCGGCTGGGACATCGGCATCAGGGAGGTGGCCATCGCCGATGCGCGGCTGCCTCGGCAGTGCAGGTTCCTCGACGCACTTGATCGTGAGCTGCCGCCCCGTGCCATGATCACCGAGATCCATCAGGACGAGGTGCGTAGCAGCACGAATCGGGAAGCCTATCCGTGGGCAGGATTACATTAATTTTCGACGCCACTGCATGCATGAACTCGTTAGAATGACAAGTCTTCATTTGCATGGCATCCGCAGGTGTGGGTTGTGCCGGCCGGCGCCGAGGTGCTGGCCTCCTCCGAGAAGACGGGCGTCGAGATGTTCCGCGTCGGCGAGCACATGCTCGGCATCCAGGGCCACCCCGAGTACACCAACGACATCCTCCTCAGCCTCGTCAACCGCCTCCTCGGCGCCGGCTCCATCACGGTATATGTTCAGCCTCAATTGCTTGCTCTGATGAATATAACAATGGCTGAACCATCTATCTCAGTGTGAATTCTGGGTCATTTGTCTTGGATTCGTATTGACAGAAACTTTTTTCGTTTCTGCTAATTTACAGGTGTCGTTTGCTGAGGCCGTGAAGAGGCAGCTGGAGGTCACTGGACCTGACAGGGAATTCTGGCTGAAGCTCTGCAAGAGCTTCCTGAAGGCTGATGAACGTAGCATATGAATTCTATCCGTGGCGTACGTCCAACTGTGTGGCTGTGTTTGCGACTGTTTGAAACATCTAGTTTCTCCGTTGGTCATAGCCCTCATTATTTGTACCTGTAGTAGATATAGATGAGATGCCATGTCATGGTGTTAGAGCGCAGATTTGTATTGGTCTTTGTTTAATCGTGCACACTATATCGGTTGTATCCTCTGCATCGACAGACCTACATTATGCAAGCTGCCTTATCATTGAATAAAAAGATAATGACGCAACATGCCTCCTTGTACGTGCATTGCTATCTAATTTAGCAATTATTTTAATATTTACTGTAAAAAATATCAAATATATTGGTAAAGGAAGATTTGTCCTCCAGAGCACATGCTCTTAAGGTCAGAAATTACTACACTAATCAGAGAAAGAACAAGAAAAATTAATTACCCACCAAATGTTGCTACAAAAACACATTAGCCTAAAACCTTTGTACCTATGTACATAATTTTCTATTACCCATATCTCCTCTTATTAGAGAATGCATAAGCTTCTTACACCCTCTATGCATTTAGAATCAAAGTTGCAATTCAAGTGTCATTTAGTAAATTATTACAAATAAAAACTTAAATTAGAGATGAAAAATAAAATAAAAGTATATGACATATAGACGAGTACTTTTTCACATGTGACTGGCATCGTATAAGGATTTTCTTATTTGGTTATGTAATTGCACAGACCTCTTATTGCTAATTTAATATTTATTATTATCAATGCAAAAGAGGATTTTTTTTGCGGGTATTTGCAAAAGAGGTTTACTACTCCCTCCATCCCATATTACTTTTCATCCTACACTCATCTAATTTTCTCAATTTACTTGTCATCCTCACGTCTCAATATAATGCACATTTCTCTATTTTCAATACACTTTTATCTCTATCATTTTTTTTTTGCGAGGACTATCTCTATCTTTCTCATCTTCGTTTTTACTGTGCTCCTACCTTTTTCACTTCCCATTAATTCCAGTACCGAGAGCTGAAACGGCAGTAATTTAGGTCAGGAGGAATAATCTATACTTAGATTTTTACTTAGACCATGCAACACTTCCTGAAGGAAAGGCTTTCAAAATTAGGTCTTTAGCGAAATGGATGTTACTCTGGTAATACTGTTTTATTTGGACAGGCATTTGTCAAGTTCAACAATTTCTTTTGAAGCGTGGATAGCAAAAGTGTCAAAGGCTCAAAGCATTGCCCTGGGCCCCTGATCATAAAAACCATTGTCGTGACGAAAGAAATGCTAGTCCTTGAAAGCGGTAACAATTCAGTCTCGATGACTTGGACAGGTCCTTCGTACTGACTGGGTCGGCAGACGGGTCCAGTCCGAAAAAGCGTGTAGTAGGAACTTGAACTGGCCTGTGGCCCTGTGCGCTCTTTGGCCCTTGCAACGGTCGGCGCGCCAGGAAGGACTATAGTATGATAATAGTTTAAGAAATTCCAGAGATGGGGAGAAAGAATTCATCTGTCTATAGCACAGCAAGCTAGGCTATATTAGTAGTAAGTAAGTAGAATTTTGGCTACTGTGTGTACGCGAGCATCTTGCTAACGTTGTCAGTCAAACTATATCATCAATTTGAAGTCATGTTCCAAACATGACGTTATGGTTCGATGGAAACATCCACCAGCTGATTTCTTTGCTATAAATCCCAGAGTCTCAAGCAAGTAGATCAATTATAACATACAATTGTCAACCAGGCCGGATCCAGTAGCCAGATTCGATCCGTTCTAAAGTACTATTATATCGTTATATTTTTATTGATGTCGTCGAATACGAAAGTACGTAGCAGTCCGCACCGCTAATTAAGTACCACGTCGGGTGAGCCTTACACGAGTTGAATCTCGCGAGGTGTTCCCTCCATTATTAATTTGTGTCATTTTTAGGTTTGCTTAATCTTAACTATTTAAATTAGCTATCCTAAAATCTCTTGTCTGCTAAGAAGCTAAAAGCTTATTACAAAAGTCAATAGAAAAATCCAACACGTAAAATCGAAAATCTAGAAAAACAGTTTTTCAGTCAAAAGTTCAAAACCTCCAGCTCAAACAAAAAGTTCCTTAGGTATGTGGATTGGTTGATTTGATCATAACTCTAACTAAGACGACATATGTAGTAGTACGCTCATAAAAACCACACTCGATCATTATTATTTTAAAGAGTGAAACTTTTCTTGGTTACTCGTAGTATATTAAACTAACAAAAATTTTCTTGGTTACACGTAGTGTATTAAGCTAACAATATCATATATTTTCATTTTTTTTCACGAAATGAAACAAAAGTTAAGCCCTGTTTATTTCAGCTTTTGCTGATGTTTCAGCTAGAAAAAAGCTAAAAGCTAAAGCAAGAGGTTCTAAAAAGTTGGTTTTTGTAACACTGAAAATCCAACTTTTGAGGAAATAAATTAAAAGCTGAAAAGCTCACTCATAGCTGTTTTAATTTCTAGCTTTTTGTGTACAGAAATGTTAAAAATATATTACAAAGGCCAATAGTCAAAAGTCAAACAGCCAACTTTTCAGTTAGCAATACTAGCAAGCTTTTCTAAAAGCTCAAAAGCTCAACAGAGCCTAACCCAGAGACCAAGTAGCAGGCAGCATGGCTAGATTCCTGGAGAATCATGATTGCCGTGTATAAGCGAGCATTCTGTTGTCAGACATGCTACGTCGTTATCGAAGTCATATTCCAAACATGCCGTCATCCGATTCGATGGAAACTTCCACTAACCAAGTTCTCTATCACAAAATCCCATTTGCAAGCAGAGGTAGACCAATTCTCATGTAGGACATCGATGGAACCAGAATCCAGTAGCTAGCTTCGGTCCGTTCGAAACCAGTCAGCACACCAAGTACAGCATAAACGATGAATTCTTCAGTGTAATGAAAAGGAATAGTTCTTGGTCAGCTGTTGAAGTTAAACGCGCAAGCGCCTGCAAAGTGCATGAATGCATGATAGTCGCCGGTCAACTAACCATGCCAGAAGTGGGAAACTACAATTATGAATGAGAGCAACTAGTGAGGGGACAAACATTTCTACTGAAAAACAACGACATTTTCGAACTTTGAAGCATTACTTTGACATTTACCCTGACTGGCCCCTGACTTACCAAAAGGAAACCAAGCAGAAAGTTCGCGCTTGTAGTTGTAGCCAGTGTTCAGAACGGCACCCCAGCAGACCGGCAGCAGTGCCGTCAGAATACGAACGTTTCCCTTTGAACTACTTTCTCGTCAAGTTCTCGCTCCCTCGCACACGATAACCTCAAAGTGCCATCGCTTGGCTCCTATTGTCAGCAAATCGCCCAAAAAATTCGCTGCCTTTAGAGTAAAATGCATCAGAGATGAGCGAACTTTTCCATCTGTATCATTGATGGTTCATAAACTTTTTCTTAAAGTTATAGATCCGCAAACTTGTCTATTTATATCATTCAAGATCATAAACTATTGTTTTGTAATTTTAGGTCCGTAAACTTGTCCGCATGTGTCATCAAAGTCAGCAAACTTTTTAAATGTTGTACTACAGGTTCATACCCATTTACTAAGCATTTAAATCTACCATATGGCCGTGACATATGGGTCTCACTTGTCATTGTCCCCTCCTTTCTATCATATTCGAGAAAATTACTGCATGTCTCGGTCGTTGTTATCGATCTCCTATTTCCCCGTCGTGTGTATGTCGTTGCTTTCGAGCTCCATTCCCAACCATCCTGAGCACCCGCAGTGTCGCGCCGCACCAAACGAGCTCCGAGCCGTCAGTTCGGTTCGACTGGAGGAATCTTTTTCAACAGTTCGTTCTCCACAATGTGTAAATCAAACCGAGGGAGACGCACGGCTTGGTTTCGTCGAACACTGCAGGTGCTCTAATACATACTGTCTTGCCGGACCTTGCCGCACCTCCGATCCTCATGGTGGGTTGCTGACCCTTAGGGCGAACTCTGTGTATGCATATCCTCATCTACATGAACCTGATGAGCCCGCCGTCCTCTCCAGCAAAATCCCGACCAGCTTTCATCTTGGTCAAATTCTTGTCACGTCGAAAAAAAAAAGAATTCTTAAACTTGGGGACTAGGACAAACAATTTGTCGACTTAAAACTTCAAAATAAAAGTTTATAGACTCGGACGACACAAAACAGACAAGTTCATGGACCCAAAACTGCAAAATAAAAGTTCATAAATCTATATGACACATGCACACAAGTTCGTAGACCTCTAGTGCATTTTACTCTTTCTTTACTAATAGTAGCTTCATTTGAAGCCTCCAGGCTCATTATAAGAAAATTCTAGACATTATCATAAAAAAGCAAAATTCGAATCATCGAATTGGATGCTGGACAAAGATATATGGATCTGATGAAACACTTTATTTTAGCTTACAAAGTCAAAATCCAGCATATATGTCGGAGCTCAAGTTCTGCTAAACATGGGCTATATTTCTCTTACCGTAATCAGGTACGGCAACCAAGATAACTAAGAATTATTATGTCCTGTATTACAAGTATCGCACATATTCATAATATGTTGCATTACTACTACTATACTAAGGCATAAAATCGAGTGCAGCCTATGGACGAAAAATATAATCCTGAGCATTGCCATCGTTCCTCGGTTCTCCTGCTTCATTTTTATCTCTTATGTGAATTCAAATGAATCCGTCTGATACAATTTTCCATGCTGATCATGAAGCCGTTGACATGCATTAACTACCCATGCATTAATAACACACGGCGAGCACAAAAAAATGGAATGTGGTCATGGTGACGAATCTTCATGAATGGTCAAAACTCGAAAGCGTCCGCGGCTGGCGCCAGTAACCCAAAACTTTCCCATGCAGTCAGCGAATGTCACCATCCGTCGGAAGAACATAATCATCCGAGGCTGCTTGTCAACGCAATACGATTTTGGGCGCCCAGGATCCATGTCTGAAAAAGTCACGCAATACTAGCCGGCTAGAGTAGCAGCTAGCGCATGCATGCATACGGATACTTCGCACATCCCTGCTCCATGTTCTTGCCGGTGCGCTCTCTCTGCCAGCCTCTATAAATTGGCAGCACTTCTGGCCAACTATCACACACATTTGCAAATCATTAGCTAAGCTCAGCTCTGCAAGCTCGATCGCTCTGTGCTAATTGCTGAAAGGACAGGTTCGGTGAGCAACGATGGTTGTGAAGGCAGCGGCGGCGGCGAGGAAGGGCAGGCGGTTCGCGCTGCTGATGGCGGCGCGCGACTCGGAGTACGTGCTCAAGAAGTACGGCGGCTACCTGAACGTCTTCGTGGCCGCGTTCGGCGACGCCGGCGCCGGCGAGGCGTGGGACCTGTACCGCGCCGTGGACGGGGAGCTGCCCGGCGCCGGCGACCTCGACAGGTACGACGGCTTCGTGATCAGCGGGAGCCCGAACGACGCGTACGGCGACGACGAGTGGATCCTGCGGCTGTGCCGGCTGGTCCGGGACCTCCACGCGCGGCGGAAGCGGGTGCTCGGCATCTGTTTCGGCCACCAGGTGATCTGCCGCGCGCTGGGCGGCCGCGTGGGCAAGGCGAGCGGCGGCTGGGACATCGGCATCAGGGAGGTGGCCATCGCCGACGCGCGGCTGCCTCGGCAGTGCAGGTTCCTCGACGCGCTTCGTGAGCTGCCGCCCCGCGCCATGCTCACCGAGATCCATCAGGACGAGGTGCGTAGCTAGCACGAACACGCTAGAATGACAAATCTTGCATCCATGCCTTAAGTTCATTGCACGTACGTGTTACATCTGACGACGTTGACACATCTAAGCAGGTGTGGGAGGTGCCGGCCGGTGCTGAAGTGCTGGCCTCCTCCGAGAAGACGGGCGTCGAGATGTTTCGCGTCGGCGAGCACATGCTCGGCATCCAGGGCCACCCCGAGTACACCAACGACATCCTCCTCAGCCTCGTCAACCGCCTCCTCGGCGCCGGCTCCATCACGGTATTATATGTTCAGCCTCCATTGCTTGTTCTCATGAATAAAGCAATGGCTGAACAATCCCTTAGACCCGGACTGAATTCGATCCGGGGCACTTTTGTTGGATTCGTATTGACAGAATTTCGTATTTTCGATTCGGCTTTGCAGGCGACGTTTGCTGAGGCCGTGAAGAAGCAGCTGGAGTCCACTGGGCCTGACAGGGAGTTCTGGCTGAAGCTCTGCAAGAGCTTCCTCAAGGCTGATGAAGCATCAAGCATAGCAGATGACTTGTATCTCAATGATGTGGAAGCGGCAGTCCTTGACGGTTGAAGATCAGAATACACGTGTCGATCGTCTGTCGTGATGTGTTAGTGGCAGTCCAAAAGTTTTGAAACATCTCGTTTCTTCTACTTGTACAAGGTGGTGCCCTGCTCCGGAATCAGTTTCTTCTGAGATCTGATGGAGGGCTGGTCGTAAATGGTAACTCGAAATCGGAATAAACAAAGCTTGATTATCTGATACTAGCTAGCCTGATAAGGAGACTCTTCAAATTCTTCATTTTTGTTTTTTCACGTGATAAGTGGTCGGGACGTTGGTGTTGATTCTTTCACTCTGTTTGTTTGTCGAATGAGACTTGGGATGTGGTTCCCCCCCTGCTTTCCGGTTATTGCTATCGTATAAGATCGTGCTGTATGTCAGTGGTCAGGCTTGTAAATCCCGCTGACAAATTATCATGTATCATGCATGCATAGCTGTTGCAACCGATTATTGCAAGCAACCACAAAACAAAGCCGACACAGCATGCCTACTGAAATCGCAGTGCAAGACATTTCTTATCGTAGCTAAGTAAATCCGTTAAAATAGGGCTTGCCAATTCCTTGCTCCAAGCCTTCAACGCAGAACTCTGAACCATGACTCCGCTTCTGTGTCGAATAGGTCCCTAGTGTCGAAGGCGCAGATTTCTTCATCACTTGCACCCACTTGGAGATTACTCACCAAAACCAAATAGCCTGAAACACAGCCAAAAAGAGAAATGGTGCGGAAGATTTGTGGGGACGCCGGAGCTAACACAGGCAGAGAGGATTGGGGTCCTGTTTTGTCCCAGAACAGGCCGGGGCCTCAGTTGCATGTTAATCATTTTTCGCCTTCTTGATCAGGATTGTTGGGAGCAAATTCTATAGCATTGTTACCTTACATGTCAGGTTGTAGGCTTCGCGTGATAGGACTAATGCTTTGCTGACATTCAGACAGGAAAAGTTCTCTACCAGAAGAGATGTATTTCGATTCTCTTGGATCTGCAAACTGCACTGCATGTAGATGTACGATAACGAATAATCGAAGTCATTTAAGCAGAACGGACCAAAGTGGCAACCTTCTTAACTTGTAATCTGATTTGGACTATAGAATCAAATAACACTACGTATATTAAGTTAATGACTTATGTTCAGAACAATACTTATGTTTCAAGCTTGTTTACTTCATTATACGCCCTTCAAACAGTCCAACTCCGCATTTTTTTTTTTTTTTTTTTTTTGGCTTTCGCTCGTAAGAACAGTTTTCATGCAATTTTCAGTCACAACAGCAGCAAGAATAAGAATGAACACATGATTGACTGAAAAATCAAATATATTATTGACAACAGTCGAGAAATTACAAGATCATTCTCCCCATAAGAGCATCGGCAACAGAAAATAAATGCTGAAACAATTGTTGCTCACTATGGCAGACGCAGCAAACCATCTAGAGCACTTATTAGGCGTACAAAGGATCAAATAAAAACTGATAATAAGATAGGCTTGCCGGTAGCCCAGCCAGCTGCTTAACCGGAACTAGACGAACAGGACCTGCATGTCCTAGAAACCTCAGCTTCAAATTGCAACTTATGGTGACGAACTGCCCGATTTTCTTAGGCGTCCACATCTTTCTTCAGCACCTTCTTCTCAACATCCCAGCTGATATACATTTCGTCGCTCTTCTCAGCTGTTTCAGTCCCGTCACTACTCCAGCCATCCATCTCCATGGTCGACCTTGGGGACGTAGAGCCAGGGGAAACAGCAGTAAAGCTTTGGTACATCAGTAGACCACCACCAGGAAGCTCCTGCTCCACAAAATCGTCGCACATGTAGGAAGCAACATCTGCACCCTTTGCCCATGATTTGGCAAAACCATGTCCGCCGAAGATAGTAACAGCAACTGAAAAGTCTCTGGGGCAGAAGCCTGCCAGGACCCTCTTGATCACATCATTGTAAACCAAGGAGCTTGGGTCGAAGTTCATTGCTTCATAGCTTGCATAGCTGAAACCTTCCTCAGGAGTGACATGGATGGTGGAGGCAGCTGGACCACAGATGCCATTCATTGAGTATCCGCATGGGTCGAACTCAAAGTCACAAATCTCCATCTCAGGGATAATGTCAGAAATCCCTGATAGCTTTGTCATCTCCTTAGCTGATGAGCAGCAGCCTTGGGCAGAGTTCTTGAAGAACACTGCAGCTTTCTTAACATCCAGCCCAGTCATGCACATCTCAAGTGTAACCATAGGCTGCTCAGGCTTCTCTGTAGCATAGTAGACATGCCACTTCTTCTTGGGCTTGAAAGCATCACCAATCACATATGCATTGCCACCGGACTTGAGGCCTCCGAAAAAGCTGTTCAGCACAGATACCTCCTCTGAGAAGCTGCGGTGCGGTGATGGCTGCGCTCCTGGGAAGATGAACATTCCACGAGAGTACTTCACTGAAAGAACAGGCAGTGACAGCTCCGCAGCAAGCTCAAGGATGCGAGGAATGGAGAGCAGCAGCTTTGTAGTCCCGCAGGTCTTGAGGACGACCTTGTGAGGATACACAAAGAGGCTCGACTCTGACAGCACATATGAGTCGAAGTCCTTGTTAGAGAGCTGGGACACTATGGTGCACCGTGCAAGATCCAAGAACGAGTCAATCTGCTCACGAGAGAGGGCGCGGAGGCCATGACCACAAGGGTCCACAAAGACAGGTGCATCAGAGAAGTTTATCTCAAGGCGCTTCTCGTAGCCCTCAAACCCGATCGGGGAGGCAGGGGCAGAGCCCCAAGAATCAGCTGAAGACATCGCCATTGGGTGATGTGTTGCAAGGAAGAGAGGAATGGAAGAGGAAGGAAGAGATCGGAGAAAATTGGAAAGCTCAGAAGCAGGGGAAGCAGCCAGCCAAGGGAGAACTACTGAAAGAAGAAAGAGAAATTGCAGTAAGAAATCCTACTCTACGGCGAATTGCATGTGAAGGAATATCAGGATGGTTTGCGGGCGCACTGCAAAACAAAAGATCAAGCAAAAAAGGAATTAGAACCAGAGTATCAAATACAATACAGATGAAAATTTTAACCATGCTGTTTAAGCTGCTTGTGCTTACGTTGGAGTAGGCAGCAGACTGGAACTTCTTGATTCCTCCGGCGGGGCGAACGTCCTCAATCTTGTAACCTAGGGGAGCTTCGTACATGCTATTACTACTACTAGACTTCTTCCCACCTTTAGACTCCATTAGAGCATCAACAATTTTTCTGTTGGGGGGAAAAAACAGAGTAACTGAGTAAGTGACCACAATAATTTGGTTTACTTAAGCAGAAGATAGCACAAATCATAGCAACTTTCCTTCAAACAGAAGTTATAACAATATTGTTTGGATCAATTCGTCAATAAGCAGATGACAGGTAAATGAAGTTCAGATACAAAGACAACTTAAGTATATAACTTCATATGCTAAAACAACTCCACAAGGGGAAAGGCACAACAGTAATTTCAAGACAAGCACACAAACGACTGCAGCAGTGTTATTAAGCAATTAACCATGGAAAAAGTCATCTAAAATTTTAAGTAATTATCCTAATCGATACGATCAAAGCCAATTAAGCTCTTCTTTGTTTCCTCTTGAAGAAAGATTCATATAGCATTGTGGCGACATATCGCACCAGAACATCAAGAATCAAACCAACAACATGCGTGAGCAAAAGTGCCGGAATCAAAACCTTCCACACAAAGAACAATGCGAGAACAACTTCTTTTTTGTCTTGCGGATCTTAAGGGCAACCGCACGGCAAGAGGACCAAACGAAGTAAACGGGCGGTCCTTCTTGAACACCACCACAAGAAAGTCGGGATAAACTAACCAATGGTGAGGCTTCCCAGAAACAAAAACTGTTGCTTCTTGGGCGTCACAAACCGCGAAGGTTCGACTAAAATAAGACAATAAACAAAGATAGCGCACATGACAAAACTAGCAAGATTACTCCGCATTGGCGATTCGCAGTCCTAAACAAAAACGAAATACAGGCGCGTGTACAATCCCAAGATCCAATCTACAGATCCTTACAAGGAAGGGGGAAAAAACTGAAATCGCCTGACGCCTCCCAAGAACAGGGGACGAGGACCAGACCTAAATCCCGCGCGTGAACAGGGCTATTAATCCGGCAATCCCTCCCTTGCCGGCCCTAAAACCCGCCCTCAAGGACCTAACAAAGATCCGAGATAACGCACCCAGGATCCGCCGCTCCTCCCAGCGGAGGGCAGGCACGATTAGCGGCAAGAAGCAGAGCGCAAGTGAGAAGGAAAAGGTGGGGGAACGAAGGCTCACGTTTGTTCCAGAATGCGGCGACCCGCCTGCGGCGCCAAGAGCAGCAGTATCCCTAGAAGCCGGAAGGTTCAGGAACGGAGGCGGGGGAGCGGTTCTTGAGGCACGTGCGGGGGCAGAACGGGAGAAGAGCGCGCTGCGCAAGGGATGTGGCTTCGCTCTCTTCTCTTCTCGAGGATGGCGGAGGAGGATTCTGTTCGAAAGGAGGCGTGGCCTTGGGATGGGGGAGGTGGAGGTGGCGAGCAGGCGCCACTATTTATAGCCCGGGCACGGCGTGACTGCCCGGCCCACGAGACCGACTCCCTGGCTGGCCCGAACCCTAACCTGGTCGGGCCCACGAGACGAGAGTCCGCGCCGTCCTGTGCGGTACGGGCACGGCGGCACTGCACGTCCGCACCAAAGCCACGAGAGTGGGCTAATCTGACTTCTGTCATGCTAGTTTAATGGTTTTTGTCACTTAACCCCATTGGAGGATCCGCCAGCGGCAGATTCGTGGAGTTGATTCTTGCTCGGCCGGTTGCGTTGTTGCCCTGAACCAAATTTGTTTATTTGTGTACATTTGTCGGATATGAATGACTTGCCAAATTGATCTATATGTCACTTGCTATATTGGCAAAAAAAAAATACTCCCTCTGTTTTTAATTATATGACGTCGTTTACTTTTTTGTTGAACTTTGACCAACAATATAGATTTAAATAATTACTTTTCGAATGTGAAATAAATACATTGAATTCATCATCAAAAGCACTTTAAGATTAACCTATACATTTAGCTATTTATACAAATACTTTGAATAAGACGAACGGTCAAACGTAACGAAAAAAGTCAACGGCGTCGTATATTAAAAAACGGAGGGAGTACTACATTACTAGTTGATTTGTCCGGACTGCTAAGTACCGTTTATGCTAGTTATTGCCTATTCTTTTTCCTTTTCTAAACCACTATGTTAGTGGCAAAATGGTATTATCAAATCATCATATATTCTCATATAAAAAAAAGGCACCTCCTCACATGTAAGCTTAAACATACGAAAATTGTAGGATGACTCTAATGTGCCGTGACCTGAAATACAAATTAATTAGAGAGATTCCTGTCGATTGAATTCGCCACGTTTCAAAAAAAAAGATATATGCCATTTGAGATAATTATTTATCATCAATCCATATTTTGACCAAAATCTTTACGAAAGCAGCACAACCATCCGTTAAGAACCATGTGCTTACGACACACTCCATATGTATATTCTTCTCGAGGTGTGCCATGTGCTTCACTAACCTAAGGATCTACCCAATCTGACATATATTTTTCTCGAGTAGTTCGACAACCAACCATATTTGCCCCCTTCACAACTTCTAGAAAAACTTCCCTCACACCGCCGCCACAAGGAAAAAAGTGACGCGACTCTCGTCTTGCCGCTCGCGCCGACAGCCGTGAGGCCGTCTCTCCTCCCTACCGGCGACCTTCAGGCGTCAGCGGGTGAGGGAAGGCTTCCTCTTATGCTAGGCGTGGGCGGCAGGATGGTGTTCTCCAAGAGTTAGGGTTAGGTTTAGGTACTTCCATGGCGTGTTTGGAAAAGAAGACGGCGTCGGCGGCGACGGCGGCAACTTCTCCAGCACGAATTTGGAAGCTTCGGTTTTCAGACAGCGATGGCAAGGTGAAGGTGTCATCACTGATCATGAATAAGCTACTCCAACCCCTCCTTTGTCTAGTCGTGGTTCTTCTTGGCCATGGCTGTGGGTTAGTGAGAGTTTTGGTTCCGCTGATATCCATCTGGATGTTGGTCGGATTTGTGTTTTCTCATGAAAAATCTGGTGAAGAAGGCGTTGATGAGTTCGGTGATGGACTTGACGGCGGCAAAATCATCTTATTTGCATGTGGAATGTTATTAGTCTATCTTTTTTTGCGAAAAGGTTGGGTTTCAATTTACCCTCGTCTGAAGTGAGGATGACGGTGGTGGATGGTGAGATGGCCGTATTCGTTCAAATCGGAGTTCTCGTCCATGGCATATCCGTTTGGGATGGTGATCCTAAATGGTGGAATTTGCGGCACTTTCAAGGTTTCTTGTCTCCTATCAATAAAATTGGCGTTGTTTGGGTGGCTTATGTAATCAAGGGATGTACTATGCTTTAATATCAATGAAGTTTCCTTTTCGTTAAAAAAACAACTTCTAGAAAATAAAATCACCTACTCCTTGATATTAGCACGATGGTTTCTTACACTGCATTAACTGTTTGCACAAAGCATAGCGTGCATTCTTTTTTTTGATAAAGCATACCTGTATTAATACGTAAGGAAAATGTACATGTATGCGTACACACCCAGGCATACTCTAGAAGGATACAGAAGGACCAGCTGTCCTGCCACTTTTGCAGAAAGGCCCCTAGAAAAAGCGAAAAAACAGCTAGGTCCCTAGACCTTTCTTCCTCGAGGAGCACCGAGATCCATGGGCATCGACGACACCCGCCGACCCGTCATCCCCAAATCCCGCCGCCACCACCCGAAGCAAGGAGAAACCCATCGCACCGTGGCTTTATCTTGAGCCGAAGTAGACACCCGCCCCTAGGAACGGGATGAGGGCAGAGCCGGTCGCTCGTCGGCCGGGGCAGCGCCCCGGTTCCTCCTGGCTATGGATCGAACCCCACCAACGACGCCAATCGCCGAAGGATGCCCGAGGTCGATCCACTTCTCCATCTTCCGCGAAACCCCCAGCTTCCTCTGCATCCTTGAGATCCGCACCGCCCGCACCACCACCGGAGGCAGCAGCGACGAGCAGCACCAAAAAAGCTCTGTACAGGAGCCGGGCTAACCGGACTCCACCTCCACAAGCCCGTCGCCGACGCCGGAGCCACACATCGACGAGACAGGGAGAGGCTAGGGAGGACTTATTCCATCGGCGCCGGTCCGCCGCCACCGTCTCGACGGGCCCGAACAGGAAACCAAACCTAGAAAAACTAAGACCTATACTACCAGCCGGCCGAAGATCCACGGTCTTCCCCGCCTCACGGCGCCCCGAGGGCCGCCGGAGGCGAGGAAGACCAGCAGACACGCCGGCGGAGACCACTCGCTCTTTTGATCGTGGAGAGCGACGTCAGATGAGGTGCTGTCCGCGATCTGGATGACACAATTTTGCAGTTCAACATAGCGTGCATTCTTGACTCTGTTCAAGTTATTATTTGCTTCCTTGATATTTTTTTCTTTTTTTAAAAGTCTCCAATTTTTTTGAAAAAGACAAGACTATTCTCAACCGAAAACAAAACTTGTGTATGGTCTGGTTTGCGTTGTTTAGAAAATATAAATGATTCCCTATCATCGGACTCTTAAGTACGGGGTAGTTATTTAGCATCGATCAGCTTGTTTCAATAAAGTTGATTATTAACACTAATGCTACAAACATGGCTTATTTCTCTCGAGTTACTGTATAATTCGCAAAAAAAATCTCTCGAATCATAATTGTCGCCCCTTCATGAGCTTTCCAAAAAAAAGATGACCGCATAAATGGACCCCATCTCTTATAGCCGTTCATAAGTTATGATGTGCCAAGTACGTTTGGAAAAATATTGATCGCAAACTATACATTGGGTGGAATTTTGAAACCCCTCTAGATGAAAAGGACAAACAATAATTGTGCAGTAATTTTGTCATATTACTCCATGATTTGTTATTTTTATATCTTTTAATAGAAGTTGAATTTTTATTTAAAATTTTGTGTGCATGTTTCTCACCATGTATTCTACACGTATGCCAAATTTTTTATTTTTCTAAACTTCTAAATAGATTTTTAAAAGGGTTTTACAAATCCACCAAATATAAAGTTTGCACTGAATATTTTCACCGTATTGGCATGGGTGCACGCATGTATAGACACAAACGTAGCTTAAAGGCGAGTTCTGCTTCTGCTCAATGAATAGAAAACAGAATCTGCCTCTTCCCACGTCATGAGAATCCACAAAATTACACGAGAAAATTCCTTATTTGGCCCTAGTAAAGTTCATGGTTCCTTTCTTGGCTCAAACTGAAAAAAAGTTCCCTATATGACCCAAGTTGCAACTTTCATTCCTTTCTTGTCCCTTCTGTTAGTTTTTAGTGCTAACGGCATGGGCTGAAATGACCTTTATACCCCTGACATAAATCAAAGTGTAAAATTCAATTTTGAAATTAATTATTTTTTTCTGAAATTCCAGAATAACATAATTGTGCAAGATTTCATATTACATAAAATTTTGGCATTATTTTAGCATTATTTCGTCATTGTTTCGACACAAAATTGAAATGAAAGCAATTATGTTATTCATTTCAATTTTGTGTCGAAACAATGCCGAAATAATGCAGAAATTTTGTGTAATATGAAATCTTGCACAGTTATGTTATTCTGGAATTTTGGAACAAATAAATGATTTCAAAACTGAATTTTACACTTTGATTCGTGTCAGGGGTATAAAGGTCATTTCAACCCATACTTAACACCGTTAGCACTAAAAACTGACGGAAGGGCCAAGAAAGGAATGAAAGTTGCAACTTGGGTCATATAGGGAACTTTTTTTCAGTTTGGGCCAAAAAAGGAACCGGGAACTTTACTAGGGCCAAATAAAGAATTTTCTCAAATTACACATATTAGCCCTAATCCAAATCTAGCCTTTTGCAAACAAAGAAACTATCGGAACCAATGATATCGAGCATGTCCCTTTCCACTGAGCTCAATACTACTGCTTTGAAAATTAAAGACCAAAGCTTTTTTTTTTTAGAAAAGGAAAGACCAAAGCTTGCTAGTATCTGTTAAACATCATCAGTCAGAGAGCTTATCCCTCCGCATCTTCCTACACATTTCCATTACTTGCAAGCATAGAATTAGCATTTGACCGAGCAACAAAAATCGATTAGACCACCATATGGTCAATTAGTAGCGCTTATATATACTATATAGTACCAGTATTAATATGCAAGTGCGGGTTGCAATTATTGGCCAATATCGATCATTATGCTAAACTAATCACAGTTACAAGTCGTAATCTTTTGTCGAGGCCGAGCTGGTGTCCACGCCTCCACGGCCACTACGCACGCTCTCTCAGCCGTTGCATGCTTGTGACTTGTGAGGCATGTGAATATGTGATAGAGACCTTAATGTGCTTGAATGGATATATTGTCTGATTATTGTGGAGCAATAATGCATTGTCTTCCGATCCCTAACGCACCACCCAGCTCGATCTGATGTGGCAGCACAGAGATGCCAAGGTGCGTTAGTTGCCTAGAAAAACTCCGTTTAAACCAATCTAGATCTCGGGGAGAATATCGTTTCCATATGTGTGATATAAAGGCGCTGGGAACAAATTCTACTTGTCTTCACAGTTATGTAGAGGACATGAGGCTAACACCACACGCGCACACAACACAAGTATACGCCTTACTAGACACCTAAAGGCGCGTGTAGCGAGGTAATTGTGATTTACAATGGTAGTGCTCATGTACGCATGTGTAAAAGATGGCACGCACTATGATTTAAAGATTATTATAAACGGATGAGTATAGTTGCTCCCGTCGAGGTTGTTAATTTCCATCCCTTTTCTGGAGCATGTGTACCACTAGTTGACTTTCACAATTTAACGGGGAAAAAAACTGTCAACTACGTCAATCACTATATTCTCCATTAAAATTATGAAACTTGGCATACGAGTAGAGGACATGGAGCGCAACATGCACACAATTTTTCAAAACTTCTAAATAGTTTTTTTAGAGGGTTTTTACGATTCTACCGAATATGTGGTTTCCACTGAATATTTTCCCGTGTAAAGATTGTGAATCCTTTTTTTAATGATTGTGATTTGTGAATCAAGTGACTATATACGGTTTAGCAAAATTATTTCTTGATATGCAAATGGTGGGGATCATATATATTACTTTATGACGCAACAATTTGCGACCTACTCGTTGGCAATACGTATTGGATAGGTGTGTATAAATTTGTTAGCTAACGTAGTTGGAAGGAGGCGAGATTATAAATTGGGCGTTTACACATGAACTCTATAACTTGCTAGCTATAGTATCCATTTGGCAGTTGACATCCATAGGCAAAGGTGATCTCAGTTGTGATTAAAAAGCACTAAACACACTCGCACCATTCGTGCCATGCATCTACCCCTCTCTTCCTCCCTCCTCTAAGAATGAAGCTGTTGGGAAAGCTGGCATGACGATGGGCCGGCACAAGCGGCATTGGTATTTGCAAGCGTGGGTTCCGATTCAGGACCAGGTACATCGTTGACACAAGTATATCTTGTCTTACAAGTCTGTGAACCATGTGGGATTTAAGATAAATACAAACTAGTAGATCAAGAGTGTTGACCCTGTGACGTGTGGAGATGTTTAAGTGACATTATTTCCTTGGGAACATGCAAATGGTTGGGAGTGCATAGTTTAGGACGAGCTGCGCGCGTCCATACGGGTGATGGGAGGCATTTGTATAGTCAGAAGTACACAAAGTATTCGATGCATACATATTTTTTTTTGCTGCTAGTAAGCCCTATTACGAAAGAAATACTAGTTTGTTGCCAACGCATAGGAGTACTACTTAATTTCGCAGTGAGTGAGACCATGTACAGCTTCCACTTGGCAAAATTGGCATTTGCAAATTTTGATCTCGGTTGTGATAGCTAGCGAACCAGCACGCGCGCGCACACAAAGCAGTACCGCTCGTGCCGTCCATCTGTCCTTACGATAGTGTCCTCCACAAACGAAGCTGATCGGCCACGGAGGGGAGCAGGGATCACCCGGCAGAAGCGGCATGAGACGCCATGTCGGTTTGAGGCAAATGGCCAAGGAACCGCATCCAGCGCGCTAGCCGCACGCGGAAGAAGAAAACACAGTCAAATCACAAAGAGAAGAAAATCATCAAATGTGAAAAACTACTCGTGACACATGCGCACAGGGCTGGGCAATCATGCAGCGCGGAGATGCGCGTCAAAGTAAAAAAAAAGGCTGGCGAGGCGGAGCGCCCGTGGAAGGGGAAGGAGCGATGGAATCGGCGTGCAGCAGGCTCGAGGACGCTAGAGTACTCCAGCTTTGCCCGCCGGGGCCAATCGGCGAACTAAAGCCTCGGGATCGCCGCAGTTTGTTCCCAGCAATGGATGGTGGATTCGTCCGGTAGCGGCAGCGATGAGTGGACCGCGTGTCACTCGCGTGGGTCGCAGCTCCTTTTTGTGCGATTCTCTATGCACAGCCGTGAACTGGTGGTGGAGGATTGCTGCACCGTAGCTAGGGAGGACTAGCATCTCACTCGGACGGCAGTAGAGCAGAGTTGAGTAGAGGTGGGGAAAATTCGGCGAAAGGACGCGGAAAAAACAACCAGCCAAAGCGTGGCGTGCGTGGCGTGGGCGCAATAATGCAGCGTGCGTGGATCGTACGCAGGCAGTGGAGTGCAGGGTCACGGGCGCGCGTGGCGCATCGCCGGATTCGCGTCCCATCCCCGCGGGGCGTCAGCGGATCGGAATCGAGATCGATCGTCGTGGGCGAGCGGATCGTTCCTCGTTCACGGCGGCGACGTCTTCTGCGCGAGCGAGCGAGAGCGGTCAGGCAGGGCAGGCGCTCGGTTGCGCTGACGAGCGTGGGCGATCGGTTCGGTTCGGACGGACACGGGAGCTCTCGCTGCGGTCCCACGTGCCGGCACATACCCTGCTGCTACTACTACTTGGTCTGGGGGCTCTGCCACTCCCGCGATCGTGTCACGTGCTCGAGCTGAACCAACCATGATTCGATTCAACGCTCGGTTCCTCACCAGTCATCACCTGGCGTCGCCGCATGCAGCAGTCGCTGGGCGGCCGCACAGACGACCGAGCCGCGGAAGCCTCCCTCGCGCACCGCCAATGCCAAGGTACGCGTGCGACGTGAGTGTACACGGGCATGGGCGCATTGCGACGTGGCGTGGCCAACAACTACCAACACCTGTTGGCTCCGCGTCCCGCGCCGGAGCATGGAGCCCGTGCATGGCCTCCACGCTCTCTCGCATGCAGGAACAACTCGAGTCCACCACGCTCCGCCGCCGCAGCCTTCAGTCCCCTCGCGATCGAGACACCTGGTGGTGACTCTCGAGCGCGGTAGTAGGTGCATCCGTACATGCAGCGCACCTGACCGGCCCGATCGGCGGATAGCTGCTTGGGAGGACTGCATTGCGGCACCATCACCTCAGCAACATGCGTATTTTTCTACACCTGCTGACTTTGAAGGTGGTAGTATAATACGTGCATGGCTCCTCCTCCTGTCCTGACCCAAACCTTGGCTGCTTGCTGCATTGGATCTACTACTCCACTTGCTGCATGCGGCGACCGACTACGGGTCCAGGCGTCCGGCCGGATGACGCTTTGTTCAGCGTCGAAGACTGCTCGATGCTGAAAAATTTCGTTCGAGGGGCTGTGTTTACCGCCCAAAAAAAGAATAAAAAAAGAGAAAAGAGCCGATCCGAGGACTAGGAGGAGGGAGGGATCAGACCACACACCACCGCGGACGGGCACGGTGGCGCGTTGAATGGGCCGGTTAGACTTTGGGCTAAAAAATCGTTTCGAACTTTGGGCCCTGAGCTGTCGCGAATTGTGAGCTGCTGCTCGGTAAGGCTGGGCTTGCAGCAGGACCTTGCGTCTTTCTCTTGGGCTCGCAGGACCGTTCGCCAGTTCAGGAGGAGGCCTCGGAGAGAGCGCAAGGAAGCAGCCCACGAGCCAGCCGCTCACAAAAAAAATAGGTAAATCTCCAGGCCCGCATGTCACAAGGACGGACGACACGTCGTACGGTCCGTCCATCGTGGCAGCACGCTGGCGTCATCCGCCGCCCCCATTTCCGTCGTCGCCTAGGAAAAACAGCCGTCTCCCGCCTTCTTCTACTCCGCCCGGACTACCTCCTCCCCTCGTCATCTAGCCGGCGGCCGACCGACCGACCGACCGAGCGCCGGTCCCGATGATGGCGGCGCGGCTCCGCCTCCTCGCCCACTCCGGCTCTCTCTCCGCCGCAGCGTCCAGGAGGCCGACGCGGTCCTCGCCAGGTCGGTGCGCCACTTGCCTGCAACGCGTTCGACGTAAAGCCGCTGCGGGCGGGCGCCGGTGCTGACAGCTGACCGCTGCTTCTTTCTCTCTTGGGTGGGTTTCTCAGGTTTGCGCTCGCTGTGCACGCTCTCCAAGACCCTGGAGTCCGGCGCCGGCGAGGACGAGATCCAGCGCATCCGCCGCGAGTTCGAGGACGCCAAGCGGAACTACCTCAGCATCCCATCCGCCATCAGGGGCATGCCCAAGATGAACCCGCAAGGTTTTCGATTAGCCCCCTACCCCCACCACTCGCCTCGCTTTGGGGCGTCAAACATCGGTTCTTCACATCAGTGGTTGTTTATCGCGGATCCCAGGCATTTATGTGAACAAGAACGTCAAGCTGGACGACCTGCAAGTCTACGGCTTCGACTACGACTACACGCTGTCGCACTACTCCGAGCACCTTCAGTGCCTGATCTATGAGCTCGCCAAGAAGCACTTGGTGGATGAGGTTTGTTATTAGTAGACGGATTTCGGTGGCCTGGTCTCTTTCATTGGTTGCGGCGGTGATGAAGAGTGCATCCGTGGGTTGTGACTGGAGGTGTTGTTTTGCGCAGTTCAAGTATCCAGAGAGCTGCTTGCAGTTCGAGTATGACCGCACCTTCCCCATCAGGGGCCTTTATTATGACAGACTGAAAGGGTGCCTCCTGAAGCTTGATTTCTTTGGCTCTATTGAACCTGATGGCTGCTTCTTCGGGCGGCGGAAGGTTAGGCAGATAATACTTTATTATTTTCTCATTTTTGGCTCAAACTGTTGTATCCAACATGAACAGCAAGCTCACATACACTTGATCAATTCTTTTCGTGTCAAAAATTTGGAAGTCTTGAGTGCTGTGTTTCTGTTTCAAATTTCTGCGTTACCTCATCTCTGTGTAATCAACACTCTTACCACGTAGCTTTTTTATCAGCTGAGTATGAGTGAGGTAAAAGAGCTCTATGGCACACGACATATTGGCAGAGATCAAGCCCGTCAGCTTGTTGGGCTCATGGACGTCTTCTGTTTTAGTGAGGTACATTTGCATTGATCTGCAGCTGTTTTACTCACAAAACAAGTGCCTCATAGCATCATTCAATTTCTTATAGTTCTCGGCCATGTTTGGCTCAACTTCTGCTTTTTTTCTACATATTAGTAGATCATTATCATAATCTGCTTGACTAATATATCAGAATCTGGTGTTTGCCACAGCTTATGCTTATTGTTGTGTAGAAGCTGATAAATAAGCTGAACCAAACAGGAGAAAGATTTATCTAATCAGTACCCATACACCAGAAGACCAGCTTTTATGTATACTTGCTTGATCTTCGATAATTCTGGATGTAGTTCTCACATTCCTTATATTATTTGCAGTTATATAACCTATACCATAAGAAATAACTGGAGTTATTCCGCACTTAATTGTTTAAATAATTTTCATGAGATCATATCATGCAATTGCACTGACTTTCTCAGTGATTATTTCTAACAATGTTTCAAACAGGCATGCCTCCTTGCTGATATCGTTCAGCACTTTGTAGATGCCAAGCTGGAGTTTGATGCCTGTTATGTTTACGAAGATGTAAACCAGTCGATTCAGCATGTCCATAGAAGCGGTTTAATTCACAGGAAAATTCTTTCAGAGCCTCAGAAGTTTCTGAAAAAGAATGTAGGCAATACTGCTTTTCATGATTATCGTTGGCATATTAATTTCGATGTTCTGTATACTTTAGCTGATACCCTTATCATCTTCTGGCATAAATTTCTTCGCAGATATTCTTCTACATGTATAACCTTTGCCTCATTTGTTATCTGCAGAGCCAGTTATTCCGTTTCTTAAAGATGCTGAAAGAGAAGGGGAAAAAGCTATTCCTGCTCACCAATTCACCTTTTTACTTCGTGGATGGAGGGATGCGTTATTTGCTTGAGGTACTTTGCAACTTTTGAATCTAACTGTATTCTCTGTTCATAGCATTGAGCATCCGGAAGCAAGATTTTAGAAAGATAGATTTGATTATGGATGATGCACAGCATACACTTGTTTAAGATACTTATGAATCTTATATTGAGGCCAGCTTTTGGTTGCAAATAAGACATCACAATCGCACATTCGGAGAAATTGGTGAGCGAACGGAGACAAACGGACCGGTCCTCACGTCGTCTCGGTTCAGGCGACTCGGGGGCGACTCCAGCGCCGCCACCAAAAACCAGCCACCTCGAGCACATCGAAGGCCGCCGCCGCCTCAGCCGGCGGCGCGACGGCTGGCAGCAGAGCCGCACAACTGGCTACTGTCCGCGGTCCCCTTTTTTCTTGCCTCGTTTCCATTTCCCCCGTTCTTCCTCTCGCTAGATCTGCGGCATATGGAGGCAAGCCTCGTCATCTCCGGCCATCTCCAAGCAAACGGCGACCCTGCTGATCGGATCCAGCCATCCTAGGGGTGGATCCGGTGCCAAGCCACCCCGGCCCTCCCACACCGCGCTGCTGCATGATTTGCGTGGGTCGACTGCTTGACAGCTCTAGGGTCTGGCGGCGCGCGTAGACGGCGGCGTACTTGGAGTTCGTGGTGCTGCGGCGCCCGACTCCGGGTCTCGGCGGCGTGTGCGGCATGCCCCGCTAGTGGTGGAGCTCTGGGCCAAGCTCGGCGGCGCCATGGTGGCGCGGCCGGATGAGCTGCGCGACATGGCGGGGTGCCTCCTGGTGGTTGTGGCGAGGCTACCCCCACCGATGGAGGTGCCATTGCGACGCGGATGGGTCTGATGGCTGGATCCAGCATGACGACCCACACCTCTACGGCGCAGCACTCCACGTCTTCTTCGACGCATTGGCCCGTGCTTGGCGGTGGTGGTGGCTAGCAACCTTGCTGTGGTGTGGTGACCTGCTGTCGACGTGCCAGAGAGGGTGCTGGGCGTAAGCCTTGCCCTGGCTATCTGCCTGGGTCGGCAACGACGATGCCTCTTGGCGCCGTATTCCTCGGTGGAGGTGTTGCTGTAGCGCCCTCTTCCTCTTGCGTGACAGCAGCGAACATCGGATGCCGTGCAAAAGTGTCGTGCTCGACGCGCGGGGAGGTGTTTTGCCTCCGCACGGCTACTAGCATTGCTGACCACCATGCTCCAGTGATTGTTTATGTGTTCCTCCTCCCATCTATGTCGGTTCTGGTCCTTGGTCTTGGCCTTGTTGTTGGCTATCACTGTGGTGCAACGGGAGTTGCTGCTGGTGCCTCTACTTCGTCGTCAGACTCCTTGTTGATGGTGTCATAAATCATATGCCGCGTGAGTCCACGCTTGCTTGCCCTCCCTCCTTTGTGGGTTCCTCCTCACAAAGGGCGTCGGATGGTGGCTCATGGAGACCGGATGCTCTGGAAAAGTGACTTCATCAGCTTCAAGGGAGGTCGACGTTGTCCAGCTCGCAGTGGTCGGAGTGCCTCCCCCACCTTTAGTCCTCACCCTGTTGGGCGGCCATTTCGTCCTTCAAGGATTCCTATCCTTACTGGAAGGTGGAGGGTGATAACAGGGCGGCGCAGCTATGAGGTGTGGTGTGGTGGTGCAATGGCGATTGTGGTGAAGGCAAGCATGTTGTTCGGTGGTGGCGCTTGGTCGACGAATGGTGGTTGCTTTTAGTTGGTGTCGAAGACTAAGGCTAGTATGTTGTTTCCATAGTTCTTGGTGTTGTCGCCTCCACTTGTATGAGCCCGTTATGCTTTGGGCATGCTGTTGTAATATGTGACTTGCCACAACCTTTGTAACCATTGATGGACGTGCTTCGGCCCGACCCCCTTATATCAATGAATTCAGGTGGGGATTCTCTCCCCCCTGGTGACCGTAAAAAAAATGCTATATTGCCTAATTATATATTCTGAAAATAAAAACAAACAATAAGCTCGCGCATCTTCATTTGTTTTCAACTTTTATTAAGAGCTTATTGCATTTTTTTCTTGTCTATTTGTATAGGGACATAGCTATGCTGCACCAATAATTCTCTGTTTTTTCATGTCCTCTGTTCTTGAAAATTCTTAGTGAATGCGGTACTCCATATAGAAAATATTATGACATGTCAAAAAAAAAATATCGCACTGAGCATTATGTTAACTTGGCTAGTTCATTATTTGGTTGGGCAGGACCAGCATTTTGATGGGAATTCCTGGCGGGAACTCTTTGATGTTGTGATTGCTCAGGCAAATAAACCAACCTTCTATAACTCAGACCACCCGTTCAGGTTCTACGGAGCACCCATGTGTTATACTAAATAAAAAGATATACAATAACTTTTACTGATAAGTCATTAACTACCCGTGTAGGTCCATCGTTACACTTTGTATATTAAAAGGAAGTAGGTCTTACTAAGTTGTCAGCTTTTAAAATGTTTTTCACAATTGTGCCTACTCCAATTCTGGTTTTCTAATTATATCTTGTTAATTGTAGGGTGTATGACACTCAAAAGGACACCTTAGCTTTTTCTGCAGTTGACAAGTTTCTGCCAAATCAAGTATATTACCACGGCTGTTTAAAATCATTCCTGCAGATCACAAACTGGAGAGGCTCAGAGGTTGAATGCTTGAACCTCAAGAAGAGTGATCTTCTGTATCTATTCATTCAACCTGAACTTTTATTTTCTAGTTTTTACTCTCCAGGGTTATTCCTATATGATACGGGATCAAAATAAGCATGAAACATAGTCAACATTCAGAAGATGGGCCTAAAAATACTGACATTTGGTAATTTTCTGTTTGGTTTCTCATCTTAGATCTTTGGTCCATGTCTTAGGTTATATACTTCGGTGATCATCTTCTGAGTGACTTGAGAGGACCTTCAAAAGCTGGTTGGCGAACAGCTGCTGTTATTCGCGAACTTGAGGTGGGCATTTCTCTTTTCCCCTGAGACAACATGCAAGAAGAACAGCTGCTGTTAGCCTCAGGTTGTCTTTATCACGTTTTTTTTACTGGTGTCTTTATCACGTTTGAAAGTTTTTTTTTTTTTCGAAAACGCAGGAGAGCTGCGTATCTTTATATTTAAAGAGAGGAGAAACGGTTCCGTACAATAGTGCCACCTCACTCCGGACCGAGCTATGAGGGGCAGCTTACATAGAGATAGGTGTAACCTTATAAAACACACACGCTAGGCAAGACCTGACCAACACCTAAAGACCGATTAACCCGGCTCTAGGCCATGACCCAACTCAAGCGCCCGTAAGCCTCGAGCGCCAGCAAGACACCACAAGTGATGCTCGTCCTCGAAAGCCCGTACAATGTTGTTGATGCTTGGGCTAGCTCCCTCGAAGACACAAAGATTACGATGCTTCCAAAGTAACCATGCTCCCATGATGATGAGGGAATTTAATCCTTTCTTCTGCTCCTTTGGGACTCTCTTGACTGCCCTTCTCCACCAGGCTGCGAAGGAGATCTCATCTTGATCCGGTACACATTGCAGCAGCCCCCATTGTTGGAAAACCTTGAACCAAAATTCCCGGGCAAAGACACATGTGGTCAACAGGTGTTGGACGTCTTCATCGCATTGATCACACAACGGACATTGGCTTGGGTGCGGCAAGCCGCACCTGGCAAGCTGGTCGGCCGTCCAACACCGATTTCGTATTGCTAACCAGAGAAAGACTTTGCACTTGGCCGGAGCCCAGGACTTCCATAGACGTTTCCATGGTTCAAACAAAACTTTCCCATTTAAGAAGGCATTGTAGGCAGATTTTGATGAATACTTTCCGGAAGCATCAAAAATTCATACGTGATTGTCATCACCTTCCTGGATAATCACGTTTGAAAGTTGGTATAACGAAGCTAGACAATTATTCTGTTTAATCTGATAAAAAAGGTGAAAAGGGGAGAAATATATTGATATGTTCGTAGTAGCCACTTATACCTTTCCCCATTAAGAAACAACCTGCATGATCTTGTAGATTTGTCTTGACTAAGGGTCTGTGTGGCAGAGCTAAGATAAATAAAATGTTTTAAGATTTTTTTGTCTAAAATAAGAACAACATGAGTCTACCAAAAACCTTTAATACATTAACAGTTACAGATCCATGGATTTCTGGAGCTAGGTACGGGCAGCTCCATCAAATCCATGGACCTTTTTTTCTCTTGAGCTGGAGCTCTATCAAACGGGGCTTTAATCTAACCATTTCACATTGCTTGGTCATCAACATGCTTGATGATATTTTGTACCATGTTACAATGATCTATGCTTCTTTTTTTTTTCCTTCAGGATGAAATAGAAATCCAGAATAGCGACAATTACCGGTTCCAACAGGTATGTATACATCAGCTGTCCATTTTTTTTATGTAACTAGACTTTATGTTTCTTTTAGGCTTTAAGCTCCGTATGTTGTTACTATTGCTCTCAAAAACACTTTTTATTACATTTTTTTGTAAGAGTTAGGTGAAATTATTTTGCAGGCATGACAGATTAACCATGAACTGGTAAATATTCGTGAGCAAACCAAATTCCATACACAACACAGCAATTTACCTTAATGATTGTGACTATCAGCAGTTCTGAATGGTTAAAAATAGTATGATTCTAGCTTGATTAGAATATGTACATTTTTAGGCCATGTGAATAGATATTTGCAAAACTGAAGCAGTGAAAATTGCAACTAGATTCTGTTGCTTATCCTTCCTAAATGCGATGATGATCATCACGTTCTGATTAAATTTTTGCATGGCTAATATTTACAATTTAATATGTAAAATAAGCTGGATACAGTTTGTCTGTAATCGCCTCTTAATTCATCTCTCTGTTAGATTGCTGTTGTGATGTCTGCTGTGAATCCAGGTGATCAGTACATTTTTATGCGTCAACTTGCAAGATTCAGTTTATGAAACTCACTTATTAGGCAGAGTACGCTCTTTCTCTGTTAGTTGCAAAAGGGCACTTTGTTGTTAAATACTTAGAGCTCCATCGTACTCGCACATGTATGTGAAATGTCATAGGGACAATCAGTTGCATCACAAATGTTGCAGGGACATTCTGCCTTTTTGCATTTCATGTGCATAATCTGAGTACCATACCACACATACATTGTCCGTCCATAATTTTTTGACCACGTGAGTTTCTTAATCAATTTGTTTAACTATATCCTGTACCGCAGGCAAAGTTAAGTTTAATACATGATATTCTTGGAAAAGTCAATGCAACAGTGGTTAGCACAAAGAAAGGCCAAGTGTACAGAGCATTGCTTGATGAATTGAACGCAGAAAGACGCCAATGTCGAGCTGGGATGAGAGACCTGTTCAATTCCTCTTTTGGTGCAACATTTCTTACTGACACTGGAAGAGAATCGTCGTTTGCCTATCACATTCATCAATATGCAGATATTTACACTAGCAAACTCGAGAACTTCTTATCATATCCCCCTGAATCATGGCTTCATCCACCTCATGACATAAAGATCATGCCACATAATGCAAAGGTAGTTTATATCTCCTACTTTAATGGAATTTTTGTGATATCAATCAGAATGATGATTTTAGACACCATTTTGTAGGTTCCAGCTAGTTTGTTCAGTGCCTCATAGTTTCTTCAATCCATGTGAGTGGACTGCCTCTGCATTTGCGGTCACATGAAGCACCACATGATGCATATCTAACCGAACAAGATGCTAGCTAAGCAGTAAAGAGGCAAAAATCGTAGTTGTGTGACCTTTTGCTTTTTGAAGAAGATTTCATCAGAGGAGCTGCTTCCCTTGTTTTCTTTTTCTCAAATTATGTGGGTATTCTATAAAGCAAATACACCCTGAAAACCTAACAATCTGTGATGGTCGTCAATAAAAGTGTTGACCAGAAAATTGAGGTTTGCAACAGCTCTCTCTCTCTCTGCGCGCGCGCGCGCTTGGTTGGATTATTGTGTAACGTAAATATAAGGTGGCCTATCATACCTTCTGTATAGTTTTATGTAGGGCTCGTACATTTTTTGATCTTTTTAATTAAAAGTGCAGTGGCAACCTCTCCTACTGTAATCATGTCAAAAAAAAAACTATAAAACATTAAATGTGCACTGTTCCACAATTGCTTGTGTTAATATAGATATACAGATTATTTAGAGTTCCACCTTAGTCTGTACGTTGCACAACAAATTGCTAAAAGTCTGTCAAATAAATTGCGTCGAATCAGCAAAATAATCTATGATCTGGAGAACGTGCTACTTGTCCTTGTCTATTAGGCCATCATGATTTTCATTGTTCATAGTTGCAGAGACTGGCTGGAGTTCCAGTTCTTGCTTGCCTGACCGCAAAGACCTGAAATATTAAGAATAACATCAATTTGAAGTTGCAGCTTTTGGAATTCTGAACAACAGTTGATGCTGAAATACGCAGCAGAATTTGTGATTAGTTACAGAACAACATTATCACCTCTGACGGATGAGTGTGTTTGCTCGTAATGGGAGCACAGCTGCAGGTGCAGAGCGACATTCAGCAACCTCTGGTTGCGCATGCGAGGAACCCTTCTGCTCAGAAACAAACACCATAGTTATCAGCAGGGATGCAGGTAAGAGAAGGCCAGAAAGAAGCCTGTTACTGCTTTCCAGGAGAAGTTTCAGAAAGCAACACTCACTCGCTGCGGAAGTGGGGTCTGCTCAGGTCTTCGCGCGTCATCCATTCCCTCTCTTCGCTCCTTCAGAGCTTTCATGCAACATTTCAAGACGTAATACAGGATGCCCGCGCTGAGGCATGTCAATATCGGGAATTGAATTACCACCGCTCTAAGCCCTGGAAATATTCATGGCAGAAATGTTGTGAAACACATCACCACCAAATAAGGGAAAACGCTGACAAGAAATATGCATTGGTACTTACAAAGAAGTTTTCCCGAGTTTAAATGTTTTGTTTTTACTAGATGAATCGTCGACACAGCAAACAGTGACGCTGACATCATCTCTGAACAGTCAGGATAGCATCCATAGTTTCCCAGGTCGTTTACGGTGATGGCCAAGCTTGTGTCATGGCTTGAACCCTGCAAGATAAACATACCTCACTTTATCCTGAGTATGTATCCTCATTAGCCATATAAATTAACACTATCCAACTTTCAGAATTTATACAACTGCTAATTCAAATCAAATATAACACGAAATAACTGGCTGAAATGACATGAGAAGATAGAAGATCTGTTACATTGTAAAACAGGTTCCGCATCACATTGTTGCATTCCTGAACATTTCCAAGGAATCTGATGCCACTTCCTCTCAGCTCAATTTGATCTGCGATAGTCACATAGGTCTGAAGCGGCAACCAACAGTTAATTCCTTCAGTCTTCAGCTCCACAGTGGGAATGATGCCAGCTGGCAATGTCATCGATAATGTTCCCTCAAAGACTTCTAGGGAGAGTTCAAGCAGAAAATCAGACTTGTTCCCTGCGAAATGAGGGGCGGGAATTATGTTTGATCCCAAGAGCAGGTAAAATATGTCTGTATAGACACAGCATTTTTTTTTTCAAATTAAAAAGTTTTGACAATGCAGAAAGAAAACTAAATATCTAACTAAGAAATTAGTTTCTTCATTTAACATCCATACAAAGTTATAACACATATAAACGCACCTGGGTAATTGCGAAGATCAGGTTCAACAATGGAAAACTTGAAATTGTCCACATTACTGTCAAAGATCTTATGTCCTTTTCTTGATTCTTTCCCACCCAAGAAAATTGATTTTGGAGCTAGTATGATTGGAGGATCATTGATTGGCTCGACGATGATTGGAATCTTAGCGGCTTCTATATCATTTCTGTTCGCAGCATATAGCAGCATAACATCATTTCCATAGAAGTCTTCATTTCTGCACATGGCGATACCGTTATTCGAAGTGAAAGACTGGAACAACTATTGTGAAACATCAGGGCTTGTAAAATGCTAGGAAGATCCACATTATTCATTAGTACCCGATATATTGCAGAAATTGTAGCGCATCGTTTATCACTTCTACTGTTCCTTCTAATATCAGGTCATTGTTAGCTCCCCTGCTTGTTAAAAGTTCATAATCTGACGGCTGTAGAAGTTTCTCTGGCATAGGAGCAAGGAACACATTTCCAGACATTGCTTTCACTGTAACAGATATATTTTCTGTTATATCTGAATATACTAATTTAATCCCCGGAAATCCACTGCCAAAAACATACCCATTTTTTTATCAGCTCAGAAAGCAAAATAAAAGAGACCAAACTAGAGGTATTCTTGGTACTTGCTGAATAAAAGAGCATGGCTTACTCAAATTTTGGGCTCATTATATCTTCAGTCACATGCAACTTCTGTGGTAAAGACATGAATTGGGGTGGTCTGCAGAGAACAGATATGAACACCATTCCAGTTGCGACATTGTTATTCTCATCAGATATTGTGTATGAGAATGAATCGTTCCCAAAGAATCCTTCAAAAGGGGTGTAACGAAAGATCTGGCTGAACTGCAGGACTGATCCATGAAGTGGCTTCAGAGGAAAACGAAAGTTATCAAGTCAAAATGCGAAGTAACAGAGTAGTTTGATAACAATAAGCTGCAACAAAGAGAGTATTAGAATGAGCTGAATTTGCAAAGATTATTTCACGACATAAACTTACTGAAGATGAGTTAACTAATTCGGCTTTCCTTCCTGCACTGTAGTTATTTGACAGCACATCAAAGGAAACTGATTCATCCTCCCATACTGAAACGCTAACATTTTTAGCATCTGGAAAGTATTCATCTGAAAAGAGATATTTCTGGGTTCATTAGAGGTCCTTGACAAACACACAGAAATGTGTAAGCTCAGATGTTTCAATTTATAAAGACTTAACTAGTTTTGTACCTATTTCTAGAAAAAAGAACTAATGTTCTACCTAACTTAATTTCCTCCCGATGAAACTAGAATTAACCAGATATTTCAGCTGATCAACTTCTTGTTCCTTTTCCAAGGGACTAATCTGTAGTGACGAATAATCCCAAAACTTTACCTTCAAGAACATGGACTTCAAATGGACAGGGAGCCAGCTGCTTATCTTCAAATTGAACACACACACCAAATGAACCGAGGTAATTTGCCACATAGCGAGCAGTATATGATCCATCTTTATTGTCAACGAATCCCCCTGTTACAAAGCTTGCGGTATTCTTAGGGGTTGCAGTAGTTGAGGATGTTAGCGTAAAGAGCTGAAATTTCAACTTTGACTCCAAAGATACCACCGGGTTCATGAATGAATCGACAAGCTGGACAGTTACTTGATTTTGAACTGATCTTTTAACCCTAGGATCAAATATCAAAACACTTGATAAAGACGCATTGATTGCACCTGGAAAAATATAGATTATGTTATGGGAAGTTAGAGGTCAATCAGCATATCAAAATTGCAAGATACATGTGGAGAACGATGCTGTAATCTGTAATGTGATGAACATGGATTACAGGAATGTGACACTGATTAAAAATGGGACACGAGAGAGACGAACAAACCTGGTAAAACTGTCATGGCATAGGGATTTCCACTATTTAGCACTATGTTGCCGCATAATAGGCGAATTTCATATTCACCAGCAATTTGAGGAGTATATGAAACATTAAATTGACTGGCTTGCACAGTTGCGTTGTCAGCAATAACCTAATAGTAACAAAATCCATTTCAGTGACTTGTGTTTTTTTATCTTTACCAAATTTGGCAAAGAAAAGTGTACTTGCCTCCTGCTGGCCAGCAGGACCTAGATTGACCGAACTTGGTCCTTCCGCAGATATCATCCCTGTAAATTCATTTGATATTAGAGCACAAATTTATTCCATATTACTTTTAGTTAAATAAGTAAACCATATTACCAGTTGGGTCTTTTATAGGTAAAACAACTGGGTACACATTAGCAGTGCCATTTTTGCTTGACATCTTCACTTGCAGTGCTGCAGTTTTAACCGGATAAGGGCTGCCATGCTCATCCTCCAGGAACACACTGAATGATGTCGTTGAACCGGCAACAGAATGTGCTAAACCAGATCCATTAGCAACGCTGTTTGATCCATTGCAAAACCCTGAAAGGAGCAACTTACAAGATTAGGAATTGAGCACCTCTAGTGCTGACAAAGCAAATGACACGCCAAGCAATTACTGAAACCTATGAAGCTTAACACAGGGAGAAAATAGAAATAAGCTGACATACCTAGAAATACATTGAACGCGTAAGCCTTATTGGAAACCGTTAGGTTGAGCTTAGGATCGAAAATTGTGAGCTCGTACTCTCCAGCCGGTATAGCAGCAGTGAAAGTGAGCAGCTGAACTCCATCAGCCACTGCTTCCATGGAAAGGTCCGTTATTGGGACATAAAACTTTGTGGCGTTGTCCAGCACTCGTTCCACTCGTGCCTCGAATGAATGAATCTCGGGAAAAATATTCCCAAATGTGTCTCTCTGATATAGAAATAGCTCCACCTTGGAAGGCACCTGGAAAAAATTCGTTCCATACTTCCAGTAACAGTCGCATTTCGATATGTCCATGACGCCTGAAACAAGATAAAAGTGCATTGCTAAATTACGACGTTTCCACCTAATTTCTCACATGCATGCATGCATTACAAATTCCTGCCGATGTACATAGCTTCTATTTATATGCATATTAATTTTTTTTCTGCACTAACCTGGCTTCACTGTCAGCCGCAGAGGTGAACCACGAAACTCCGTGTTGTTCCCACGAACGTGCACCAGGAGGTCGCCCGCTTGAGTGAACCCTCCAAAATCAAAGCTGAGCCGGCCATCATCTGTCCACCCATTGTAATGGAAATCAGGCAACTCCACGCTTGATCCATTGACGTAAGCCCCCGACACGGTGAAGAACCCATTGACCGGCATGTCGGTGCCGCGCGCGATGGCGTTGCCGAAGGCGTCCACGGGGAGGACGGCCAAGTACGCCTTCGCCCCAGCCACCTGCTCGCCGCTCAAAATCCACGACACCGCGGACATGAGCGGGTGCACGCCGCCGGCGGTGACCGTGAACTGGAGCGACGACTCGCCGCCGACGGCGAACCGCTCCTCGGCGACGAGCACGATGAAGTCCCCGGCCCGCAGGGGCACGAAGGTGATGTTCCAGGACGAAGGGTCGCCGGCGACGTGCGCGGCGACGTCGGTTACGACGGTGCCGTTGCCCTTCTTGCCGTTCACCGACACGGAGAAGTAGAACGACGACGGCTGGATCGCGCCGGACGGAGAGAAGTCCAGGACCTTGATCATGATGGTCGCGGTGTCGCCGGCCTGGAACGCCGCCTTGTCTCCGAGCCAGCCAAAGGCGAAGGACGGCGGCGGCGTTGGCTGAGGCGAAGGCTGCTGCTGCGCCAGCGAGGGGATCAGTGGCGACATGCAGAGGAGGAGGAGGAGAAGGGACGGAGGCAGGAGTGAGCGCGGCGAGAACGCGGCGGGGTTGGCCATGGCTTCTCTCGTTTGGCCGTCGGAGATCGCTGCGACTGCGAGATGAAGCGGGAAGAAGGGTGGTTGGTGTGAACTGAGAATTAGGAGTGCGTGCGGGCGTGCATATATGGGAGGAGTTGGAACTGCAAAAATGTGCAGATTCTCCGCTGCAGTCGTGGGGCTTGTTCAGCGGGAGAAGTGGAACTGCCTTGCAGTTTTCTTTTTGGAACTACAAGGGGGAAGTCGATGGCTTCTGCTGTATCAATCGTAACCGCAAAAGAAATTGCATACTCGGTGGTTTTCATGCGCCAGCAAATGTGCAGAGCAGGACGTTTCGTCATGAGGCTTCATGCAGAAAAGTTAATTGGAACAAATTAATTCAGCGGTGAAGGCCTGCTCTGCACATGAAAACCACCATAACGTGAAATATTAGCATTGCAATGTTCAATTGATGTGTTTCAAATTCAGAAGTTATACACAGACAAAAATTGTGCTAGCTTTAAGCTTCAGTTTCATTAGAGTCGGCGTGCAGAATGCCATGGTACAAGCAGAGCATGCAAGAAATCATCCATCACTCGTTACACAGTTTTATTTATGGGTACAAAGAGGACGACAGGGTTTCACACAAGTTCCACAGAACAGAGTACCGGAAATGACACATAGATGACCGAGCTCCTGCTCAACGTCTTAGTTACCATGTCCAGAACCGTACCCATAGCCGTGTCCCTCTCCGTAACCTGAGCCTGAGCCATCTCCATACCCATGGCCTGAGCCCTCACCGTATCCTTCACCATAGCCAGAGCCTGAGCCTTGACCATGTCCAGAGCCATACCCTTCCCCATAACCGGAACCTTGACCGGAGCCTTGGCCGTGACCGAAACCATGGCCTTCACCGTAGCCAGATCCTTGACCAGAGCCACTTCCTTGGCCATGACCTTCGCCGTAGCCTTCACCGTATCCGGAGCCAGACCCTGAACCATGACCTTCGCCATACCCAGATCCTTGGCCTTGGCCTTGGCCTGTACCTTGCCCTTGACCAGAACCGGCTCCTGAACCTGCACCAGACCCAGCACCGGATCCCGCTGCAGAGCCGGCACCAGACCCAGCATATGATCCTGCACCGGACCCAGTGCTCGAGCCAGCCCCAGACCCTGCTGACGACCCTGCACCTGAAGCAGCACCAGAACCAGAACCAGAACCTGACCCAGACCCGGAAGCTGAGCCAGAGCCTGAACCACTACCACCACCTCCTAAGCCAATGCCAATGCTAATCCCAGTACCCCCAGACCCTGCACCTGAAGCAGCACCCGAACCCGAACCCGAACCCGAACCTGAGCCAGAGGCTGAGCCCGAGCCTGAGCCAGAGGCGGATCCGGACCCAGACCCAGAAGCAGAGCCAGAACCACTGCCACCAACTCCTCCTCCAATGCCAATGCTAATTCCAGTACCGATTCCAAGACCTCCACCGCCACCACCGCCAAGGTCAATGCTTAGGTCCTTCCGAGAAATGCGCCCCTCGGATGCGAGAACAAGGGCGGCAAGCACGGAGACGCCGAGCAAAACGGTAATGGTTTGAGGGCGAGACATCCTGAAGTCTATAGGAAGCATGGAACAAGGCTAATGGTGTTTCTTTCAGTGTGATTCAAATGTGCATGTTCTATCTTCTTGCCTCTGTTGTTGAAATTCCTTGACTCGGGATGCAGCGCTATTTATAGGACCCAGAGTGCGGTGTCACAAATAGTGGTTATCTAATTAGTGCCATGAACTTGTGGCCGTGGCCATTGGACGGCTGAATTTTGTTTTGATTTTTGTCGTTTCAGAGGGATTTTGCTTTGAGTGGTGTTGTTTAGTGGAGTGGAGCATTGAAGTGGCACGTTTGAAGCCTCATGCATGCATGGCCTGCTAGAGTTTTGAGGAGGAATGCAATCGTCACCTGCACTGAAAAGTGAGGTCTTGAGAGCTCTGCTCTGATGGAACAGGTCACTTGAAGTTTCCGGAAGGATTTTGCTTTTTATCCTTTGAATCACTGGATGATCCACATCAACGAATTCTGATTAGTGGAAGCTTATCTGTAAGGCTTATCAAGCAAGTGCTTGTCCTGTTCTTGGCTACCAACTTTTCCATATCAACTTTCAGCGCTGACTTATATATGCCGTCGATGTTCCCTCATTTTCCGTTGACAATATCATGTTTGAGTTGCTCGTTATGCAAGTACTCACAGCCACATATACATACGTGCACCTGCAGGAAGTTATTATCAACTCACTGTTGTTAACAGAGAAACACACTTCTGACGTAAATCTTTTTCTTATCTGGAAACGCACTACAAAGGCCACGTGTTGCTCATTCAGTAGCGGACTGGGGATGGTTTTCGAAACGACATGGGCATGAGCTGAGGTTACAGATTTTGCTCGTTAAAAAACTATGAATCCAAGCAATAAGAATGTTTGTACAGCAACATCTTTGGCTAATTTATTCTGCAAAATGTCATAAATCTGAGTATTCATGTGTGTACGGTGTTAGACAAGGTACTGTTGATAATCTATTATCTTAGTATTTGAAGGTCCAAAGGGGCCACCACGTTCGCTCTCAAGGCCATGAAATTACCACGTTAATCAGAAAAAAGAAAACCTATGAGCCGTTGGATTTTATGAAGATTTGACGGCATAGATTAATTGTCAAATAAGAATTAATTCGGAATAAAAAAGAAAATATCTACATCGTTAATTGTTATGAATCTTGAGCGTTATATATAACTTTGAGCCATAAGGAAACAAACCCCATCAATGATATGAGATGAGATGGCCATCGGTCATGTGGAAAACAAAACGAAGCAGGACGTGAGGAGATAGTTGAAAAACAACCAACGAGTTTTTTCAGAGCTCGGTCGTCATCTCCAACGAGTTTGCCCGCCCATCCCCTTCCTTCATCCTTTGAATCGGTCGTCGTCTCCGAAGAGTTCGGCGTTGAGCTTGCCTAGGGCCGAGCATCAAGCCACGCCCGCCCTTGACACCTCCGCGAGCTCGCCTCGACGACAAAGAAGAAGAAGTGGACCCAGTCGAGTCACCCTCCGCCGCCCTAGACCTCCTCCGCGCTAGGGCCCCTCCCTGCAGCGGCCGGGACGCCGCGCGTCGTCCTGCATGCCGCCGTCCGTGACTAAGAGCAAGAGGGGGAGGCGGTGATGGCGGGGTTGGGCAGAGAGGGGAAGAGGTGGGCGCCCCTGCCGGGCGCATCCACCTCCAGCCGGAGCGCGGCAAGCCCGGTGATGTACACCAGGCGTAGGTGCCGCAGCTGTGGAAAGCCGACGGCGAACAGGAGGCTGCCGAGGTTGTGCTCATCGGCGCCGCCGGGCTTGATGTGGACCCCAATGATTCGAGCTCGCCCTCAGAATGGGAAAGAAGAAGAGAGATGCTTTTGGACAATGACATGTGAACCTCACTAATTTGAGCAGTCTGATTTAGGTAGACTGGTAGACTGGAAAAGCATAGGCTACCCAAACCCACAAAATTGCTTTAGGTAGTCTGAAAGAAGTGTTTAGGTAGTCAGTTTTGGGTATGCTGTTGAAGTTGCTCTTATCTGACGCTGCAGAGATACAAATGTCGCTAGAGTGCGTCAGCGCAGCGGTGGATTGGCTACCCCTTCTCTTGCCATGAGATAAATTCTGAAGATGCAGCGAAGTTCACTATATAATTTTGCAAAGGAACGAGGTCCAAAAAAGTCCAATAGCAGGCCACACAGGGCAGGCACTTCCATCACGAAGTTCACTAGCAGAGGGCAGAGGCTGAAGAGCACAGGATTGGCGTCGTAGACGGTGGCAGCACTCCAGAATAAGAAGAACTCACGTTCTTCTCTTAGTTTTATTTTGTCAGAGATTAGAGAATCCTGTAATAGGTTGCCGGATGTGAAGATCCAGGCTATTAGGAGAGAACAAAACTGTGTAGCTCATGAGCTTGCGCAGCTGGCGAAACGCACGGTTCACACTGCAGTGTGGCATGCGCGGGCTCCCCGCTGTGCAGAGCAAATGATCGCTAGGGATTGTAATATGCTTCCTGAGTGATCAATGAAATTCTCTCCACCGCAAAAAAAAAAGGATTGGCGTCGCAGACAGGCACACAGCGGTGCAGTTCGCTCGACGCGACGATGCGTCGACCAGCTTCCCTTCACGGGCTGCCGTGACTATGATACTGTTCATGCCCCCTCCTCCGGTCAGAAGCTGCTCCGCCAATGCGTCGGCGATGGATAAACATATTTGCGTAAAGAAAAACTATTCGGAACAAAGTCTCACATGCATGCGGTCAAGTATGAAAAGACTTTAGTTAAACTCTACTTTATAAAGTTATGTAAGATGCAAATATGGAAAAATCCATAAATATATAATTTTGATTCGCATGAAACAAATTGCATTGAAAAAAGTCAAAGCCTAAGGATTGAGCCGAATGTTGCGAGTTAGGGGACAAGAAAGATAATAAACTTGGATCATTTAGGAGAGAAAACAGAAAAGTCATCAATAAACAAAAGATGCAAATATGGATAAACATATTTGCGTAAAGAAAAAAACTATTTCATACAAAGCCTCATCATACAAGCGGTGCAAGTATGAATAAACATTAGTCAAACTATCATTTATAAAGTTCTGTAACATGCAAATACATGGATACAATCATTAAAAAGATAATTTGATTCACATGAAACAAATCACATTAGTAGAGCTAGCCGCGCAATATGCGCGGGCCATCTTGCTAGTTGTTAAAACAACAAAAAGTGACTTAACTCTATGTGCAGCAACATCATTCCGTAAGTACGTACACAAGCTTCAGACTAAAAATTTACAAAAAAAAATGTATAAATGTTTATCGAAGTACATAACGAGTGAGTCTCAATCGTCGCAAGCATTTTCGGGCTTTATAATAGGCACGAATTTCCTGCATGTTAAATTTCTATAATCCATGATTCTTAGACAGAGCCCCGGCCTTCAACATAACTTGTATCAATGGTGTCCTCCTTTCCCACTTCGAGATCCTGCATTCGACCCTGCACTGGAGCCAGCGCGTGAAGCTGCGTTATTGGAGCCTGAACTAGAACTTGCAGAAGATGCTGCACTTGATCCGGCACTCGAACTACTTCCAGATCCTGCTCTAGAGCTAGAAGCTGAAGCCGAGCTTGCACTGGAACTTGAGCTTGCGCCACCACTGCCACCTAAGCCAATACCAACTCCAGCACCAAGCCCAAGTCCCCCTCCGGAGCCTGAACCTGAAGCCGAGGCTGATCCAGAACCACTTATGCTTGAGCTAGAGCCAGATGCCGATGCTGAACCGGATCCAGAGTCCGAGCCAGAACTATTAGAACCTAGACCAATACCAATTCCAACACCAAGTCCAAGGCCCAGACCTCCTGACCCTGAGCCCGAGCCAGAACCAGACCCTGATGCTGAACTAGAGCCAGAACCAGAGGAGGATGATGCAGAGCCAGAGCCGGAGCCGGAACCAGAGCCTCCTGCACCAATGCCTGCACCTACACCGATGCCAATTCCAATACCAAGTCCATTGCCGAGGTTGATGCCGAGGTCCTTCCTAGCAGAACGGCTCTCACACACCGGAGCCAACGTCGAAGCAACGATGACTACGACTCCAAAAAAGGCACCGATGGCCCTCATGCAAACCATGGTGACCCGGTTAATCTCTGTTCGCTAGACGTGGGTGGTAATGGGAGATGCAAACCTTCATAACCTCACAGGGATTTATAGATCGATCGGAGCAGCGAGTGGCCGTACGTGTTAGATGGTGATAAGGTCGTCGGAAAGTGGTGTGGTTGAATCGTCGTCCGCGGTTGCTCCGGAGCCTCCATGTGTGTGGCTGCGACGGCCGGCGATCGAGCTGTGCCTTTTGCCGAGCTGAGTGAGAAGTCAGCACAGCGAGCGTTCGCCGGTGGAAGCAGTGGGGTGTGTGGTGGGCGGCTGGTTGATTTGGTGCCACCGTGCCAGTGAGCTATCCCAGGCGGACTGGCGCCGTGCCGCCGGAGTGACACACGTTCTTGCCCTCCGGAGCTCGTGAGACCGTCGGACGTTAGTGCGCGGGAAAGTTATGGATCAGGGGAGAAATGGCCAACGCTGGACGGCAAGCAAGTTGTAGTGCAATGCGACGACTATTGATGCTAGTGCAAAGTTGAAGATTTAGGGCGTCAACAGGTACAGATACAGACGCATGCATGTTCCCATTTGCATATGTTCCCTGCAAATTTGAACTAGACGGCATATGCATTTGTTTTCCAATTTACCTGCTCACCAAAGGAAAAAAAGGATGCGAAGGAATAAAGAACTTCCGCTCAATAATTTGCCGCCGATCGATGACACTGGCCTGCCTTGTAAATAAATTTTTCTTTCAGTAGGAGCAAAACATAACTGGAGCATCATAGTTAGAAGCAAAACACATCTGGAGCAAATGACGGGAAATTTTGCGGATCGTGGAGATGAGGACAGATTCTTGAGTCTTTCTCAATCTGCGGCGCCAGCTGCTCTATCAAAGTCAAATGCAGAAAAGTAAAACACACCAGCTGCTTAAATCACCACTGACATTCTTGTGCGTCCATGTGTGAGTGTGTCCCGGCGACTTCGAGATACAGCTTCCATATCCTCACGGTCTCGCTAGTGAGAGCTACGTACAACGCTTTCACGCGCATTGAAACCGTGCCGCTTCGCCTAACTGTAGCAACTGCAACTTGATGACACGAGCATCGATCGTGCAACACGGTCCGGCGACTCAACTGAGAACGTACACAAAGTTCGCCAAACTCTGCCTAACGCCAAAGTCCACTGTGGTGAAGCCAGGCTTTATCATATCTCCAACTTTCCATGGTTGCGAGAGACGGAAGCCACCATTACACTACACAGTGCGCGCAGGGGCCCGAGACGCCGGCCGGATAGACATCAGAGCGCGCGCCATCCCCGGCCGCCGGCACGCGTGCAGCTGCAGCGCGCACGACATCGGCGCAACCACTCCCGCCACTTAACCCAATCAGCCCCCGACCGCCTTTCCGCACGGCACCACCGCACCACTCCATGCTCCCAACCACGCTCGCGCCCACAGCCACATGATCGCAAAGCTCCGGTCTCGCTTTGCAGCACGCCTCGAGGTACCCGTCGCGTCCTGTTCCTCTTGGCATCGCACGCGCACAGCCTCCTATATAAGGAGAAGCAGCACGCCACAGTAGTCCTTCGTATACCAGCCGGTGATCGATCCCTCTGCTTGGTGCGCGCTACTGGTGTATACGTGCGAGAGGATGGCGGCGAGCGGCAAGAAGGTCAGTGTGGCCGCAGCGGCGGCGCTGGTGCTGGTGGCATTGGTGTGCTCGCAGTCCTGTGCTCTCGTGCAGGGCCGCGTGGCGAGGAAGGACCTCGGCATCGACCTTGGTGGCGGGACGGGGCAGGGCGTGGGGCTGGGCCTCGGGCTCGGGCTCGGTCTTGGAGTTGGTGGCACCGGAGGAGTTTCTGTGTCAGGGTCAGGCTCTGGGTCTGGGTCGGTGGCCGGGGTGGGATCGACATCTGGGTCTAGGTCCGGGTCCATATCTGTTGGAGGGGCTAGCTCGTCTGCTGGATCAGGCGCTGGATCGTCTGCTGGGTCGGGTGGGTCAGGGGTAGGGTCCTCTGCTGGGTCTGGGGCTGGATCGAGTGGCGGGAATGGGTTGGGCTTAGGGTATGGCGAGGGGAATGGTAGCGGGAGACCAAGTGGAAACCCTTGATAACCACATGTTATTCTGCAAAAAAGAATACGCCAATGGGTGAAAAACCCTTGGTAAGTGTATCTTGTCCTAAGAGACTGTGTTGTCTTTCTTACGTGTGAAATATAATTTCTCTTGAATCAACACATTCATGTTTTGTCGTTTCCCATATTCACGTGTACAATATATGTTTGCTATAGTAAAAGCATGGCTTCTCTTGTCATCTATGCCCATTTCAAACATACTAAGAATCTATAATATCTATATAGATCATACCCACTATCTCTAATCAATTCCTCTAAAGCTCTCACCACGTTGAGCCACATCATCGGAAAAACAAAGTCCATTTGATCATGTCACTGGTTTGATCCCTACCGTCTGAACCATTCTCCTCCATGGTCAGCCACAATAGCATAGCCATTAACCCGGCCATCCTCATTATTGCTACTTTTTTTTTTCTTTTCTGTACTACTTGCATTCTTTATTTGAGCCGTTGTCAAAATCAAGCTGAAACTCCTGCCACCACACCTCCCACTTCACCGTTATCACAGTAACACCCATCACCACTATGCAATCAAGAGGCCAATTGTCATTTATTGTTTTAATCCTCCTCTCCACTCAATAACTCTGGTCGAGCATTCCTATAAAAGATTGCATATCCTCCCAGTTCAGTAGAGGCTGAGCATCACCAATCACAAATCATGCTCCTAATTCCAGTCCCAAACAGCTAAACCCATATGCGTTCTTCTAAAGCATGTTCTTTACTTTTGTGATTTGATTGTGGATCGTTCCTTATTGTTCTCTCATTCTGTTGTTTCGTTATCACCCATATGACGCAGAAGCATGAATCTCTGGGCAGCAGAGACCCAACGTGACTCTATTCTATGCAGTGCTGCATTCGCGCTAGCTGGAGGTTCCATATTGGTGGCCAAGCGTAGATCAACTGCAAGCAAGCGGTGGATTTATCATCCACAACACTGCGAGGTCTCTCCAACAAGAATGGCAGGCTACTACTTCTAATTATTTCCTTCCGATTCTTGTTCCTAATAGCTTTGCATCTTATTCTTCTCCCAGTCTATGTTGCATCTTATTTCCTCCCTATTCCTGTTCCTAATAGCTTTATACGAACCATCCCCACTAATTTATTTGTAGGATTCCATCTATTTTCGCTTTTTGTGATGTATTGTGAATTCTAACATCAAAGTTTGCAGGATGTTACTGATTCACTTTACGTAATTAATGTCCATATTCCAATTTTGCCTAGCTAAATTTCACTTTGCATGAGTACCCGGCCGTGAGATTTATTTTTTTTATTTCTTTTCCACAGCTTGGTTTGTTGTTTTTACGTGAGCTAACCATTTGAGTCAAATCGCACTCAACTTATACAAGAAAGGATGCCAAATTTTCCATTCGAATGTTCATTATGACCGAAACATTATTAACTCAAAGTTATCAATCCTTTTACAAAATTAATCAAAATATTTTTATTTTACGTTTCCACTCTATATGTCCTGCAACCACTCACGAATTACCGCAGCAAACCGCGCGGGGTAATCAACTAGTTATGATGGATTTGTACGAAAAACTGAGAAGCTACGCTTGTCTCTGAAAAAAAAAAAGGGCCCTGTGGGTTTTCTCTTCGCAAACTCTCACTGCATTTCCTTCTTTGTACCATACAGCAGATATTTCACCATGCTAAGGCCCAATTCACCATTCACTTTGAAGTGAGATATCTCGCCATGGCATTCGATATACTTGGCCCATATGGAATGTCATGGTCCAAGTACTGTTCGTTCGCGAGCTTCTCAAGTTGGGCTAGAAGATTAGCAATGACGTCTCCTTTTTTTTATTGGTTGTTTTGCCCAACAAGCAGCATTTTTCAGTTTGTGAGAGTAGCTTGTCTTTCAGAAGAAAACTTGGGGGATGATATGGCAAAAATCCCGTGCCTTGCTCAGCCAGATTCCGCGTCAACTCTGTAGGTTGTACTTGTACAAGTATAGTAGGTCTGGCACGTGTGAAGCAGCAACACGGCCAATGGGAAAAGATCAGCCATGGACGTAAGATGTGGTGTCCCTTCCCAGGATCAAGACTCCGCGTAAGATCGATCCTCACTCATTCCAAATTTGTGATGCTGTTGACAAACCGCGCTCGGCGCTCGGGTGACACGATCGAGACTAATCAAAGCTGCGTCGCAAGGAGAAAAATCGTGCACAACTTGTGGATCGCTCGTTCGATCGCCCCGGCCTTCTTTTTCTGGACGCACGCAAACCGAACATAGAAAAAAGAACTGCTGGATTTCGTGCGACGACCCGTAAGTCTCGTAAGCAGGAGATCGGAGCATCTCCTTCGGCTTAACTGCTTCACATACATCTATCTGAAGCTTCCGCGATGGCACGGGCCTGTAGATACAATCTGCCGGGCCACTCCTTTTAAGTCGCTGATGCATCGCGGAAGAAAACCGTGCGTACGCCGGCCCGAGCAGGCAAGAAGTACTGTTTTTCCTTGAGCGCGTCGAATCCATGAAGAAACCATCTCTTTCAGTTCTCAAGTCTCAACGGCACGCGACGCGGTGCGAGTGTTTTATTTGTATCTCTCCGTCTTCCCATCATTACCAAAACTTGAAACCGCTCACGATATTGACAACGACTCGAACGAAACGCGTGAAGCTGGATGTCGTACCGACCCTGCTAGTGCCCACATCGTTTGAATCTTTCAACCAGTTTTAATTAGCTCCCTGTTAATTATCAGCTTCAAGATATTGATTCCCACTAGGATGAAGATCACCACCTGACCTGCTGAGAACGTCTTCGGAAAACGAACCGAGGAAATGCATAGACAGTAGCCAAGCGAAACAGCAGTTCCGCCGGGTCAAGTCAACACACGCTTGCGTACGTACGAACCCAGTCCCGCCACCAACGAGCCAAGCCCGCGTTCAAACAAACACCTCCCGGCGCAGCAACCGTCGCGCCCGTTTTTTCCTCCCCAACCCCGGCGGCCACTGCCCCCACGACGAAGTTTCCACGTACGGTTGCGTTCCACTCCACCCCACCCACGCGCCTACGGCTCCCCTACAAATACGCCCGCACCGTCACGCCCTCTCAAACACCCAAACCCGCCACCGTTCGTCGATCGTCGTGTGCCAACTTCCCCCACAACAAAAAGCACGCGCTCTCGAAATCCGTCGAGCTCGGACCAGGCCACCACGCACGCGCCAGCCATGGCGTTCCGTCTGAGCAACAACCTGATCGGCATCCTCAACACCATCACCTTCCTGCTCTCCGTGCCCATCCTGGGGGCGGGGATCTGGCTGGGCGCACGCGGCGACGGCACCGAGTGCGAGCGCTACCTGTCGGCCCCGGTCATCGCGCTGGGCGTCTTCCTCATGGTGGTCTCCATCGCGGGGCTCGTGGGCGCCTGCTGCCGCGTGACGTGGCTCCTCTGGGTCTACCTCCTCGCCATGTTCGCCCTCATCGTCGTCCTCTTCTGCTTCACCGTCTTCGCGTTCGCCGTCACCAACCGCGGCGCAGGGGAGACGGTGTCCGGGCGCGGGTACAAGGAGTACAGGCTCGGGGACTACTCCAACTGGCTGCAGAAGCGGGTCGAGAGCACCAAGAACTGGAACAGGATCAGGAGCTGCCTCCAGGACTCCAAGGTCTGCAAGAACCTGCAGGACAAGAACCAGAACTGGCAGCAGTTCGTCTCCTCCAGCCTCTCCCCCATCGAGGTAACAACTCTGATCTGAGTCTCTGAAAAATCTACTAGTACTTTTTTTATCATCATTTTGGCCATTTTTCTGTCCGAGTTACACTGAAACCGCCAAGAAACTGCAGTATAGTTGCAGTTATAAGAAAAAGTGGCGAATTTTTCACGTGTAGTTTAGTGGTTGGGAATTGCGATGTGACTTTTAAGATAATGAACTGCGATGTGACTTGGCAACCTAATGTCAAAGGCTCAAAAAGTAACTAAGAAGATTTAGCTTGTGAAACACTGAATCTTATCAGGGGCGATGCTTACTTGTACGGCTGTGTGTCTCAAATCAATGAAACATCAATTAAATACGTCTCAACGCAACGGGTTATCTCTATTTTATAGTACTATTAGTATGTTCAGTCCAAATCAACCTTTAGTACCTGCTCTGAACCACTCCCAATGCTCTGACCGGGCACATGCCTTCAATTCAACGCCCTCGTGCACTTTCAACGAACTTTTAGTATGTCACACAGTTCAAACGCTACACGCTAAACCGCTCCATTTGAATGTATCTTCAATTTATCATAATCTTATTTACAGTGAAAGTGTTGAATTTTCGCACTCGTGATTGGTAGCGCCGTCTCACTTCGCCATGCATGTGTTCTGTTTCGAAGACTCACCTCTGTTCTTCTGTTCTTCCTGCAGTCTGGCTGCTGCAAGCCCCCCACCAGCTGCGGCTACACCTACGTCGGCGGCACGGACTGGACGGTGACCACCACCAACTCGACGGACCCGGACTGCAAGACCTGGAGCAACGCCGCCACGGGCCTCTGCTACGACTGCCAGTCTTGCAAGGCCGGCGTGGTGGCCACCTTCAAGCGCGACTGGAAGCGCGTCGCCGTCGTCAACATCGTCTTCCTCGTCTTCATCGTCATCGTCTACTCCGTCGGCTGCTGCGCCTTCAGGAACAACCGCAGGGACAACGCCTACCATGGCGGCGGCGGGTGGAAGGGCGGACGCGGATACGCCTGATCGACTGACTATATGGTTGTTTGGAGGATGGAGGAGCTTCCTCTGCTCTCGATCGATTAGTCGTCGCCATCAGCTCACCGTCTTATGATCATTGTCAGATATCGATCTGCTTTAGCTTTGTACAGGCGAGATTATGGATTCTTACATCGTCCAGTAGCTACCCTATGATCGATCGGCAGTAGGTTTGGTACATGCTGTTCATTCATGCGATGCACCATTATATTCGTATGTATGTTACTTTCATATATATGTTTCTTTCGTTCATTTTTTTCCTTGAGTGTGATACAGTGATAGTGCGACTTTTACAACTGATTGTTCGTAACTTCTCTCAAACGCACGTACGCGCACGCACACACAAACGACGAGGTCGCTGGCTTGATTCTTCTCTAGCTCAGATATTTCTACCGTTGGGAACATTTCCGAGCTAGGTACGACGATAAGGCGTAGTCAGCCAATGAGATTCGTACGTGTTGAAATTATCTGTGTCACGTTTTACTTTTCTTCATTCATGAGATCACCTACCTGGAGTTGTTGAGCTAACCATCATTTCTGGTTCTCAAACCATTTTGCACCTGTCTGTGTCCCACTCATAAAGTAGCAGACAGTTTTGCAAGGATGCTACTGATGGTTCCTGACTTGTATCACCCTCCCTGTGAAGCAATCCAAGAAAGGAAAAACGAAGAAGGATTCATTCAACTACGAGAAAGAAATAGGAAACCCTTGCAAAAAAAAAGAGAGAGAAAGAAATAGGAAAGATGCGGTTCGTCACGAGAAGCAAGTCCAGCCTAACGCTCCCTGAAAATGTCCATCTATTCTCACTGTCACGGTGCGGACAATAGCTCTAGCCTCTAGGCATGACCGTATTCGTGTAGTCTCTGCTGGGTGATTGTTTCCTATCAACCCGTTGGCTATTATTAGCATAGGATTTGATCCATGGCAGCTTCTAATATCTTCTTTGTCTGCTGAGAAATGTCTAGTAATAATAGCAGGCCGTGATGGATTGGTCGCTGGTCGGGTCAAATGTGCTTGACAGATCATGCCACGGCTACATGGGCAATGGTAAAATGGATATTTATGAATGAATTTGGAAAGCTGAAACTACAATTGAATCCATGAGCACATGGTGGGATGATGACTTGGGCGTGTGTTATATGATGCAAGTTTGGTACTCTGATTTCTCTATTTCAATTTACTGATTCTGGAAGTGGAGATAACTATTGCTGACGCAGTTGGAGATAAGAGTGGTTGCTATGGATGACACGATTTTGTCCGATAACGAAGTGAGAGCTCTGGCATTACTGTTTGACAGAACATTTTACTAGCAAATGTTCTATGACATCAGTTTGAAAGAAGCGTTACCTACACAAAAGTTTTGATTTTTGCATTGCAATACTCTTCTGTAAGCATTGTTAACTAGGGAAGACTTGCAAGTTGTGCATTCGGACCATTTCAGCAACATGCGACATAAATAGTATGAAATTGCTAATTCCTTTTTCCTTAACGTCAAAGAATCGGCTATCAATAGCATGTGTGAAAATGATAACCAACTCTCCTTTGTATTTTCAGCAAAAAAGAATAATATCATGTCTGATTATTTCCATCAGCGTTTTCAGATAACAATGGTTCTGAAAGATTGGTTCTGCACTCTACTACTGTAACACCGATATAGTCTGTGTCTACAGTTCCTTTGGAATCGCTAGAACTGGTCTTCGCATCATCTGCTTTGCCCCACAGCACCATGTACAATCCGGCGATGATCGCAAAAGCACCTAATATGCTGCACAAAGAAAAACACACTTACTCTGAATATGCAGAACAGTATCGACATTGTGCTGACCAATAGTGTGTTTGGGTTTCAGGAAGGTAGAACAATGGAGACGTACCTTCCAACATGGAGTTCTTCACTCATGAAGGTTACGGATAGTACTGCTGTGATCACAGCACTAAGCGGTGTAAAGATTGCGCTGTAAAGGGGTCCTTTCACCGATATGCACCAAGATAGGAGGAAAAAGTTGGCGCCAGAGGCGAATACTCCCTGTAAAAATTAAAAAATGTCCAGCAGTTCCGGTTAGTAGGCAGCGCATGCAAATTCTTGCGCATTACCGTGTTAAAGCATTTATCTGAACTTACTCCGTATAAGATGCATGGGAACTCCCAGAACGACGTGAGCTTCCAAATCTCCACGAAGTTTGGCTCAATGAAGAAGGCCATCACCGCGCATTGCAAGGTCGCCAGGATGCACATCCATGTCGCCAGAGAGAGCGGGTCAAGGTACGATTTACAAACCAGCATCTGAAACGTGATCATTCGATATAAGATGCCTGCAGTAGTGTGTTAAGATATTGTGCAGATGCTTTTCATCGATCACTTTGCTTACTTGCAAGATATACCAGACGGAGACGCAGGCCGCATTTCCCACAAGATAGATCCCTCCTTTCACCCAGTCGCCGGCCGCCGAGAGGAGGACCGCGCCGAGGAGCTTGGGTCCCTTGATGAAGGCCATGACCGCTGCCCCGGCGAGGCAGACGACGGTGCCGGCGATCTTGGCGGCGGTCCTCACGCTTCTCAGGTCCACCTTCTCTATCCTGCGAGCCGAATCAAATCGAGCGCGGGATTTGTGTTATTTGGGCTTCGACGAGAGACTAAGTCATGTTCTATTGGGCCACTGTTGAGACATTTGGCCCGCAATAAAGTAACTCGGCCCAATGAAAGAAAGAATTGAGCTCGGAAGAAAATGAACAAGGTTCGGCCTGATGGGCTCATTACGAAACTAGTAAGGGCCTTTTCGTGGACCAAGAGCAAAAGAAAACGAAAACCAAGGACCAGACAGTGCCCGAACGACACGACTGTGGTGGGGGCGAACGCACGTACCCGATGACGGCGGCGATGGCGAACGTGATGCCGGGCGAGAGGTTGGTGGTGGCCCTTGCCATAGACGGCGACGCGAGGTGCAGCCCCTGGAAGTAGAAGAACTGCCCCATCGCGCTGAATGATTGCCCGATCGGTTCAATTTCCGGGAGTGAGCTCAATTACTGGAAACAGGATCACAAGCAAGAGGAAGCTTGGGTAAAGGGAGAGGAGCTTGCTTACGTTGCGAGGGAGGCCGCGAAGACGAGCGCGAACGCCCTGGGGCCGACGGCCATCTGGCGCAGCGAGCACCGCCCCGCGACCAGCGACGCGAGCAGGAGCGTGGCGGCGGCGACGGCCTGGCGGTAGGCGACGAAGACGATGGGCCGCATGCCGAGCGCGTTGGCCGTCTTCTGCGCCACGTCCACCAGCGCGTAGAACAGCTGCACCAGCAGCATCGCCACGCACGGCCCGTACCGCGCCGCCCACTCCGACCGCCGCACCGCGCCGCTGCCGGCCATGGCGCGCGCCCGCGCGAGCGACCGAGATCTGAGAGCGCGCGCGGGGACAGGTAGGGACCCGGACGTGCGTGCCTCACTCAGTAGCTAGCTACTCCTGCGAGCTAAGAAGATGGAGCATCCATGTGCTGCAGCGTGTGCGGACAAGCCAGCCGTTTGAGCCGAGTCATCACCGTCTCTTTCGCGCCTTTGTTAATGGTTTCGGCGGCGTCTAGTTTTATCATTGTCAAAGCCGATACGAGCGCATATGCTTGTTTAGCAGCATGTAAACTAAGATCCAGGAAACAACACTCTGCCACATGATTGATCAGGTTGCTTGCTCCGTTTCTCTTTTCTTCTTCGTCCCTTCTTAAATTGGGGATCGGCTTAATAAATTGGGGATTGGAGGCTCGGAGCCATCGCCGTTTCGTCGGAGTCACGCTCCCCGCCAGCTGTCTCCGGCCCATGTCTCCTCCGAACGGCCAGGTAAATTCCACGCTCAAGTCTCAACTGACGTGATGGCAACAGATTGGTTGCAGGGAATTAGGATTGGCTTGATTAACGATGGCATGGCCTATAATTTTCTTGCTTTACTGATACTTCCTCTGTCTTTTATATACGACTCCATTATTTTTGAGTTAACTTATATACAAAAATATGCAAAGTCAAAACCGTTAACTAAAATATGTCGTTTGCCGTCAAAGAACACTTACCTCAGGCCAAAGTGGTCTTGGCGGTGGACATTTCACCCTCCCGTCCACCAGTCTTGTATGCCGTTTGCCACCCCGCCTCTTTTTAGAACTAGAGTCATTTCAATAAGCCAAACAATTTCACCAAATCAATATGATTCATTAACGATATGTTTCAAAAGAGAAACCGAATCTAAAATATTTCTTGGTGAATCCAGAAAAATAACAAACGGGGCGTGACTTCAATAACACTTAGAGGTGATACACGGCGCACCACCCAGTTGCACGGTAAAGAAAAAAGTCAGGTTGCGATTGCTTCAGCTGGTTGCGGTTGCGGCTGTGGCTGTAGTCAGCTGAAGCGATCACACCCAAGTTGCCATTGGGAAGGACTCCCATGATTCTCAATCAGTTTGGTTCGTCATGTGCTCGTTGTGCATCTGCAATGAGAGGTGTAGCGAGAGTGTTTTCGGGGTTGAGCTGAGCCGTGCCCGTCGCCTTTCTCGCGTCCTCAGCTTTGCCCCACAGCACGACGTACAGGCCAACGATGATAGCCGCGGCCCCTATCACGCTGAAGGAGCAAAGTGAGAAAAGAAACTCTCATGTTGTCACACTCTGTCGCAAACTGGATCTGCCTGCTTGATGGGAGCAGGAACAGAAAGTTACGGAGGAATTAGTTCGGCTCGCCTGTACCTTCCAACATGCAGCTCTTCGCCGAGAATGATGGTGGCAAGCACGGTGGTGAGCACGGTGCAGAGGGGCGTGAACATGGCAGAGTAGAGAGGGCCCCTCTTAGAGATGCACCACGACTGCAGGTAGAAATTCACCCCGGACCCGAACACGCCCTGCATTCCACGCTATCAGCCAAGAACTCGTATTGGGTTTCTGTCTTACATACGGTTTATGAGGGAAGTTGTGCTGACAGCGAAGATGTAGCACGAGAGTTCGAAGAGGGAGTGGATCCTCCAGGCGCTCTGGTCCGGCAGAAGGAAGAAGGCAACAAGCACAGATTGTAGCGTGGACAAGAAGCATGTCCATGCCGATAATGTCAGAGGATCCATATAAGACCTGCAGATTGGTCCCTGGAAATCAAATAATCGTGTGAGTTTACTCCGGTTTGTGCCAAGAATGTGATGATAAAAGAGATGCCTTCTAAATACTTATATTCTAAATATAAATCTTTTTTGCAGTGAAAATATAAGTCTATTTGGATATGCACACAAAAAAATTGAGAAAAGTGAAAATTGACAATGTCACATATACATCCATTCACAAATACAAGGTTCAGTCAAAATAAAACTTTTTTACATGGTCTGCCAGTAGTAAACAATTATTATAATTTTCAACTAGATGGAGATTAAGCATAAAATCAACTATCATGATATATTACTGTTTTAATTTCAATTAATTTATTTTTATAAATTTATTAGGTAAATCAAAAAGTTTGAGTTTGATTAAACTAAAAAATGCTTATATTAGTGGATCGTTGTTGGAAGTATTTACATATGGTGCTATTGAAGGAAATCTAAATGGTGGGATGGGAGTTAAAATTCATTGAGATAAATATTCTTGCCACTTCCAGACATCAATTCAATCTTAACGTATCAGCTTTATCTAAGAAAAAGATAAATATGGTGATAATCGGAATATGTACTGAAGGGAGCACTGGACAATGATCAGTGGTCGAATGAACCTGCAAGATAAGCCAAAAGGACCAGCAGGAGCTGCTGACGATGAGCAACAGGGCACCCATCACCCACTTGCTGCCAAGCGTGTGCGGAAGCATAGATGGGTTGCCGAGTGCGTTGTTCAGCAACCGTGGGCCTTTGAAGAATGCCAAGGTTGTGGCTCCTCCCACACAAACTACAGTGCCCAAGATCTTGGCGATGCTACTTACTTCTCCAATGACGATTCGTTCTTGCCTGCATGCAACGGAATTAGATGCATAAAAATGTGATTCAATACCCCTAGACCTTAGTGCTTATGAAAGAAACATAATTATTTCTATGGAGCTGTCCCCTTTATCATGTGACAGTTAATGGCCACAAAAACTGACTTGCGCTTGAGAGAAGAATCAGGGAGCTAGAAAGTAGTAAACCCGTTCTCCAACAATCCAACAAAATTGGAACATTTTGTTGGATTATTGGAAAATAGGTAGATGTAAAAATAGAAAATGAGTTGATGGACCAGGCAAAATATCTGCCAGTGAAGGCATGCAGCAGCTTCAGGTGCTGACAAGGGTAGTTACAAACAGATCGTGATCAAACGACTCAGTCCAACATTGATCGCAAAAGCCAAAAGATCAATAGAGCAGTCATGCATGTGACTAGTCTGGTGACACGCATCTATCTAGATGCGTTTGATAGCGGCATTTGGATCTTGGAAACACCGAAGAATTATTGCGTATATACGCTTAGAAAATGCATTTGATCAGAATTTTAGCCATTCGCACATCTTGCCACTGCATGTTTAATTAACACTCGTGTAATTAAGACAATAAAATGGTAAAATATTTCTAGGTACTCACCCCACGGCCACTGCCATGACGAAGGTGATCGCCGGTATCATGTTCGACATGGTCGTCGCCAGGGACGACGTCCCCAGGTGCAGCCCTTGGTAGCACAGGTTCTGATTCACTGTTGCCCTGTTGCAGAGAGGTGGTAGTAACCGTTGAAAACAGAGAACTGGAGAAGAAAGGTCTCTGATGCTGCTCCATGGGAAAGATTTTGCACTTTACCCGAACAAAGCCGCCACAAACACCAAGAAGAATCCTCTCGTTTGAAGCCTCATCTCCTTCAGCTTCGTCCTGCGTTCGCAACCAAAGTCAATGGAGCACGCATGCGCCTGCGCCTATGCGACGAGCTTGCAGCCATTGAGCAGCCGTACCGGTTGGCCATGAGGGCGATGGGGGCAAGGACGAGGGTGGCGACGGCCTGCCTGTAGACGACGAAGACCATGGGCCTCATGCCCCGGCCGAACGCCGCCTTGACCCACAGCGTCATGGCCGCGAAGATGCACTGCGTCGCTACCATCGCGGCGCATGGTTTGTACTGCTCCACGGCCTCGCGGATGCAGCCCGCCATGGCTATCCAGATACTGGAGACTGGGAGAGGGAGAGAATGTTGCGGTCGAGCTTGAGATCCACGGCACACGAGGAAGAGTGCTTGGAATTTGCGATGCGTGTAGCAGCTTGAGCTCTCCGCTCCGCGCGTCACTTTCACGTGATCCCCATTTGTCAGGGCCAGGAAGTAACAAGACTCCCAGCCCACCAACAGCCCATGAAACCGACGCACCCTCGCAGGGCCAATAAAATTTTGAATTGGAACCAAATTGTTGATTTGAAACAATTTGCCCCATTGTCTGGAACAATTGTTCCAGCATGTAGGAAGAAATGTTTCAAGTTACTCGAACAATTGTTCCAACACCCTGGAACAATGTTTGTTGCCTCCTACAAGACGGTGGGCCTCAGCGGCGCGCCGCGGCGGCGGGGGGGGGGGGGGGGGGGGGGGGGGGGGGGGGGGGGGGGGGGCAGCACGAGGTTTGAATGTATGTATGCTGGAAACGACTATTTTTTTGTGATGACAGCGAGTATTTCAGTAGCAGTTCAATAGGGCTCCTAGGTTTCATTGCGCTTCGGTCACTTGGGCAGCTTAACCTCATGTGTCTGCTACAAGCAATGGCGGACCCAGACAAAAAATATAAAGGTTCAACCATAAGGCCAGACCTCGAAGAAAATTGGAGCCGGGGCAACCAATTGGGTGTCAGGGCGCCTCCTCACCGTGGGCGAAGGAGGACGGGGTGAGCGAAGGTGGTTGGGGACTCGCGCATTCATCACGATCCCGACTGAGCTACATACCACAAGTATCGAAAAAAAATATATTTGTGATAATGATTTTCAAATATACTAGCATTGTTCCAAATTCCAAGAAAAATAAAGAATGATGAATATCACTATTATGAGAACCACCTTGGCCGGGTGGTGAAGCGCTGCAGTTGCAGCCCACCGCCCGCGTTCGAGCGCCAGTGCCGCGCGGGTGTCTCACACGGGGGGATTTAGTCCCCTGTTGCCCAGGCACGCGTGTGTGTGGTGTGTGTGTGTGCGTGCGTGTGGTGTGCGTGCGTGCCTGGATTGCTTCTTCTTCTTAGTGAGTATCGGCCTCACCCGTGTAATTCAAAAAAAAAATGAATATCACTATTATTTTTGCATTAATGTATGCTTTATTTGTTTCTTGCGAATGAAAAGGGATTATATTTAAATATGAATAAGTACGTACCCCTTACATTAACACTATGAAAGACAAATAAAACACAAAAGAAAACATCTAAGTTTTTACTCATCTTCAACATCATTTTTTCGATTGAAGCCACCGAAAAGCAGGAATCAAATTGAAGCCACGTCCTCTCCAACTGCCGATGAAAGATGCCAAACTTTGTTAAACCCGTAAAATCCACCGTCATAGAACTCATTAACAATGATATATTATGTCATTGCTAAGGCTTCTAAATATCTCCATCAGTGTATCTTCTATTGTTGGTCGCATTGTTTGAACTCGGTAAACATATAGTATGAACGAACCAACTGCTTTCAGCTGCAGTTAGGTTGTTCTGGGCTTGATGTGTCCTCTAGGAGTGGTGCAGTTAGAATGTTCTCGATGTCAAGCCGAGAACCATTGTCTGATGTTTCTCCTGCCAAAGCCTTGCTTCTAACTGAGGGTGTGTTTGGTTGTGCTGTGGCTGTGAAAAAAGCTGCTGTGGGCTGTGAGCTGTGGAAAAAGCTGCTGTGGGCTGTCAGCTGTGGAAAAGCTAAAAGCCGTTTGGTTGAAGTAGCTGTGGCTGTGAAAAAATTGCTAAAATGTCTGTAATACCTCTAAAGGTCCGAGAGACAATTTATATGTAAATTGATTGTTAAACAATGTGCGGTTCACATATTTACATGTAAAACATCATTTAAAAAATTAATTTACTTAAATTTTGCATCCACATTAACATACATAGGCTAAATTTCAAAAGATTTTCAGAAATATATTAACATCTGGGGGGTTTTGTACAAAAACATCAAGACACAAAAATACTGATATTAATTACAAGTTTATGTGAGGGCCTGTTTGCAAAAGCTTTTTTCAATGGCGTTCTTCTCTTTCCAGCCACCATTGACGATCTCCGGAGCTCAAATCGGCACCGAAACAAGGGGAAATAGTTCATGAGAAGTGGGGGAATCAAATCCCCGGGCTATGACACACCCGTTTGATGTGGAATTTTGGGTCGGAGCTGTGGAGATGTAGATTATTTCGAGGAGGAGCAGCCATGCCGGGTTGAACACCATGGCCTCCAGTTGGAGACGCATGACTATGGGAGAGAGAAGAGTGAAGCAGCTGTCCTGCTGGCGAGCTCCAATCGAACAGGGGCGGATTTTCTGCTGCTGACCTCGAATCGAACAGGAGTGTCGCACTTCGGAAGGCAGGCGGGGCGGAGCTTTGATTGGACATGTGGCGGCGAATGAGGGCGCCGGCGTCGAGCGGGACAGTAGCAGGGGCGGGCGCCGGGGTCAGGCCGGGCAGGGGCGGCGCTGGCGGCAAGGAACCCTAGCGCGCGGTCGTCGCCTCTCGCCGGTTCTCTGTCGAATGGGGAGGGGAATAGAGAGAAAAAGAACGAACCGTTACCACATAACGAGTGGCAGTGGGTAATTTTCGTGAAAACTTTCTCCCACAGCCGCTCAAAGCAACTCGGAAGGTGCTGTGAACTTTGCGCTACGTAAAAGCAGCTTTTTTGAAGCACTTAAGAGAAAGCAAACCCCTTTGGTTAGCTGTGACTTTTTTCACAGTAAAAGCAGGTGCAAAAAGCTGAACCAAAGGCACCCTGACTCCATTTCCCTCCTTGCGTCCTCTGCTTTGCCCCACAGCACCACGTACAGACCAATGATAATACCGATGGCACCTAGCAAGCTGGGAAAAGTGCATATGAACTGTCATTTTCTTGGAAACTGAATCTGCATGGTGTGTCGAATTTGCGAAAAAATTTACAAACAGAATTAAGTGTCTTTTCAAGTAACTTGCCTTCCAATGTGAAGCTCTTCGTTGAGAAAAATGGTAGCTAGCACGGTTGTTATCACGGTACTGAGTGGCATATACATCGCCGTGTAAAGGGGCCCCCTCACTGTGATGCACCAAGCTTGCAGGAAAAGGTTCACGCTTGATCCTACCGCGCCCTGCATTCCACCATGCTCCCAGTGTCTTGTGTTAGCCATGATTTTGTATCCTATTTCTTCCTTTGCATAAAAGTATGTGTGCACGTGAAGTTTATGCATATTTCTTTATTTAATGTAAGCTGGACTTACGACGAATATGTAGCATGAGAGCTCAAAGAGAGAGTTGATCTTCCAGGCACTTCGATCTGGCAGCATGAAGAAAGCAAGTGCTGCAGATTGCAGGGTGGACAAGAAGCAGACCCAGGTCGACAGGGTCAAAGGATCCATGTACAGTTTGCAGATTGGCCCCTGGAAATCATGAATGGAGTAACTATACAATAAAATAATTTGGATGTGGTACGTCCTTTCCCCATGGAAAGAAGTGTCGTTTAGTATGCTTATCTATTAACTTACTATTTGACCACGAAAAGAACTCAAGGCATAGAAATTAGTACATTAATCAGAGAAGAAAAAGAAAGAAGAATTATCTACCATTGCTATTATAAAAAATTGGTCAAAATACCCCTATGTATCTTTTTAAATTGCCAACCTTTACCATGATAAACAAAACCTAAAATACCACTAGCATGAACTTATCAAAGCCGCGTAAATGCGCGGGACACGACACTAATTTATTATACTTAGGGATTGAAACGGCCAACTGGTATCTCACGTTCTCCGCCAACCTGCATATAGTCCATTTATGCGGGTTACCCACATAAATTCAATTATTTGCAATTTTACAGACGCAGCCTCATGCATCCCTACTTATTAATGATGAGTTCAAGTACATCTATGAATAACAGTTACTACCGCCTAAAGATTGCGATGACAAAGCACCAAATTAAGATGGCCGTTGAGATGGGTTCCACCCAAGGTGTGTCAAATCAACTTAGATCTTTTTTAAGATATTGAATTGATGATGAAAATTTAGTTATTTTACTATATGCAGGTCTAGAATGACAAAATTTTTAGCGAATAGGATATTTGTTAGGTACAATGATTTGTTCAGGGAAGTAACCTGCATGATGAGGTATAGGGACCAGCAAGAGCTGCCGCAGGCAAGCAATAGTGCACCTGTCATCCATTTGCTGCTTAACGAGTGAAGAACCATGAATGTGTCACTGAGTGAGTAGTTCATCAGCAGCTTCGAGCCCTTGAAGAATGCCATGGTGATGGCTGCCCCAACGCAGATTGCGGTCCCGAATATCTTTGCAATGGTACTTAATTCTCTGATACTCACTCGTTCTTGACTGTGAAGATGCATCAGATTATAATGTGAGCAATACTATATTATTTGAACGAAAAATAATATATTTCAACATAGACAATGATACAGGATCGAATTAGTTTTCGCTTTGCCCCTGTCGAATCCAACAAAGGCTATTTTCCAGAGTAGCTGCTACCGCAAGAAGATCAAGTGTTGGCAAAAATTTCCAACACAGACTCATAATAATATACATCTAATTAAACTCGTAAACAACATAATTTCATCATGTAATAGTTGAATCATGAATAACTTTGTACCAATACGGCAATACTATTAATGAGCTAGGTAAAAAAAAGATTACACTCATACACTGAGAAAAAATAAAGATGTTTTTTTCCCCAAGGTACTCACCCGACGGCTGCTGCCATGAGGAAGGTGATTGCAGGTATCAAGTTCATCATTGCGGTCGCCATTGATGATGATCCCAGGAGCAACCCTTCGTAGGTCAGGTTCATGAAAGCTGTTGCTCTGTTAGAGGCACAAAAGTGACAGTTATCAGAAAACAAATGAGATCCAAGTGTTGGGTTTTATTCTAAAAAAAAAATCCAAGTGTTGGGTGCTACTCCATGAGCAAGATTTATGCATATGTACCCAAACAAAGCTGCCACAAACACCATGAAGAAGCCTGTCACTCCAAGTCTTATTTCCTTCACCCTCGTCCTGAGATCGTTCAAATTTGGAAATCATTAAACATGGACAGAACTACATACTAATAATGTTAAAGATATCTAGCAAATGTAGCCGCAGCACCACCATCACAGTCACTGGTCTCTTACCGGTTGGCCGTAAGAATGGTGACGGGGATGAGGACGATGGTGGCGATGCCCTGCCTGTAGACGACGAGGACCATGGGATTCATTCCTCGTCCGAACGCAGCCTTCACCCACAGCGTCAAGACCGCGAAGATACACTGCACCGCCACCATGGCCGCCAACGGCTTATACTCCTCCGCAACCGCGCGAACGCGAGCAACCATGGCTGCAGTGGCAAGACGCGCTAGAGCTTGGGAATGGTTTTGGATGTGTTGTATGCTGTTCGAGTACTTGGGGATGATGCGCGTGGCTAGCTGGTAGCAATGTGTTCAGACCCATCATCATCATCAGGGTTGCTTGGTAGGCCGGGGCCCCACTTACGTGGAATGTGCTGTCCTTCCGTTGTGAGACCAACAAACTAGGACCTTTTATTTTCTTAGCTCCTCGTTTAGCACGGGTAAGGATGCATTTCGGGCCTGTTCGGCTGGTCTGGTTGCCTGGCTGGTCTGCCCTATTGGCTGGTTGTTTGGCGCTGAATGAAGTACAAATGCTACAGTAGTTTGGCCAGCAACAGCCGGCTACAGTAGAAATGCAACTGCAGGATAGTTTTTTTTTTTTTGAGGGAACACGCCCACAAGGGGCTCGAAACTTCCACTACTCCAGATGGTACAGCAAAATAACACAAAGGCCCTTACAAAAGAAAGGAATACCACTTAGGCCCTTGAGCATATAGAAGAGGACACAAAAGAAAATTAAAATTACATTCAGGTCCTCAAATGGAAATGTCCATCGCCGCCGGAGAGCGCACAGCCGCCGCCGTAGACATCGCCATCTCTGGAGAAGGTAGAATCGCCAGAGCTCCAGAAGCAAAATCGCAGCCAGAAGCACCTCCATCTTTACAGGGCCACGGCGAAGTGAATGGCGAGAAACCATCAATCCTTCGCTGAAAAGATGGAGAAGAAGCCTCAGAAAGCAACTCGCTTGGCACGCCAGCGGCCCGCCCAGCGGCCTCCACGAATGCTGCACTTGAGGGAGAAGAGGTCGAAGCCGTAGATTAGGATGAAGCTTCACCGGGCTCGACTCATGAGAAGCTCTCCAGTGGACTCCAGGGATCAGCTTGAGGAAGCGATCAACCCAAGCCAGAGCCGGAGAACTCCAGTGCTCAACCACGAACTGCAACAGAGGCATCCAGCCAACACTACCACTCCAAGGTACCAGATCTGGAAGCAAGGAAGGAGAAAAGAAAAAGAGGGGAGAACACTCACCGGGGAGGAATCCGGGGAGAACACAAGGCATAACGCCTACAACCACTAGGAGAACACACAAGGAAAACTAGCTAGAGATTGAACCTGTATTTCAGAGAACTTGATGAAGAAATCGGTGAAAGAACGCAGTCGTCCGCCTCCACCTTCTCCAACATCAAAGAACTCTAAAATCCAAGTTCTAGATCTATTACTACTTACAACTAAGAGCTATACAAGGGAAGGGACCCCTCCAACTCACTTCCGGCAAGGCACCGGGAAGAGAGAAGGAGGGGGCCGGTCAAGATCGAAACAAAGAGAAACGATGGGAAACGCTGTTGGGGAAGAAAGCTACAGTGGAGAGAGGAGGCTTCGGGAGCAGGATAGTTGAGTTTCCTAAAGAGTACTCTATGATAAGTCACTTACATCGCTGCATCTAGATTTGTAGTGCATCAGCAGGGTGTTTCAGTAATTCAAATTGAACGAAAACATATCTTTGCAAGATGCTATATATCACACATGAAAAATGGTTAAGTTAAAAAAAGAATCATGAGTTGGGCAAGGAACGAAAAGCACATAATTGGCTAACCTAAAAGTAGAAGATCATATATATAACTTGAACAAATAAAGAAGGAAAAGTGATTATAAAACTAGAGAAAAAAAAATACCCCAATCAGTTCATGGGCGGTATCGTTGTTCACATTGACGATTAAGCTATAAATATATACACAGCATGCTACAACACGCTAATGCTAGACAATAAAGACATGCATTTCGTGAGACTAGTTTTTTTTGAGACTTGCGAGGTCGAGATAAGTTGTCAGACAGCTTGCTCTGAGTATGCATGCTTACCAGCTTCCATATAAAAAAAATCATCATACATATCCTACTGATTTTCTGTCTTCAACATGATGTATTTTACATGCATGTCACACGAACAATATGCTTAATGCTTGTTGCTTGTTGGTGATTAGTTGACTTTTTGTCTTTTTATTGTTCGCCTCATAAATTTGCTGCTCTATGGACTGTTTTTCATGTCCCCAATCACGCTAAGCAAAAAGTTGGTCATTGCCAAAACCAGGTCATGGCTGAAATCTTGGTAAAGTTGAGACATCTGGCCTTTGCCTTGTTCATATACTCTTTCTGGTTTTAAATATATGACACCATTGATTTTTTCCGTTACTTCATACATCTCTTACTATCCCAATGCGGTCGCGTTCGCGGGTCGTGGATATGTCCACGTCGACCCGTTAACGACGGCCGTCCGATACGCCTATCGGAGGATATAGGTCGTTCGATACGATTCGGGTCAAGTCTTCACCCGATTAGCTGCGTGCCCGAAGTTCTCGAACTTTCTCGCACCTCTGTCTCCTTCCCTGCCGATCTCTCGACTGCCGCCGCCGCCGCCGCCGCCTTCACTCCTTCCCCCAAGCATGATGCGGGCGGCGGCAAACTTCCGGACTAGGCCGGCACCAGAGGTATCTCCTGTGTCCGTATCGTGCAAGCCGTCGTCTTCCTCATCGGCGCCGCCATCCTCCGATGGCGGACAGCTTGGTGATGGTGCCGTACCTACACGACTATGCTCTATCCCCGCTGTGTAAGAAAAAGACCCTGCGTTGGAGGGAGCAATCGGAATGTGGCAGAGACCAAGGTAGCTGAGATGGCAGGGATGGCATGGAGCTCAGGGCAGCCATGCGCCACGCTTCAGCGCAGGCAGAGTCTGACGACGGCACTGAAGCCAGAGGAAACAAGAACGGCTTCGATTCAGGACGGAATCCAGAGTACAAATGCCGCTTTCCTTATGCAGCCTTTGTAGATGTTTGATCTGCTGCAATCCGCATGCTCACCATGTGTTTGTGTTAATGCCAAGGGAACCATATGTGCGGCATATGCTTTGTAGAGTACTTCTACAACGAATCAGCGAACTGGCCGTCGGCAAGCTGATGGTGCCTACAGCTACGAACATCCGGGGCGGATTGTTCAGCCATCGCTGGAGTACAGCGATGTGTTGCCAGACCTATGCACTGGAAGAGAGGGGCCATGACCACTGCTCAGTAATCTGCGCTTGTGCTGCCCAGCCAACCGAAGAATAGCATCGGGTGCAACTTTGCAAGGACTCGATGACCAATTTTGCAACTTGTGATCAACTGCTTAGCCAGATGCTTCTATGCATATTTCGTATCGAATTCTTCTTTCCATAGAATGACATTGGAGATTCAACTGAAATACTGCTTCATGTTTAACATCAGTGTTGTAGTGTTAAATCATTTTTTCAGTTTTAGATGCCAGCAGAACTTTGCCTTTTAGATATGCAAGTTCATATGTGGAAATCTAGATTTAAATTTTGAAGAAATAACCTTTAGTTCTAGACTGGTGTGTGCACAAATACTGATTCAAAATTAAGCAAGTCTTATTTACTTTAAGATGAAGAAAATCCCAATATTTCCTTTCGACAATTCGGTTACCAAAGTGTTTTCTAATTGCAAATGCTAGCATATGGTCAAACCACTAATTGTATGATATTACATTGGCAGAAATAGAAGTGAAAAGTCTCAGAAGGCATTATTAATTATGAACTACAAGGAGAAGCATCAGGTTGAGGGTAATATGATATTTAATTCTAACGGTGATGGAGCCTAGGTGTAAGATATGTGTATATCATACTATATGATTCACGTCTATAGTCCTTGAGAGTTATTAATTCATTAGCTCTAGCTTCTATTGATATACATAAGAATACATATGTCTTCAATCCATTGGTGGGATTTTTTCTGGTGGGTTGTTATTTTTGTGGTGGTTTGAATAATAGGACCATATGAATAATAGTCTTTTCATTTCCCCAATGTGTCCATGTAGCTACAAGTTTTATCTTTTGTCCATAAATCTTGATTTAGTGGCATGCAATTATCATACCTGTGTAAAAATATTCTGTCTTGTCCCTTCTTTTTATCTCATCATAAAGATAGTATCACCCCTCCCCCCTCCTCTGACGTAGTTTCACAATTTCTTTAAGCTAAATTCATTTCTATGATTAGTTCATTACTGTTTTCCCCCTCCACTATTCCTTGGCAAATCAAGTTGTCAAGGGGCACACTGAGAATGCCAATAGGATTTCAAATGCTATTTGTATTTTTCTCAAACTTGAAGAAGGAAATTTTACGGCTTGCGACTTCGCTTGGACTGAGAGGAAGGTCACATTTAGCTCTATTTTTTTCCGTTTGACGCTTGGATGTCATCGGTACTACAAATTGAGACCCTGACCTTCATGATTTAGCTTACAGTTTGCTGGCCAAATAGGAAATATAGGAAAAGCTGTTCCAGATTTCTATTCGCAAGGCTCGGTCACCTGACGTGTCTTCCAGCTATGAGCTAATAAGCCTACTAATGATTTACGTCAGTATCCAGGAATGATCTTGCTATGTTTATACTGTGAACTAGCCAACTAAAACACACTATTGGCAGCAATGCTCACCTGCTCGAACTCAAATTTAGCAGACGAGATGATCCTTCATCGGTACTGGCTATCAAACTTCACATTAGTTTTGTCTTAGAGCAGTTACTTCTACTTTTTTTTTTTTGAGTTCCATGAAATATTTCCTTTTGGTCCTTCAATTCCTGTGTCAGTAATGATCCATAGTAAGAAATTTAGTCAGGAAGGAAAAAATGGATGGCGCAAAAGGTGGACGATTAGCCAATTGCCATTAGTTCAACAACCAAAAGATGATAAGACTGCCCCCTTTTTTTGGTGATTAAACTGTTTTACTTACTTTCAACTCAAAGAGTTCTGATTCGGGTAAAAAAACTAAAAGAGTTCTGAACAAACTCATGGATCATATACACATTTTTTTTTCCTGCCAAAGATGGTTATTTCGCCTACCGCACTAGGTCATTTTGCTGATTTTTCTCTTTTCTCTATTTTGGAACCTGATTACTTCCTGCTATCGTATGACAAGAGGCACCATGGTCCTGCAACTTTACTACAATGGCCAATTAGGCATCGTCGTGTGATCTGAATTTTATATACTACAATGCAAACTAGAGGGCCATTAAAGCGCGCTAACGGCGCGCAACTCTTCTAGTTATACTCTAGTACTGGCTATTCGTCAAGTAAACGAAAATATGGCGGGCCCTAGATACAAGGTCTCGAGTTGCTCTATGGTTGAGATAGAACAGTTACTTGTTCCGACGAAGTATTTTACAAAGTTTCAATTTCATCTTAGCAGACAACAGTACAGTAACTGACTGACGCAGGATCACTAATATATTTAGGGAAGCATACAGCCTTTATTGTCGAAAATGGTATCGGTCAAACTTCGTTGAATCAGTTTACCCATGTGCGTGTCCTCGAACAGTGTAGTCAACGAACGATTTGGTTCACATACCTACTTCTTCATGCGTGCTCGACGCATTCAAATATTGTTCGAGAATACAGTTTTTTTTTTAAAAAAAACTTTATGAACGGTTAAATCCATTGCAAAATGGAGAGACCGGGATGTTTTCATTTGCTTGATGAAATAGAATTTTTCCTTTATTTAAAAATATCATCAGCTTAATTATTCTGAAGATTGGCACTGCACGATAGCAGGGAGGGAGGGAGTTGAGGAAATAAAAGAGCGGCGTCGACCCAGTACCTTTTGGCCTGTAGACGACGAAGACGAAGGGGCTCGTGCCCCGGCCGAACGCCGCCTTCGCCCAGAGCGTCATGACCGCGTAGATGCACTGCGTCTCCATCATGGCCGCGCATGGCTTGCAGCCCTCCGCGAGCGCGCGGATGCCGCCGGCTGGGTTGAAAGACTTGAGATCACGACGCACAACCGGGCCCAGGATTTTGGCTATATGTATACTTATCAGATTTCGTTACTTTTGTTTATGCGCAGCACTCATCCTGATTCCTGAGGTTCCAGCTTGAGTGCCTGTCACACTTGCATATGTAGCAAAAACCATCTCTCTCTCTCTCTCCTCTCGCTCGCAACTGCTTCATACTTTCAGCTCGTACTACCAGAAATTCAGAGATAGAGGCATAGAGCTGTACTAACCGTTTCCCGAGTTGGGCCGAATTCATTAGCGATGAAGAATCTCCAATTGTCTAGGCTTTCCTTGCAAGATGTGTATGGGTTTCTTGAACCGGAATGTCTATATAGCACATGTCACACTTGGAAGATGCTAAAAAGTAGAAGGTGCTACTTGGAAAATAATCATACTTGGCCTCATGTATTCAGGCAATGATGCAAACATCCTTTTCAAGACCTTTCAGATAGTGATCCTATGAGAATATATGACGATAAAAGTGATGGGTACATTAGTGAAAATATCGGCTGAGAAAATCAATGAAGAGAGAATCCTATGAGACAAGGTCACAAATGGACATATATCAAACACATATTAGACTCCTTGTGGTGGAACCAATCCATCCGGATTCAAGTCTCTAACTTAGCACGAGTGTTGCATTTACGGTTAATAATTATTCTATTAGTGGTAGGCGATGTTCAGTCAGCAGCGAGATGTATGTGGTGACTTCATCAATACCAAGATTGTCAAGTAACTCAGGCTCTCGTAGGCATTTATAGGGATAGGGTGTAAGTCATGTATTCATAGAACTAATACAACTTAAGGTCCAATATTACCACATTTTTTGAATTTTGAAACTCCATGATTTAAGTGTAGTTTATATTTAGTTTTATCAAAATATTGGAGTATGTGTTAAATTAATTTTTGAAGTAAGTTTTTTAAAGAAAAAAGTTGAGTCCATTTAAAGGTGCTTATGAGTAATTATATATACTACGTGTTGATCATCACACCCCAAATTGTTAGACTAGAACTACGAAGTTACTGAATCAAGTATTTGCAAAAAAGTTTGGTTTTCTATGAGCAATTGAGCATATCGGCTATTGTTTTGAATTACATCCATGATTGAATAGTTAAACCTGTCAAATCAACCATCGACATGCCTAATCAATGTATCAAATCATGATTCGATTTATGGATATGTCATATTCAACCAATTTTCTTTTTCTAATTAATCACTTATTAATTGATGGCTGTCACACTATCGACGTCGCTTAGTGGCATATGCCCATGTGCTCAGACAAGCATCTACGTATGAAAAAATCAAGCTGCTGCATATAAATCGCAAAAGAGAGGCATATCAAGTTGCTATCAAAATATCTATGGTCGGATTACGTACGTTGGGTACTCTGGCAACCGATGGGCCATGGCCATATAGATAGGGGACTTGCTAATTTGCAGTCGATTGAGTAGCTTTCAGTCAACGTCCACCACCACTAGATGGAAATCGGATGGTCTACAAAAAACAACCTTTTCTATAGTCTACAATGCATTAACAGATTTTTTTTCTCTCTACCTACATTCTACATATTCCTACAAAAACAATTAAATAATAATACAAATCCTAGTACAAATCTTATCGATTGAAAATTTCTCCAATTTCCAGTCGATTAAAGAGGAGGAAACATGTATAGGTACAGGCCTTCTAGACATAAGCTATACACACAATGTTAACTTATAATATGACACTTTTGATAGCAATGACATTACACACGTGATGCAAGTCCACGGAACCATGTGGAGCATTGAAACGGGTCTAGTATGGTATCAGGTCGACTTCTCGGCAGGGTTGCCGCCCGCCAGCAGCGGCTCGGCGACGCCGTCCCCGTCGTCGAGCTGTGCATCCGGTCGCGCCACCGTCGCCTCCGGATCTTCCAAGTGGTCCGGCGCCGTCTCTCTCTTGATGTCGCCCGCTTTGCCCCACAGCACGACGTACAATCCGGTGACGACAGTGATCGCTCCCAACAAGCTGATGGAGCAGATAGATCCACCGTCACAACCCCATCATCATTCTCTCGCACAATTAATTACTCATTTGGAATTGACTGAACGTGCCCCACGATTCCGGAGGCGAGAGAGAGACGTTCCAAGAAACGAACTCACCTTCCGACGCGCAGGTCCTCGCCGAGAACGACGGCGGAGAAGGCGGTTGTAATCACGGTGGCGAGCGGGCTGAACGTGGCGGAGTAGAGCGGGCCCCGCACCGAGATGCACCACGACTGCAGGTAGAATGTGACGCCGGACCCGACAGCGCCCTGCGCATCACATGGAATTATTCCCAACGACCAAAAAATCCCACGTTGCAGACTTGCAGTGGCACAGGAACTAATGCAGCGCGCCTAGCTAGCTAGGAGTAGCTCTCAGTACCGCGAAGACGCAGCAGGAGAGCTCGAAGAGTGAAGGGATCTTCCAGGCGTTTTGGTCCGGCGTGAGGAACGGGACGAGCGCCGCGGTCTGCAGCGTGGACAGGAGGCACATCCACGCCGACAGCGTCAGGGGATCCATGTACCATTTGCAGATTGGCACCTGAAGACGCACGTACGATTGAAACTCAAAGACAGTTTAGTTCAATAATGGAATGACAAAAACCAGTTCGATGAATGGAAAGCACAGGCTTTTAATTAGGCCGGTGTGCAAACGTACAAGTTCATTTGTAAATATTTATTTAAGGTTCGCTGATCGACCTGCAAGATGAGCCAAAGCGCCCAGCATGAGCTGCTGCCGAAGAGGAAGAGCGAGCCCGTCACCCATGTGCTGCTCGTTGACGAGGGCAGAAGAACGTTCATGTCGCTGAGCAGCTTGGGGCCCCGGAGGAACGCCATGGTCATGGCTCCTCCGACGCAGACGATGGTGCCGAATATCTTGGCCAGGCTCCTCGGCTGTCTGACGTCCACCCTCTCTAACCTGTTACGAGAATTACACTGAGGCATCGGAATACAGTAACTTCACATTTCAGTAGACCAATGGTAGATCTGGTCTACTCCATTAGCTCGCCAACCAACAAGGCAAACGACAGATCTGATCGATGACAATCCAAATTCTGAATTGAATATTTCTTTCCCGGGGATCAAGAACTAACTCACCCGACTGATGCGGCCATGACGAAGGTGGTTGCCGGTATCAAGTTCGACATGGCTGTTGCCATCGATGACGATGCCAGATTCACCCCTTGGTAGTACAGACTCAGATTCAAAGTTGCCCTGTGGCACATAACAAATAACCTCTTTTCTGAGTAACTATCTGCATAAACATCACTTGCTCAACTCTGAACTATAACGGATATGACTAGCGTACCCAACAAGAGAAGCCAGAAAGACCAACGAAAAGCCTGCCATTCCAGGAAACATGATCTGCTTCATCTTCTTTCTGCAGATCACGACCATAATCGGTTGGAAGTAATCAAACGACTGAAGAATTGATTCGAGCAAAGTACCTGTTGACCACAGCGACGATGGGGAAGAGAACGGTGGTGGCGACGGCCTGCCTGTAGACGACAAAGATCATGGGGCTCATGCCGCCGGTAAACACCGCCTTGGCCCAGAGCGCCACTGTCGAGTAGATGCACTGCGTCGCCAGCATGGCCACAGACGGCATGTAAGCCTCCATGCAGCTTGCAGCTTGTGCGCCTGCTTTTCCGTGTGACGTTAGTTAGATACTCTCCAATCGCAAATTATATACTACCTCCATTCAGGAATTGTTGACGCTTCCGACAGAAAATTACACTACGAAAGAACTAACCCACGCGCCTGCACGCGCTAGCAAGAAGTATTGTAATAACACATCATAAATTGTATTATTTTATTTTAGGTGACAAGTTGTGATAAAACATTCCACTATGAAAAGGTAGTAACATTTCTTTTCTTGTTTGCATTGTCAGGATTAGAATTCTCGGGATTGTATGGTATTTATTCTTATAAATACCAGAACATACCGTCGTCGACAGCAACTGTGTTTTGATTAGATAGCGGGTCTGACATGTCAAAGAAATATGCAAAACAAAGTGCTAAAGCTTCATATATTACCATGGATGGCAGTTAGCAATAGATTAGCCCATCATCGATAATTTTTATTTGGTAGACATGTTACCCAATATTGAAAACAAGGTTTTGTGGTAGACGGAGTGGACCTTCCTTTCAAAAAATTATGTGATAATTACTGCAGGATGTATATCTCAGTGGATAAACATACAGAGGTCGAGATACCATGATGTGCTTAATTCATCTGCTGAATCCGGAAACCAAATGATTGGAATTTGCTTCACCTCCTCTTACCTCTCCCATGTTTCTTGGGCTACTTGACTTCTACTATTTCCGTTCTAATTAACTTGTCATTCTCACATTTCAATGCATCATTTTCTCTTTCCATTTCACCTCTATTTTCATCTCTCCTTCTCACTTTCTGTGCATCAAACTTTCCTATTTTCTTAGTTCTCATGTCTAGAGCTAAAACGACAACTATTTTGGAACTTAATAGTATTTTCCTTCTCGAATGCATTCTTCTTATGCACCTAGGCAGAAAAAGAGAGGGGGGGGGGGGGGGGGGGGGGGCAAGGGTGTGCATTTGGTCACCTAATTTTGGACAAAAATTACATTTCAATTGGCATAGTACATTATATATTAATTATCGGACCAGATTTGGGCTACTGGGCCCAAAGCATCAAATATGTTTTTCCCTTATTGAAATCCGTTTTGTAACCTTTCTTGACCAGTTTACGTGTTTCTAGACTAGTATATTGTATCGATTTGTTTTTTTTTTTAAGTAACAATACAGATGCATGCTCGCAAACGTGCACGATTACTCTAACCTTTGATTTATAGACCTTTACTGTTTGTTATGATATTATTGTCTTGAAATTCTGCATTCGTCTCTGCTAAGTGGTTCCTAATTAATTTTAACAATTTTTATTGATTCATCAATTATTATGCATATTAATGTAGGTATGTCGTTCCATTCTAAAAATGAACACTTTATTTCCTAAAAGATATCCTCCAATTAATTTGGATAGAGATATGTGTTTCACAATTTCTCTAAGCAATTAATTTAAATTCATTATATAGAACCTACACCATACATAGGTTTCACACGTTGTTCTATGGTAGTATAATATGTAATACTGAGAAATTTTGCAAGGTTAGGTTTATTGTGGGGGAACCAACCCACGTGAGTTCAAGTTCTAAACTTGCACGGGTGTTGCATCTACGGTTAAATATTCTTTTAGTAGGAGGCAACGTTCCCGTCGCCAGCGAGACGCTAGTGATGAGTTCGTGAATCTCAAGATGAAGTCGGCCCAGTATTTCGAAGATGCTTGTAGGTGCAGGGTGAGTATTCGCGCATGTTTGTGAGTGTCGCGTCTGTATTGTGTTACTTCGATTAAAAAAAGGTAATATTGAGAAATTTCAATATGAAACCTGAAAAGATTAAACTACTAAGTCTTGGAAACACTTGCATATTTTTACAAACATAGACGTTGGCCCCGTTCGTTTCCTTCCCTCTAAATTTTAAACCTCTCATATCAAAGAGAATCTTTTCATTTAAACTTTTTTTATAAGTTTAATGACAAAACCTATTTGACAGATGGGTGCTAATTTGCGAGACGAAACTAATGAGCCTAATTAATCTATGTTTGCTACAGTAATGCTACAGTAACGATCTTCTAATCGTCTCATAATTACCCTCATTAGATTCGTCTCGCGAATTAGACGAGGGGTTCTGAAGTTAGTTTTGTAATTTGACTTTGTTTAGTACATGAAAATTGTAAGATTCTCTTTGATGTGACCCCTCTAAAATTTAGAGTGGTATGCATCTATACCGTGATTCGAAAAAAAGGAAAAGAAAATGATTTAGACGGTGGCAGGTGACATGCTCCTTTTGTTTGGATGTTGATGTCATTCCTGTCATAAGGTTTGTACTTTCCACAAATCATTTGTTCGTTGGTCGGAACGAATCCATTTCCTGAACGGAGGGAGTATTGATCCGGAAGCTACAAACAAAACACAAGTACAGAACTGCTGAAACGGGCAAACAATGGAAGAATCTCGTCTACTCATCAGCTGGGTAAAGGTTGTTGCCCGCCAGCAGCGGCTCCGCAATGCTGGATCCGGCGTCGAGCTGTGAATCCAAACGCGCCACCATCGCCTCCGGATCTTCCCTGTGCTCCGCCGCTCTCCTGCTCTTGGCGTCTCCTCCAGCTTTACCCCACAGCACGACGTACAAGCCCGCGATGACGGCGGTGGCCCCCAACAAACTTGAGTAAATATAAAGTTCACCGTCACAACTCCATCCATCCGTACAAGATGAATGTTTAGAACAAAATTAAATCCTTCCAGAAGGAGGCGAGATGCTCCAAGAAAAAGAACCGCACCTCCCAACGTGCAGCTCTTCACGGAGGACGATGGCGGCGAGCACGGTGGTGATCACGGTGCAGAGCGGGTTGAACATGGCCGAGTAGAGAGGGCCCCTCACAGAGATGCACCACGACTGCAGGTAGAACGTCACGCCTGACCCGGCTACACCCTGCACAAGATCATCACACGGCAGTACAATCAAGATCGTCCAGTTGAGTTGCAATTGTGTACATGATGAAGCCTAAAGTGCTAGTTAGTCGTGGCCATGTATGTACCGCGAAGAGGCAGCCCGAGAGCTCGAAGACCGACCGGATCTTCCAAACGTTCGGGTCCGGCTGGAGGAACAAGACGAGCACCGCGGACTGCAGCGTGGACAGGAGGCACATCCACGTTGATTGACATCGTCATGTACCATTTGCAGATTGGCACCTGCAAGAGGAGCCACAGTGACCAGCATGAGCTGTTGCCGACGAGGAAGAGGGCACCCATCACCCATCTGCTGCCCGCCGACGTGTGGAGAACAATGTTCATGTCGCTGAGTAGCTTGGGTCCCTTGAAGAACGCCATGGTCATGGCTCCTCCGACGCAAACAACGGCGCCGAATATCTTGGCCAGAGTCCTCGGCTCCCTCATGTCTACACTCTCTAGTCTGTTTTATTACGTCAACAAAATATGAGCTACAGATGAAGAGGAAATGAATCTGCTAGTGTTACGTCCATTGTGGAAATAACTGAGCTGGCATTACTTTTTTTTTCCATATGTATCCTTTACTTTACTTCTCTATACCACTTTAAAATGAGTAAAGATACGTCTACTTAAAACTTCTACAAAATTTCTACAAAATGCTGACATGTCAGTGAATTTATATATAGCAAGTGCCTCTTTGAATTATGCAAATTCAAAATCATGTAACCAACCATGTTTCGCCACATCAGCAGTGCGTAGAATTTAAGTAGAAGTTTGTAGTAAGTGTAGCACTGCTCCTTTAAAATACCACCATACCAGTGTGGGGGTTTCAAAGTAGTATAAAGTTCATCTTTTTTTGAGCATAAGTATAAAGTTCGTCTGAACGGTTGGATTCAAAAAAACAGACGGTCCATGTTGATTTAAGTGCACCGTAAAGGTTCTCAAATTAAAAGGTGATCCAAAAAGAGAGAATTGCCCTCCTTATTTTGCTAGCTAGTTATAGCTGAAACGATTCTCTGTCAGCTACTAACCCGACTGATGCTGCCATGACGAAGGTGATGGCCGGGGTCAAGTTCGACAAGGCCGTTGCCATCGATGACGAACCCAGGTGTATCCCTTGGTAGTACAATAACTGATTCAAAGTTGCCCTGCGTCAAAAATAAAGTATCCACCCCTTCGTGTTAAGCAAGCATCCGGTTCGCCAAAAAAAAAAAAAGGAAGAAGAAGAAGAAGAAGAAGAAGAAGAAGAAGAAGAAGAAGAAGAAGCAAATAAATTCCATTTTGTGACATCTGATTGATATGACTAGCGTACCCCACAAAAGCAGCCACAAAGACCAACGAGAAGCCTGCCATTCCTGGACTTATCATCTGCTTCATCTTCCTTCTGTAGAACATCACCACCAGAATTGCTTTGTGACTAACATGCTTAGTATAGTAATCAAATGACTGAAAAAACTGACACGAGCAAGGTACCTATTGACCACAATGGCGGTGGGCACGAGAACTATGGTTGCAACGGCCTGCCTGTAGACGACAAAGACCATGGTGCTCATGCCGCCTGTGAACACCGCCTTAGACCAGAGTGCCAAGGCTGCGTAGATGCACTGCGCCGTCACCATGGCCACGCACGGCAGGTAGTCCCCCATGGAGGCTGCCTCTGCCATTCGATGTGATAATTCGTACACATATACATATACTCCTCCCGTCCCAAATTATGTAGTATTTCAAGTTATTAACAATAATATAGCTCCCTCATGGTCATTAATTTTTCCTCTCTAGTGTGAGCCCAACGACAGGTGACTAGCCTTTTTTTATTTCCTCGTTAAGCACGGGAGAGCTGGTTGATTTTCATCTGATAATCAAATCAGCATGCTTATCCTGAAGTATTCAGTTTGCATGATCTTTGTCATTTTGCACTTTATTAACAAAATCTTCAACGACCAGATTCCCTATGCTACGATCCGAAACTAAGATATATATGTTATACATATTTTTGACTTTGTATGATGATATGGTACACTGGAGGGCATGTAACATTTAGGGAACACATGTCGATTAATAAGCATACTAGTACCAATATACGTATGTCACGTACGTGTCTTAAAGACTTAAAATGATATTTAAGATGTGTAACTAATAACACATTTTTTGTGGATACAATGGTAGGTTTGTTGAAACAATAAGACGCAAGGCAAATATATTATTCATTAACTATTTTTATCTTTTGATAAGATGAAAAACAAAAAATAAATAAAGAGATATCTTTAACTTCATCAACATTACCTAAGAGAAAAAGATGTTACCATTGATTATTTAGTAACCACTAAAGGATTTGCCCAAAAGTTAACTCATCCTTCAGCTACAATGACCGCAAGAAGTTACACCATCCATAATTAAAGAAAAATGAATATATTTTGTCCTTTAGCTAAAAGGAAAAAGTTGTTAAGGCACCATAGCAGACACCCTGGCAACAAGATGATTATCCATTCATATTATAGACTAAACAAGGGCAAATAGTACAAATGTGAAGAATGAAAATGAGAAATGAGCCGATATGAGGTGCCAAAAGTTCCATTTACTGGTGTCTTGAGTTACAAAATACATGGCCCATACTGGACGATTCTTTCAATAATCTAAAATATAATCAATGAAAACACAAAACTGTAGAAAACCTAGCTTCAATGGTCCTTTGTGCCTTCATACAATATCTGTCACCTGAAATAAACGACAAAGATAAGTAGATTTGCTTTTATTTCATACAAAAAGAAATAGAATAAAACTTTATTAAAAGCAGGATAAAGATCTCTAAAACATGCAACTGACAAGATTAGTTTGTTGTATGTTGCAAAGTTGCATGGTTACAAGAGTACGCATCATTTTTTCTTATCTTAAAAATATGTCTGAATTGTTTAGGAACTAATCTGTTCTGAAATTAAGTATCCGTTATTGTGTCACAACTAAATGTTATGACATTTATCTGGACATATTTGATGAAGATTAAACTTTATTATAGAGGTAAAAACCATGGTCTAGAACTACAATGCTTCTGAAACAAGAAATAGCTGCAAATATAAAAAACATGATTTACTTTTGATTGCCGGTCCTTGCTCAGTCAGTAGTACTAATTAGAAGTAGAGTGGTCAGCAAATTCTAGAAATCCACAGGACACCTTAGGCATAGCCCCAGAAGATTTTGGGGCAAGCTTTAGGTAATGTCATGGATCACCTCCATGGCATTTCAGCTAACAAATCCTCTCGATGTCTAATTCACAACCTCAGCTTGTCTTTTGAATCATGAACATTACTGATGAATACAATGAAAAAAAAAGGTATAAGATCAAAGTAGTGTGACTCTAACAATGATTTCGAAGATTTCATCAAGTAATTTCCTGAAGTATCAACAGTAATAAGTTTCTGGAGATAAAATAAAAATTCTTGCAGTGCCAGCACGCTTGCACGCGATAAGCTATAGGAAATGTCAGAGTGCAGTGTAAACAAACAACAATGGTCAGGAGCTTTGTCTGTGAGAACACCTGTTGCTATCCGGTCAAGGAGCTTAATGACAAACCATTCTTTGTGGAACAAATTGAGGTAGGTGAACAAATCAAATGCCTTATTGGCATATCCAATATCTATCAGAATATATATTGCTATGTAACAAATCTCTGGTTGCGTCACTATTTAATATAACAAAACAGACAAGGTAGTGCTAAAAAGTATAGCTTACTTCGACCTCCTTTTTTATTTCCTCGTTAAGCACGGGAGAGCTGGTTGATTTTCATCTGATAATCAAATCAGCATGCTTATCCTGAAGTATTCAGTTTGCATGATCTTTGTCATTTTGCATTTTATGAACAAAATCTTCAACGACCAGATTCCCAATGATACGATCCGAAACTAAGATATATATGTTATACATATTTTTGACTTTGTATGATGATATGGTACACTGGAGGGCATGTAACATTTAGGGAACACATGTCGATTAATAAACATATATGTGGAATACGATTTTTTCTGATAACTTTTGTACACACAACAATACTAATGATAAGTTGGCATAGGAATAAAATTGTCCGAGTGCATTGATTCAACCATTACTTTTAAACCATACAAAATCCAATGATGCATAAGTAGGTTTGATTTGCTCTTTGTTATTTTTGTGTTTGTCGATTCAAATATGAATTTCGTTGTTGCTCAAATACACATTCGACCTCTAGATCAGTGGTCAAATTCTCCTAAATCCCCATAAAAATTCGTGTTAATCCCAACCTACCCTTTTTCAATCCCCTTTATTTTATCTCCGTTTAGTCTTTTACCTCATAGTAATGAGTTCTTGAGTATGAATTCCTGGAAAAACTCACAGATGAAAATGGTGGAAAAATTAAGAGAAGTGGGTGACTGGCTGTGAGTCTTGTGACGCTTGGAGGAGAACCCTCAGTTTGGCATAAACTTATCCTACAGGCCGAAATGGGCCGCATAAGGTCGCACAATTCGCGTTGGCGCCCGACCTTTTGCACTTTAGGGTGCATCTCTCTCTCTCTCTCTCTCTCTCTCTCTCTCTGCTCTTAACATTCAACGACTTGATCAATTCCCTAGCTGGGCCGAAATGATGGGCCTCTGAGAGAATCTTTCGGACCATAAGGGGTCATCTTTGCATTGAAAAAAGTCCATTCCGCCTCCCTCAACTCTCCTAGAAAATTGATTTTCCTCTTTTTATTCCAAAACCGGGTAAGTTGACTCCTTCAACTCATGAAACCGGATTTTTTTCCTTCCTGACCGGTTTTTAGCTAGCGGTTTTGACCAAGTCAGCATGTGGGACCCACGTGTCAGTGACAATTGACATGTGAGAGCCACTTGTAAGTGACCCAACTCGAGCTGACACATGGGTCACTTACAAGTGGGTCCCACATATCGGCGGCATTTTCTGTCATTGGCATGTGGGTCCCACATACTGCTTTGGTCAAAACCGCTAGCGAAAACCAGTCAGGGAGGGAAAAGAATCCGGTTCACCAGTTGAAGGAGTCAAGTTACCCGGTTTTATAATAGAGGAAGGAAAATTGAACTACATGAAAAGTTGAGGGATGCAGAATAAACTTTTTCCTTATACATTATGCCAGAGGAACAAATGTGGCCCAAGTACCTCAACCAAAAACGGGCTGACGGATTAACCCACTGGAATTGCAAACACACGGAACCATGATAAGCTCTGAAACGGTGGTTGCAAAAAAATACTCTACTCCGCACTCGGGCTTGCATCCACTAGCAGGGGCTCCGCAATGCCATTCCCGACGTCGAGCTTCGAATCCGACTGCGTCACCGTCTTCTCCAGATCTTGAATCTCCTCCGGCGCCCTCCCGATTTTGGCGTCGCCAGCTTTGCCCCACAGCACGACGTACAATCCCGCAATAACGGCGATCGCCCCCATCAAGCTGTTGCATGACCCATAAATCCGTCCACAAGATCAGTTTATGGCTGGCCAAGAGAAGAACATGTAGAGCTAGCGAGACGTCTCAGAAAAAAAAAACGAACCTTCCGACGTGCAGCTCTTCGCCAAGGACAACGGCGGCGAGCACGGTGGTGATCACGGTGCAGAGCGGGTTGAACATGGCCGAGTAGAGCGGGCCCCTCACCGAGATGCACCACGACTGCAGGTAGAACGTCACGCCTGACCCGATCGCGCCCTGCAGAATATGGCTCGATTACTACCGAGATTACAAATTGAGCTAGACGTCATTCGAGGCTACGAACCCCCGGCCATACCGCGAAGACGCAGCTCGAGAGCTCGAAAAGCGAGTGAATCCTCCAGGCCTTCGGGTCCGGCACGAGGAACGGGGCGATCGCCACGGACTGCAGCGCCGACAGGAGGCACGTCCACGCCGACAGCGCCAGGGGATCCACGTACGACTTGCAGATGGGCACCTGCAGGATGAGCCAGAGCGACCAGCACGAGCTGCTGCCGACGAGGAAGAGCGCGCCCAGCACCCACCTGCTGCCCGCCGACGACGAGTGGAGAAGGGCGCTCATCATGTCGCTGAGCAGCTTCGGGCCCTTGAAGAACGCCATGGACATGGCTCCTCCGACGCAGACGACGGTGCCGAATATCTTGGCCAGGCTTCGCGGCCGCCTGACGTCCACCTTCTCGAGGCTGCATCAGAGACGACAGTACCAATGGTAACTTTTTTACAGTGTAAAGAAGAAAATCGACTCACTACGGACACGTTTCTTCAGACAGTTGATTCGAGTGCAATATTTTACTAGTACTTGTTCTAGCATGTATTCCTTTCTATTCTATTACCACTTACCAAGCAACAAATTGAGTGACAGATCTGACTGGTGACAAAAATCCAGCAGTACATGATACGAATATCCTCGGAGCAAGTGGTCATTAAAACATATTCTAAGTTCGTAACATGACAAGTGACCTACTTATCTCTTGTCTTAACTGGAAACTACGAAACAAGTTAGTACAAAACTGGTAGCGGGAATCAATCTGTGTCGTGGTTTTTGCATGGACTGAAACGACCTGTGCCTGAATGCTGACAACGAGAGTCACATTGTCAAACGAAGTATGAAGCTGCAGGTTTATTTATTCATATGATTTTCTAGGATTGGTGGATCCGTGGCCCTGCAAGCAAAGGACGAGGTCATGTGTTCATGTGCTTCTGTCTGCTGTCGACATCCTTCTATTCTGTGAGAGTAAGACGTACAATTATCATGGTCTCGCAACAAAAGTAATTATTGGATGAGGTGGCAAACGCGCACCACCGATCGAACTGATGCAGCCATGGAGTGAAACAAGTGCGGTATGGATACTCCATCTGGAAGGTGGAACAGAAAACAATGTCCTACGGGTTTACTATCGAGACTTCAAGAGCTGACACGGCTTCTCTGTCAGGTACTTACCCTACTGACGCTGCCATGACGAAGGTGATGGCGGGTATCAAGTTCGTCATGGCCGTTGCCATCGACGACGACCCCAGATTCACTCCTTGGTAGTACATACACTGATTCACCGTTGCCCTGTCGACTCGACACGGAACAAAGAATTCGTGTTAGAGCTACTAATGTTTCTATAAGCATCAGCAGAAGGAGTAGCATTTTATTCTTGGGCTCTTGGCTCCAAATTTCTGATGATTATGACTTGCGTACCCAATAAGCGTAGCCACAAATACCAATGAGAAGCCTACCACTCCAGGGCACATCATCTCCTTCATCTTCTTTCTGCCGATCAGAACCAGAATTTTAGTAGAAGCAACAGTACCCATATTGTTAGCAAGTTAGCAACACGTCCAAAGTACAAAAGAGAATTCCCTCAAAAAAAAGTACAAAAGAGAAAAAAATTATCAGCCGGAGAAGGAGGGTCTACCGATTCGCAACAATGACGATGGGAACGACAACGATGGTGGCAACGGCCTGCCTGTAGACGACGAAGACCATCGGGTTCATTCCTCGGGTGAACGCCGCCTTGGACCAGAGCGCCAGGGCCGCATAGATGCCCTGCGTCACCACCATGGCCGCGCACGGCTTGTACCCCTCCATGGCAGCAGAAAACGCTATGCCGGCGGCCGCTGCCGGTTTGGCTTGGCTCAGTGGGCTTCACTTCCAGTGGAGGAAGATCTGACGAAGTTGGCGTGAGAGAAAACACTGACAGCCAGACAACTTATATATACTGATGAGGGGGGAACTGGGGTCTGGGTGGCACTGCAGACGGAGAACCGAGCGGTCGTTAATTTGGAGGGAACTTTCTGCATGCATGTGTGTGCAGGTTAGCAAATTATTGGAACGTCGTGTCTGTTCACAAATATCTATCGGTGGTTACATTGAGCAGTGGCATTTCTTCATGTGCTACTCACATGGTTGCAAAAGTTTGGGGTTTGCCACACTTGTTAGTACAACTATAGGGAACCCCTAATTCAAAGAACGAAATTTCATGATCCTAAGATTTAAAAAGCCAGTCAAGGAGCTGTCAATCGGATGTACTAATTAAATTGTGATCATTGACTACCAAACAAAGTGTTAGACTAGGCCAGCTACCAGTTGGCAAGATTACAAGCTCCATCCTGCAAAGGTGAGAAGATCAGCTCAAATAAGTTTGCACATGACAAATCCAAACACAACTAGATAGATGTGAAATTTAAAGTAGATTATTTTCATAAAACCAAAGATAAGTTGGCAAAACTATTACAGAACTTTGAGTTATACAGGAAAACTCAATAAAACTACCTTGTATAAGTTCACTATTTCTTCCTCATTTTTTTTTTCAAGACAATTGTGACACACAAAAGTGGGAGAGGTGTGGTAAATTGAGAAATAACACAACATAGTATGCTCTTAAATTGGATAACAATGTTGATATGAATGAAATTTGCGTCAAGCATGTCTCGAGATCAGGACATATGGGTCTGAAAATTGCACCAACATGTTTTATTTAAAAGATTATAAATAAATGAGATATGACGGAGGTAGATTAACTCTTTTTTGATCTTATACGAAGAGAAATCTTGAACAAGTACAGCTATATAAAACGAAGCTCACCATGTGGGACAACTGGGGACCTCATGTGGTTTCTCTCCTAAGCTTTCTTCACATGACCATCCCAATAGTTCAGTACCAGATGTTAGGTTTCATATATTCGACTCTTCTTTTAAAAAAAAGGAATATATTTCAGCATTCCAACTTATGCATCGATGAATGCATATAGCAATTCTTCTTTCATACAGTTTTCCCCTATACTCCTAAAATACTAGCATACTGAATAGCAAATCAAAACATTACATGTTCCATCTATTCCAAAATAAAAGGATTTTAGGATTTTTTTTTGTGAAGGAATTTTTTGTTGTTTTTGATAGACAAATACTGCGAGCAAAATATAGCCTTCATTATGAGTTAAAGATAGCCCCCCCCCCCCCCCCCCCCCCCCCCCCCCCCCCCCCCCCCCCCCCCCCCCCCAAATGATGATATTTAGGGATGAACTCCTGAAATGCCTACATTCTGAAACAATTCATAGCAATACTTATATTTTAGAACAAATTTTAATTATTAAAAATGTTTATATATAAATGACAGCAGTAGCACCTTCTGAAAGCCACAAATTTAATTATTAAAAATATTTATATGTAATCTCTCGAAACATCATTGATAGTCCAAACAAGTTAGCATGCACCTGCAAAACAGACCACATAAACAAACTGCATGCTGAAGCAAAGATCTCTCACGCGCTCGTTCTGAGAAGCGTGTGGCTTCCAAACGACGAGGCCCCATTCGATATTTTTCCGGCAAGCCGGGCGCCCCCGCCCCATTTGCGTCATGGCTGCTCCACACATGCGGCAGCCTCTCACTCCCGTCCGTTTCTCTTTTCTCGCAATCAGATCGCACTGCCCAATAATTGTAGTTTTTTGTGTCCTGTTCCCGTCTGCTGCTGTACCGCTACCTAACTACTAGTAACTCGTGATTTTCTTGAGTCGCTTGCTTTGCATGCGCAGGAGCAGTATGTTCTTGCTTTACTGCTCAGTGTGCGAGTGGGTCGCGGGCGTCTAGGGCTTAGCGTCGCACGCTAGAAAGATGACAGGCCGGATTTGCATGTTGGGTTGGAGCAAGCCGACGGGAACCATGTTCAAAGCCCACGCTGCCACGTGACTGGCCCGGAAAACACAATTGATATAGCGCTTTAGATAGCAAGTTGGAGACCAAAGGTTGTGTGGGAACGGAGCTTGGCTGAGATCCGAGTTATATTGGGAACCATGTTAGTTTTAGAAAAGAAAAAAAAAAAGCTCCACCCAAATGCTTCTCTTATACGACTTGCACAATCAAGACAAACAGTGGCGAAGCTCGCGGTTCAACGACCCGAGTGCAGAGTGCCACCGCGTGTGTGGTGCCAACGATTGCATTTAGTTGGTGCCAAAGGTGAAACATTGATGCTAAATCACTGAATTTTGTTTATCGCCCTGGTGCAATGTAACTTCGCCGCCCATGAAGACAAACAACACGACAACAATTTTTTTAAAGGAATATTTTTGAGTATTATAGCAGCTTCTCCATCGACCAATGCATATAGATGTTCATTATCTATTATCTTAGTATTTGAAGAGAAAAAGAAGCCACCACGTTCGCTCTCAAGGCCTAGAAATTACCACGTTAATCTGAAAAAAGAGAAGCTATGAGCCATCGGATTTTATGAAGATTTAACGTCTAGATTAAATGAAAGAGTTCATATCGAATACAACTCACAATGAAGTCTAAATTCGGAATAACAAATAAATAAAAACACATGCCTTATTCTTAACTACAACAATGGATACTCAATCCAGAAATTGGCATTTACAGCTATAGTCCTTCACGTATGGATTTTTTTTTTTTGGAGATTACACAGTACAACTCAGACACTCACAACGCACGCACACTCACCCCTATGAACACACGTACGCAAACCCTACCCCTATGAGTATCTTCGAAGACTGAGCCGGCAAATCCAAAGATACGAAGCCACCACTAGCGCCTCGCTGTCGACGGGAGCGTCGCCTACCACTGAAAGTACAAATGCCGTTAAATCCTTGAAAATTCGCTCCCACGGGGAGTCGAACCCAGGACCTGAGAGGTGTTACTCGGAAGCCTTAACCACTAGGCTAAGACCCCTTTCACTTCACGTATGGATTATGGAGAGCGCCCATACAGAACTTGGCATGAAAACTTACTGAGTTAGGCCTCTTTGTGTGTGCTTATGAGTTTAATTAATGTTCAAACATGGTGCCGCTGCGTCCATGACAAAGACAACGAAAACGATCTCAATCGGCGGCAGCAACACGGTAGCCATGGTGCTTAGCGATGATGATTTTGGGGATTGAATATGCAAACCGTTAACAGGAGGTCTCGACGGCTCGTCCAACGGGTAGGCGCCGTAGAGGAAGTTGCACAGAGCACAAGGCCAAGTCGCGAGAGAACGCCGGCGAAAGAACTCCTGGCCGCGTGAGCTGTGCGGTTGATTCTGGATAATCATGCTAGCTACGTATTACGTACTACCTAAATGAAACAGTATGTCAGCTGGTGGAGATCAATCGGAAAACTAAGAAGCAGTATCATTCATCCGCTTGCGACGACTCAGCTATAGAAGAGCATATACAATTTTGTGAAGGGGGTGAGCCTTATTTAATTTAATTTTGCAGGACTGATTTAATGTAGTCGATGCAAGGAATCAAGTGATAGCTTTGATGGTGTCAAAAGAAAAAAAGTGATAGCTTTGATGTAAAATAAAGATTCCCTAAACGATGAGTTGCAGCTTTTCTTTCACCAAGCTAGCAAGCTCTGGTGGCATGCAGCTAGGCTGCTTTGCGCCGGCGGGGTGCAGAGAGCAGATTAGCTTTGCATAAATGCCAAAATTGTTGAAACGACAATTCCGACTCCCACCCTGATTTGCCATTCCTTTGGCAACAGATGAAGACCCAGCGGCATCAGCCTTCAAAGTATGGATGAACAAAATGTCCATGGAAGAGCGCTTTTACAGAGGGAGCGAAGGACGGTAGATGAACGTTGCCGATAGCATACCGAAGCTCCGGCAAGGGGCGTACAGCCAGAGAAGGTTAACAATGCGACAGCATGATCAGGCATAGGGGTGAATACGAGTGGTCTTTTTTGTTTCAAACATCAATATGTATCACTCCGCCATTCACACACATTAAACTTCTGGTGGTGAATGGGTAGCAGGAAGCACAAGATTAATCTGTGCCACATTCAAGTAGGCAAATTATGGTTGTAAAGGGCACGTAGTCAACAGCCGTCAGCAAAGCAGGCACACTAAACTTGGATGCAGGGCAGATACTCAAGATACATTGCTTCGGTGATGAACGAGAGCATGAAACAGCAAATACGCATGGCCAATGGTGGAGTAGGAACGACGGTGTTTCCGTGAAGCCGAGAAAGCAAACTAGAGCAAACTGTGCTGGTGAAGTGTGAAGTGAAGCAATTATGGACCACGGAGCGAAAAAGATGCAGGAAAGTTTTCTCAGATGCGACGCTATATCGCCAAATCTGGCGCTCAAAGCCTCCAGTGAACGAGGCACTCCAATGCCAAGCGCGTCATGCTCTTCGTATTATTATCACTCGACGAGGACGCAACGCCGGCAACAGAGACATCGATCGGAAGCGCAGGCACACACAATGACAAGCGCACAAGCAAGCTCAGCAGTGAGAACCCGAGCGCAATCGCTGGTGAATTGAAGCCTAGGGCTGCCTAATATAGATCACATCGACCAAGATACAGACCAGAGTAGGCTCTAGATTTGCAGGTAACATGAATCCATTAGAGTGTGTGCAGTGGGTGACGTCAGCTATCTAGGACAGATGCCAATTAGGATTTTGGTTGATGTGGACGAGAGGGAAAGAGGAGAGAGAAGAAAACCAAACGGCTCATTCACGTCTTATAGACAGTCCCAGCCATCTAAACTATGTATACAAACTTTTTGTTGTCTGTCTAACCTTTAACCTTTAATAGACAATGCATTGTAGCAATTAATTTTGTGTTGTCTAGAACAAGTCTTTCAAACAGCTATCGTCTATATCATTGTACATGCCCTTATTAAATGATTTTGTGCACATACATGATACTGTCAAGACGTCAAAGTATATACATTAAAAAACTCAAGAAATTGAATAATAGTAATAATAATATTATGTCAGAGTCTAGCCGCGCAATATGCGCGGGCCACCTTCCTAGTTATAAACAAAAGCGCGGTCTCTACCTCCAAACGCACGACATGATTTCACGACCTTTGCTTCAATGAAAATAGAACAAACTATTAAAAGTTTCCACCACTTCCGTCTGGAACATCTCACCAAACAAAAGCATCAACTCATAGTTTAGATGATGAGACATTATTGAAAGCACCAATATCTGCACCTGTGCCTGACATATGCGCTTTTGGAGTGTGTATCCAGGTCGGATCATCGAATACCTTCAGTCAAAGGGAGAATGGCACGGCACATAGGGGCGTGGCAAGGTCCAATACCGTGCGGTAGTTGTCCGTGAGGTCGACATCCCCGGGCTTCATCTCACCGGGTAGCCTCCATTCCATCTTATGCAGGGTCGAAGCCAGCAGCAGCGGCACGAACCGTGCAGCGAAGCTCATTCCAGGGCACACCCTCCGTCCTGCTCCGAAGGGCTTGTAGGCGAAGTCGGAGCCCCGAAAATCCACCGATTGGTCACTCAGAAACCTTTCAGGCATGAACTCCTCCGGTTCAGGCCATGACTCTGGATCCCTCCCGATAGCCCACAAGTTGACGATAACGCCCGTTCCAATCGGTAAGGAGAACCCACCCAAAGACATGTTGTCTGAAACCACCACTCGAGGTACGATCGGAGCCACCGGGTGCAACCGCAGCGTCTCCTTCACCACCGCATGGAGGTAGGGCAGTTTGTCGAGGTCACTCTCCCCGACCGAGTCCTTGGGCCCCAGGTTTGCCGCAAGCTCACTGCGCACCTTCTTCATCTTCTCTGGGTTGCGAAGCAGCTGCGCTATGGCCCATTGCACGGTGAGCGAGCTGGATTCGGTCCCTGCAATAAAGATATCCTGTGTAACAACAAGCGCTCACATCAAATTTACTTATCCGATCTATGCCCTATACAGCCACACTAAATTGTCAGCAGGAAAGTAAATACATGCTTATATATGAGCGTACGCGGAGATAAAAAAATACCGTGAAAAATTTGGTGATATCTGAACGTGTGATGATCTTAGACCTGTACTGCTGGAGGATGGCATCCAACACGTCCCCGTGGTTTTCGGCGCCGCTGGCTAACCGTAACCGGGGTTCTATGAACTCTTTGTCCAAGAATTCGTAGAGTCTGGCCAGACATCTGGAGAAGCTGTGACGCAAGCCGAAGAGGTCAAGCGGAGCGAGGAACGGGAGGGCGTCGGAGATGTTCGATTTGGTCGACACCGCGGTCAGGTCCACCAGGAGGTCCTTCAACTCCTGTGGCCCTTGTTGCCCGCGCAAGTCCACCACATCGTCCTTGGAGAAGAGGATGCTGCACATAGCATTAAGCACCGTGCCGAGCATGGGTACGCCAACGGCGACCGGTCGCCCGGAGCACGCCCTGAAGTGCTCAGCGAGCTGGCGGGCGTGACGCTCGCGGATGGGCCGGCTCAGCTCGAGGCTCCGGCCGGAGGTGATGTGGCCGTTCATGATGACACGGTACTGCCTCCACAGAGCGTCGGAGCTAGGGAGAAACAGCGGGGACCCCGAGCAGTGCGACAGAGCACGCGCACTGTCCGGCGTGAACCGGTCGGCGAGCCCTGCGTCGTTCTCGGCGAGGGCTTCCCGCGCCGCGGCGGGGGATGACACCACGACGATGATGCTGGTCAAGCTGGTCCCGAAACAAGCTACGGGTCCGTACTCTTTGGCAAGTTCGGCAAGCACGCTGTGACGGTTGAACGCCCAGGCGAAGTCCCAGGCGTACTTGATGAGGTAGAGCCCGGATGGGCCAGGAGGCAACCTTCGCCTGTACTTCTGCAAGGCAAACAAGACAGGAATGGTGGCCAACGCTGCTACTATACAAGCCTGCAAGGTCGAGAACTCCATGAGAGAGAGAAGAGGTATGACCTATGATCGACTGGAGATGTGTTTCGTTTTTGTAGAACTAATTAGGTAGTACACGTCAAGATTCCTTGTGCATGCTTGTTTCGATGGTTTGAAGTAGACGCCAAAATGCCTGACTCCACTTGCACGTCAAGGTGGAATGGAAATGTCTATTTCAGGTTTTTACTAATATATATATATATATACAGACACAGGGCAATTTAATATTCAGACCGGGGATTCGGCACTATTCAAATTCGGGTTGCTATTCAAAATGCCAATTTCTACAGTACTATCCCACTTCAAGCTATTTAGTATGGTGCCTTGAGCACTTCCTTGGTGGTGGGGCACGGCACTAGATTTCTCACGGTGAATTCTTCTTCGAGAAAATTAGTGATTATGCTAATTATGCAGAGGCCGCACACACTCTATATTACCTTACAGGCAGGATAATACAGTGTGCCACACTCTATATTACAGGTGGATTACTACTACTGGTGAGAGAGAGGGCTCGCGCTCTCAGGACAGCTATGGCTCGGTCGATGGATGAGTCGATGGGCTGATGATCTCTTCTGAACCCAGGAGCCTCCTTTTATAGCCGCGCGAGAGGAATCCTCCTCCTGTTTATTTAGCACACGTACCCTTCGTCTTCCTGTAGTAAGGACGCCAGGTGGTTTGTCTTCTTCAGCACCTCACCTATAGAGCCTTCTGGAGTCAATCGACGTGCGTCTTGCTTTCCAAAAGTGGCTCACTGGGTGACAGTGGTTCATGATGCACACAGGATACCACTATGACAATTCTTTTGGCTCATTATTAGCCCATATCTGCTAAACTTCTAACCATCTTTCAGAAATTTTGACTTAATATATATAAGGGTCTTACCACTATTCACCGGGCTTCGCGGATATTTATATATCCTGCAGACACAGGGTAATTTAATATTCAGACCGGGGATTCGGCACTATTCAAATTCGGGTTACTATTCAAAATGCCAATTTCTACAGTACTATCCCACTTCAAGCTATTTAGTATGGTGCCTTGAGCACTTCCTTGGTGGTGGGGCACGCCACTAGATTTCTCACGGTGAACTCTTCTTCGAGCAAATTAGTGATTATGCTAATTATGCAGAGGCTGTATTCTTCGTGGGATATGCACTTCTTCAGGATAGTGCTTCGGTACTATTCGGAGCACACACGTCGCTTTCAATTATTCGATATATGCGCTTGGTTTAATTATGCGAGCTTGCTTACAGGATCTGATTTGGCTGACGAGGCCAAGCGGACAGCCAGAAGGTATAGACTATCAGATGTGAAAATTCTACTCAGTACTCACCATACTTGTCGCTAGTTTGCTTCAGGAGCGGCTAAGCTTTCTCCTAAATAAACCTAACCATGCGCATACGAGGTGGGTTCCTATCGTCTCCCCAGGCAGTTCCACCCGAAGGGAACACTTCTCCGCGGTCACAGGGGTCTCTCTGCCACTCTCAGGGCCAGACCAACACCGCATCGGAGGCTTCTCCTATAGGGTCCCTAGCATAGAGACTCACCCCGTACAAGCATGACTAAGAGCACAAAGGAGATTTTCAAAGCAGAGCTACTTCATTTCCACAAACATAGCTTACATATGGTTTTCCTTTCAGAAACCCCCAAACACTTAAACAAACACGAGAGAATTAATTACCTTACAGGCGGGATATTACAGTGGTTGCACACACTCTATATTACAGGTGGGATTACTACTACTGGTGGGAGAGAGGGCTCGCGCTCTCAGGACTGCTATGGCTCGGTCGATGGATGAGTCGATGGGCTGATGATCTCTTCTGAACCCAGGAGCCTCCTTCTATAGCCGCGCGAGAGGAATCCTCCTCCTGTTTATTTAGCACACGTACCCTTCGTCTTCCTGTAGTAAGGACGCCAGGTGGTTTGTCTTCTTCAGCACCTCACCTATAGAGCCTTCTGGAGTCAATCGACGTGCATCTTGCTTTCCAAAAGTGGCTCACTGGGTGACAGTGGTTCATGATGCACACAGGATACCACTATGACAATTCTTTTGGCTCATTATTAGCCCATATCTGCTAAACTTCTAACCATCTTTCAGAAATTTTGACTTAATATATATAAGGGTCTTACCACTATTCACCGGGCTTCGCGGATATTTATATATCCTGCAGACACAGGGTAATTTAATATTCAGACCGGGGATTCGGCACTATTCAAATTCGGGTTACTATTCAAAATGCCAATTTCTACAGTACTATCCCACTTCAAGCTATTTAGTATGGTGCCTTGAGCACTTCCTTGGTGGTGGGGCACGCCACTAGATTTCTCACGGTGAACTCTTCTTCGAGCAAATTAGTGATTATGCTAATTATGCAGAGGCTGTATTCTTCGTGGGATATGCACTTCTTCAGGATAGTGCTTCGGTACTATTCGGAGCACACACGTCGCTTTCAATTATTCGATATATGCGCTTGGTTTAATTATGCGAGCTTGCTTACAGGATCTGATTTGGCTGACGAGGCCAAGCGGACAGCCAGAAGGTATAGACTATCAGATGTGAAAATTCTACTCAGTACTCACCATACTTGTCGCTAGTTTGCTTCAGGAGCGGCTAAGCTTTCTCCTAAATAAACCTAACCATGCGCATACGAGGTGGGTTCCTATCGTCTCCCCAGGCAGTTCCACCCGAAGGGAACACTTCTCCGCGGTCACAGGGGTCTCTCTGCCACTCTCAGGGCCAGACCAACACCGCATCGGAGGCTTCTCCTATAGGGTCCCTAGCATAGAGACTCACCCCGTACAAGCATGACTAAGAGCACAAAGGAGATTTTCAAAGCAGAGCTACTTCATTTCCACAAACATAGCTTACATATGGTTTTCCTTTCAGAAACCCCCAAACACTTAAACAAACACGAGAGAATTAATTACCTTACAGGCGGGATATTACAGTGGTTGCACACACTCTATATTACAGGTGGGATTACTACTACTGGTGGGAGAGAGGGCTCGCGCTCTCAGGACTGCTATGGCTCGGTCGATGGATGAGTCGATGGGCTGATGATCTCTTCTGAACCCAGGAGCCTCCTTCTATAGCCGCGCGAGAGGAATCCTCCTCCTGTTTATTTAGCACACGTACCCTTCGTCTTCCTGTAGTAAGGACGCCAGGTGGTTTGTCTTCTTCAGCACCTCACCTATAGAGCCTTCTGGAGTCAATCGACGTGCATCTTGCTTTCCAAAAGTGGCTCACAGGGTGACAGTGGTTCATGATGCACACAGGATACCACTATGACAATTCTTTTGGCTCATTATTAGCCCATATCTGCTTTCTAACCATCTTTCAGAAATTTTGACTTAATATATATCAGGGTCTTACCACTATTCACCGGGTTTCGCGGATATTTATATATCCTGCAGACACAGGGCAATTTAATATTCAATCCGGGGATTGGGCACTATTCAAATTCGGGTTACTATTCAAAATGCCAATTTCTACAGTACTATCCCACTTCAAGCTATTTAGTATGGTGCTTTGAGCACTTCCTTGGTGGTGGGGCACGCCACTAGATTTCTCACAGTGAATTCTTCTTCGAGCAAATTAGTGATTATGCTAATTATGCAGAGGTTGTATTCTTCGTGGGATATGCACTTCTTCAGGATAGTGCTTCGGTACTATTCGGAGCACACACGTCGCTTTCAATTATTCGATATATGCGCTTGGTTTAATTATGCGAGCTTGCTTACAGGATCTGATTTGGCTGGCGAGGCCAAGCGGACAGCCAGAAGGTAGAGACTATCAGATGTGAAAATCCTACTCGGTACTCACCATACTTGTCGCTAGTTTGCTTCAGGAGCGGCTAAGCTTTCTCCTAAATAAACCTAATCATGCGCATACGAGGCGGGTTCCTATCGTCTCCCCAGGCAGTTCCACCCGAAGGGAACACTTCTCCGCTGTCACAGGGGTCTCTCTGCCACTCTCAGGGCCAGACCAACTCCGCATTGGAGGCTTCTCCTATAGGGTCCCTAGCATAGAGACTCACCCCGTACAAGCATGACTAAGAGCACAAAGGAGATTTTCAAAGAAGAGCTACTTCATTTCCACAAACATAGCTTACATATGGTTTTCCTTTTCGGGAACCCCAAACACTTAAACAAACACAGGAGAATTAATTACCTTACAGGCGGGATATTACAGTGGTTGCACACACTCTATATTACAGGTGGGATTACTACTACTGGTGGGAGAGAGGGCGGGAGAGAGGGCTCGCGCTCTCCGGACTGCTATGGCTCGGTCGATGGATGAGTCGATGGGCTGATGATCTCTTCTGAACCCAGGAGCCTCCTTCTATAGCCGCGCGAGAGGAATCCTCCTCCTGTTTATTTAGCACACGTACCCTTCGTCTTCCTGTAGTAAGGACGCCAGGTGGTTTGTCTTCTTCAGCACCTCACCTATAGAGCCTTCTGGAGTCAATCGACGTGCGTCTTGCTTTCCAAAAGTGGCTCACAGGGTGACAGTGGTTCATGATGCACACAGGATACCACTATGACAATTCTTTTGGCTCATTATTAGCCCATATCTGCTAAACTTCTAACCATCTTTCAGAAATTTTGACTTAATATATATCTGGGTCTTACCACTATTCACTAGGCTTCGCGGATATTTATATATCCTGCAGACACAGGGCAATTTAATATTCAATCCGGGGATTGGGCACTATTCAAATTCGGGTTACTATTCAAAATGCCAATTTCTACAGTACTATCCCACTTCAAGCTATTTAGTATGGTGCCTTGAGCACTTCCTTGGTGGTGGGGCACGCCACTAGATTTCTCACGGTGAACTCTTCTTCGAGCAAATTAGTGATTATGCTAATTATGCAGAGGCTGTATTCTTCGTGGGATATGCACTTCTTCAGGATAGTGCTTCGGTACTATTCGGAGCACACACGTCGCTTTCAATTATTCGATATATGCGCTTGGTTTAATTATGCGAGCTTGCTTACAGGATCTGATTTGGCTGGCGAGGCCAAGCGGACAGCCAAAAGGTATAGACTATCAGATGTGAAAATCCTACTCGGTACTCACCATACTTGTCGCTAGTTTGCTTCAGGAGCGGCTAAGCTTTCTCCTAAATAAACCTAATCATGCGCATACGAGGCGGGTTCCTATCGTCTCCCCAGGCAGTTCCACCAGAAGGGAACACTTCTCCGCGGTCACAGGGGTCTCTTTGCCACTCTTAGGGCCAGACCAACACCGCATCGGAGGCTTCTCCTGTAGGGTCCCTAGCATAGAGACTCACCCCGTACAAGCATGACTAAGAGCACAAAGGAGATTTTCAAAGAAGGGCTACTTCATTTCCACAAACATAGCTTACATATGGTTTTCCCTTTCGGGAACCCCCAAACACTTAAACAAACACGGGAGAATTAATTACCTTACAGGCGGGATATTACAGTGGTTGCACACGCTCTATATTACAGGTGGGATTACTACTACTGGTGGGAGAGAGGGCTCGCGCTCTCAGGACGGCTATGGCTCGGTCGATGGATGAGTCGATGGGCTGATGATCTCTTCTGAACCCAGGAGCCTCCTTTTATAGCCGCGCGAGAGGAATCCTCCTCCTGTTTATTTAGCACACGTACCCTTCGTCTTCCTGTAGTAAGGACGCCATGTGGTTTGTCTTCTTCAGCATCTCACCTATAGAGCCTTCTGGAGTCAATCGACGTGCGTCTTGCTTTCCAAAAGTGGCTCACAGGGTGACAGTGGTTCATGATGCACACAGGATACCACTATGACAATTCTTTTGGCTCATTATTAGCCCATATCTGCTAAACTTCTAACCATCTTTCAGAAATTTTGACTTAATATATATCAGGGTCTTGCCACGCCCGAATTATTGAGAGTACCACTCTCAATATAATTAAAGAACTTCTTCTAGAATATTCAGACATTCACTGCTCTTTGTAAACTAATTAGATTCAGATTCTGGCTTTTGTCCATGTCCGGCAATATCCAACATATCTTCATCTAAAAATGAATTTGACCATTTTTCATCATATGACTTCTTTATTTCTTCAAACTTTTCATCTATTTCTTTCTTCAGCTCATCTAAAATTTCCTTCTTTATTTCTTCCTTCCATGCTGGAGCTATTAATTCAAATTTTTCTTCGAGCTTCCAGTCAATATATTCACCATCCAAAGGGTCAACTCCCTTAATTAAACATTCTTTATATGTTGGTTTCTTCGAGGTACTACCTTCTTCTTTTACTTTTGTACCCACAGATTCTTTAACCTTTATTATGGCTGGCACTTCAGAAGCTTTTTTATTCATCAATCTATAGCTCTGAATATATTCTTTTGCAGCTGGCTCTATATAATAATTTGGTCCAATATGCAGTCTTGCTTTGGTCAGCGCTTCATCAATATCCATGTATTTAGCAAATGATGGAGTGTCTTTTGAATACTTCATATCTTGCTTATGGATAACAATTTGCTCAAATGATGTATATATTCCAGGTCTTTTCCCATTAAATATTATATATAATGGCTTCAATTGGATCTTTTCAGGACATTCAGTTGATGACATCATTCCATTGATCATATGAAAATATTCAGAAAGGCTATGTAATATTGCCAGAAAGTAGCCTTTATCTTCTTTCTTATTATTGTATTGGAACCAGAAATCCATAAGCATTGTTGAACCTAGAATAATATGATCTTTGGGCTTGAACTTGAAGGTATTCTGCGGGAAAACCTTTAATTTATTTTCTGGCCCAAAGGTGTATGATTCGACTTCTGCATAATTCATCATTCTTTTCATACCTGCAAAATAGAAGATCGAGAAAACAGATCAGGCAATTTGTTGTCTTTACCCTTTATATGTTCAAAATTAACTTTATAACCATTTCCAGTAATAATATCTTCAAATAAAACCCATCTTCGTCGAACTTTTCTTACTATTAATCTGATTATAGTATCTACATATTGCTTCACAATCAGTTTTAACTGTAAATTCTTTGAATCCAAGGTATAAACAAAATGCATTTATTGCAGAAATTACTGCTAGAATTTCTCTATCAGTGTTATTCATAGTTTTCAACTTATAACTTCCTGAAGCACTGCAGATTTTCTCCTCAGTTTTAGATGAATATTTATTAGGCCTTTGCTTTAATATTGCACCCCATCCTTCTTTTGATGCATCTGTTTCTATAACAAAATAGTTGTCATCTAGGGGTAACTCCAAAGGCTTTAAATTTTTCACCTTTTCTTTGATTGCCTTTACTAATTTTATGTCTTCTGAATTAAAATATCTTTGACCATTCTTCCCTAACTTTGCATATAATGGCCCAGCAAGTTTCGCTAAATTATCTATATAATTTCTGGCATAATTTACAATTCCCAAAAATTGTTGCAGAGTTTTCTTATCATTCATGGCATCAGGAAACTATAATATTTTCTTTGCAATATGCTCTTGTAAATAAATTTTTCCTTCTCCTATCTCATGACCAAGAAAATTAATCCTTTCTTTGCATATTTCCTTTTTCTTTTTAGACAATATTAATCCGTTTTGTTCTACCTTTCTAAAAAATACTTCTAAATGGGCAATATGTTCCTTATAAGTTTTAGAAAAAACTAGCAGGTCATCAATGTAAACTAGTATGAAGTCCTGATTTTCATTGAAATATTCTGCATTTTTCTTTGAAATAATGCGGGTGCATTCTTTAATCCTAATGGCATTACAAGCCATTCAAAATATCCTTGAGGGCATGTGAATGCAGTCCATTCTATTGATTCTTCTGCCATCTTAATTTGCCAAAATCCTGCTTTTAAGTCAAATTTCGAAAAATATCTGCTTCCTTGTATTCTATTGATCCATTCTTGCTTATTTGGAATATTAAAAGCATCTTCTATAGTATTATCGTTTAATCTCTTGTAATTAATCACCATTCTAGACTTTCCTCTAACTTCTTCAGCATGATTTCTAACAATAAATGCTGCGGATCTATGTGGACTTCTACTTTCTCTTATTGCTTTTAACTTTAACAGTTCTTCAATATGCATTTTAAAATCTTCTATATCTTTAGGAGTAGCTTCAATTGGGGCTGTTTTAATTATATAATCTGGGTTTATTACATTAATTTTACATACTATACCATTTTTCTCCCAATATTTCATGGGTATTTCTCCAATAATCTGAATATCTTCTAATCTTTGCACAATCCTTTCTATATCATCTTTTGACTTTATATCTCTATACCAATTTGGTGCAAATGATTGTAGACCGATGCATTCTATATTAGAGTTTTCTACATAGTATTCATCTAAGCTTGAACTAAGTTCATATTCTTTGTGTTCTTCAGGAAAGCCGCCTTCGCTGATATTTGATTCAAGAGATCCTACATCAATGTTACATATATGTTGGTTTTGGGTTCTACCATGCTTCCGAACTTCAGAAATATATGGCAAATTGTCTTGATGTGGAATGAATGTAATTCCTTGTTCATGTATGATTGTGGTTTGTACTGATTGTTGTAAAAATCTTAACCCAATGATCATGTCATCACTTATCATTGATAAATCCCTTATAGTGATTTCATCAATTATGTATCTTGTACCATTTATGTATACTTCAATATTGTATGCTAATTGATTATGAATTTTCCTTATACCCGACATATCGGTAGATATTTCTGCTTTGCTATCATCTATAGTGTGCACTATTTCAGGGCATCTAGTAAAATATTTATCATGAATGATATGTTTAGTGCATCCTGTGTCCACTGATGCTAGTAATTTATAAGTAACATTTTGACTTAATTTTATTTTTACTGGAATTCTTATTCCTAATATTTCCTTGAATGGTAGCTTTACTATATATCTGTTTCCAAAGCTTGTTAAAGCATCCTTCAATTGAATTATTTTACTACTTTTATTATCTTTTATAATTAGATTTTGTTCTTGGCATTCAATATTTCCTATATTTTTATCTTCTTCAGTTTTACTATCAATCCTAACCCTTAAATCTTCTAATTCTTCTTCTAATTTATTAATTCTGTTTTCTAATATTCTCACTCTACTAGAAAGTATTCTATCATCTGGCTCATATTCTACTTCATTTTTCCAGTTTTGTTTCTTTGCTTTTAGACACTCAACGCATGCTTGCTTCAAACATGCACTGCAGGTTGCTCTATTATCTTGACTTGGATAATATATACAAAAAGCGCACTTTATATTAATCTCCCTTTCCTCTAGTCCAATCATGCTCACATTCTACTTGGTTCATCATTTCTATTTTTAATCCTGCCAATTCATCTACTAAGTCCATTTCGTCATCACTTGTTTCATATTCAACTTCAATATTTTCTATTTCATCTGTTTCTATGATAGAATATATTGATTTATTTCATCATCACACATTAATATATTCTCATTTACGCTGTCTACTATAAACACTTTCTCTTGCTCTTCATATTTGCTAGAGTATCTTTTCTGGTCTTTATTAGGACAAGTTTTACTTAGATGATCTGGCGAGTTGCATATAAAACATCTGCATGTTTTATCATAATTTTCCTAGGATTATATCTCCTTACATTTCTTTTATGCAAGAATGGTGGTCTATTATCAGATCTTCTAAGGAAATACCTTCTTTTTGTCCTAGGATTGTTATATCTTCTTGGAGATTTATGAAATTTTTTGTTTCTAGGCCTTTCTTCTCCATAAGTTAAAGGTATCTGGACTATTTTATTACAAAAATTATAATCTGAATGCTTCATGGATCGTTGTGCTTGTATATTCGTGCATATTTTCTTTAGTTGTTTAAAGACAAAAGTTATAGCTTGGGATATATTAATTGTTTGTCCCTGCGTTTCTCTTTTATATTCTTCAAATATCATGCTTCCTAAGGGATCAGGTAACTTATTAAAATATCTTTCTACAACTCCTGGATTAAATCCTTGCTTCGCGGTGGTAGCATTGTATAAATAATGTTGTGAAAATTCTTTTATACCTTTCCAGTTTGTCAAAGTTAGCTTTTCTATTTCTCTTAGCCTTTCGTTTTGTAAAGCAGTGCTACCTAATTCTGGATCTTTTGCTATAATAATATGTGATATTATATTTGCAAAATTATACGGATTAGTTCCTGCTTTCTTTAGTTCTTCATATTTATTAGGGTACGTTTCTACCCATTGTTCCCATAAAACCTTAACTGATTCTCCTAAAAATGTTTCCAAATATGTTAACATGTCTTCTACTTTATTTCCTATGTTATGTCTATTCTGTTTATATTTTTGAACTATTAAGCCTTTCCAAATGCTTAGAATATTAGGCCAATCAATAGGATCATGTGCAGCCAAATTTAATATCGCTCCATCACTTTTATCATTTTGAAATTTTATAGTCTTTTCAAAAAATTTTCTTTTAGGACCCATGTATGCATATTGTCCTGGGATATAATCATATGAGGAATCTTCTCGTTCAGGTGGCCATGTCCATGATGCTCTAGTGGGTCTTTCTTTTTCTCCTTCACTTTTCATAGTGTCTTCACCATATCTTTTTCTTTTAGTGGATCCTGATGCTACGTCCATAGCTTCCATAGCATTCTCTAAATTATGTAACCCAATATCATCTAATGAGTCTATAAAGTTATTATAGTCTTCAGCGTCATCTCTAGCTTGTAATTCATTATATAGCTCCTGATTTAATTATGCCCATCAAAGAATTTATAGAGAAGATGAGTTTTGGTTTTCAAACCAAAGGATATGAAGATTTTAAAGGAACAAATTTGCTGGTTAGCATAGAATTTATTGGAAGGTTAACAAATAATAGTAGAACTAAATACAAAGTAAATGTGAATAATGTAGTCGAAAGCAGGCAATCAAAAGGTATAAATTTTATGAGCCCGTTAAAAATAAGTTCTGAAGAAAGGGCAGGAGAAGAATGGAACATAAGTGATTTAATAGAGAAAAAGACTCTTAAGCAACCAGAAGATTATATTAGTTACGAGAATATTAAGGGAAAGACTAGCATTAGATTCATGGATTATAAGACTAGATCATTAGATGATACAGACTCTGTTATGTCAGAACAGGAAATTAAAAATAGCAGAAGACATAGTGTCTCAGAATTTATGGAGAAGCCCGATATAGATCATCGAAATAAGATATTACGAAGATAAGTTAAAGCAAATAAATACAGAATATAGCACCTCTATGTTAAGTGAATGGCCTAAAATAAATGAAAAAGAACTTTATTTTTACAGAGAGTTGGCAAGGCTACAAAAGATGAAAAAGAATAAAGAAAATATCTGTAGAAAGTTTGCAAGCAATTAATCAACTTAATAAGATTAAAGAAGATAAGACAGAATGTTATAACAAGGAACAACCAATAGTTTGTAACAGCAAAGACAAGTCTATAGATAATTGTAAGCCGATAAGTGAAGAAGAGCAATGGGATATGAATGAAAAATTATTGTTAGAAAGTTATGAAGAAGAAGAATTTTCAATGGTGTGAGAGCTACTGTTTCTCATACATAATAACAAGCAGGTTTGGCATGTTCCAAAAAATTAACATGTTGTATTGATGACTGTAGCCAACATCCAAGGTCAACTAAGATATTGATTATATTATTTATCAGAGAGATTAATTTAAGGCGTGTGGAGGGTTATATATTTCAGCGACAATGTATTGAATCCCTCAACAGCTACAAGAAACTATTGGTACAATGCCAAATTCTAAAATTGAGGATCATTTACATCCCACGAAAGATATGAGTGGGATGCCCCAACATCCCAAGGGATTCAAAAATTTTAATCAAACTAATGTCAAGATGGAATTTGTGCAATGACCACAATGACCATGATCGTCGGTCATCTTTCGTGTTAATATATAGATGGCGGCTAATGGTTTCCTTGAGGTGCAAGGAGTCTATCCTTGCCTTACAAATGAATTGGGACCTAACTGCACTTATGCTCTTACTTTTTCAAAATATTTCTCATCATTCCAGCTTCACGCCGATGATTTTTTTTTCCTGAGGCGTACTTCACGAATCACGCCGATGAATGAATAAAGCACTTCCCTTGTATTCAGTATTCCACGAAGGGCTGATGGGCTGGATCAACCATAAGACCTCATGGGCATTCTCTTCTCGGCTTTTTTACATCACAAATTCGACCCGGCATCAGCCGCCCATAAACCCAACAAACATACACAGGCCATATGTTTGTTGGGTTGAAGCAGGCCGCGACCACAAAAGGAACCAGATTCCCGGCCCATATGCTGCGACGTGCCTTCGCCTTCCAACGACGTCACACAATCCTAACCAAATCCATATCCTGCTGTCACAAGTTTACGACTTGAGGATACCAACGATGTAGCGTCACCGGAGACCTGCCCGCTGAAGAGTCAAGACCGCCGAACCGTCCCGTGAGCATCCATGGCCGCCGGTCAAGTGGCCATTATAGGCTGAAAGGCACGGAGATCTTCGAACAACGGAGCAGTGGTGCCGGTTGCACGTAACACTCACGCTCAGCTAGCTGCACCTGTACGCAGCAACCCCTCCGCATTAACGTGCTGTTTTCAAAGTACTGGTAGCCACGCTATAAGCCTGCACGAGTACGACTGTACGAGCAGCGATCGTGCCAGTAATGGAGGGTGGTTCTTTGCTCTTTTCAGACGGATACCGGCGGTGCATTGACAAGATACTTTAGGTTCCTCCAATTATGAGGAGGAGGATGGATGGAGAGACTCGTGAATTTCATCGACGTGTTCCGTGCCCTGTCCGCAATTTTCTCCTGTTTCCCGCCGGATTCATGATCGATCGTGATTTTTCCTGGAAAAAGAAGTCGTTTTTTTCTCTGTATCTGATCAATCTATCTTTTCTCGAATCGATTGCACGTCGTTGGCGGCACCCGCTTTCATGGCAACAAACCAAATCAAGATCTGTTTCTTCTTCTTTTTTCTGAACGAATAACAACCCAATCAATACCACAACAGGGCGGCGCCGATGAACAGAGAGTTAGCTGATCACTGTTTGCAGGAATGCGGTTTTGCTGCTCTGCGGTGGCCATACGCGGGGGATGACAGGTCAGTGGAGGCTCCACGCCGCTAGCTATATGAGCATATCAAGTAGTAGTAGTATACTAGTTTTTAGGTTGTTGCTGAGGCGTCTTGCGAGTAGTAAATACTCTATGTGTGAAATCCGCACGTTTCAAACAGAGCTTTGGCGCCGACGGTGACACCGGCTCGCGCGCGCGTGCTGCTAGTTCCTAGCTGCCCCGAATGCTTGGATATTGAGGGGGGCATGTGTCATGACACTATCTGTAGGCACCCTATCTGTATATGCTTGCTCTCTGCTGCTTTATTTAGCCACGCAACGCATGTGACATTTTGGTGTCGACTCGACAACGGCAGGCCGGCGGGCGGCGTTTGTACGTACTGCTTGGACCGATATCACACACACAGGCGCCGCCCGGACGTTCCTTACCTAATAGTAACAGGAGTCACGGAAGGAGAAGTGCGCGCAACCGTTAAACCGGCCGCCGGTGTCCATACTGCCTGCGTGCCACGCATATGCACGGAGACATTGAACGCCCCGTGGTATTTTTCGACGAGACGTGTCATGGGAGGAGATTACTACGCTTTTGCAGACGTCCTCGAGCGACCTCCTCTTGAGCGCACGTACGCCGGCGGACCAAACGCGATCATGGCGACCCCAACGGTGTACCGGACTACCAACCGGGCCGCGCGCACGCACGCAGAAAAGGTGTCCGTAGCCGGCATGGACCGCACCGGTTTGAAGCCGCAACTGCTGAGCACAGTATGCGAAAAGCTTCGCCATCAATGCCGATACGAACGGGCTCCTGCCCCCGCCCTGCCCAGTGACCCCGGTGGTTGCCCCGGCCGGCGACTGCTGCATGCAACTGCTGTGCAACTCCTAGTCTCCTACTATGCTATGCAACCGCCAGCGTGCGCGCCCACCGCTCAGCCTGTCTGTCCGTCGCAACCGCGGGTGGACTGGACTCTCTCTGCGTCGGCGTCACCGGCACGTGACCAGGTTTACTTACGCCACGGCCCGCGACGCCGACGACTGGCTGCGCGGCGCTCGCTCGCTCGCCGGTTCCGTTCGACTTGGATCACCACCACCCGCGCGCGCGCGAACGAACTGACGGCGACGGCCCGCGCGAGCATGGGCGGTGGTGGAGCGCGCGCTAGCTAGCCACCCGTGTGGAACGGAAGTCGTGCGCGCGCGTTACCGCGGCTGTTGCCACGCTCGACCGGCAGCGGCAACCGCTTGTCCTGGGCTGGCCGTCGCGCGCGTGACCGAAGCCCCAACCCAAAGCTGCTCTGCTGCATGGGCGGCGCGGCGCCGCCTGGCGCCCGGCGTGCGTCGCAGGTTGGGTTGGACATGCAAACGAAACGGAAGTCAAACAAACCGCTCTCGTGCTTCATTCCATTCCATCGATCCATCTCCTCCCTACCAGTAACCAGTTCCCCCCGTAGCATGGACTTGGGCGCCAGCCCCATGAATGGACACTACGGACGGTTACGCGCCACATACATCTCCATCCCCGTTTTGATGAATTTCAAGTGGAGCCCGCCGACCGTATTAACTCCATCTGGTGGGCGGATGGAACTGTTGGATTGGATCCTCCCCTGCTTCCGTGCCGCCTTCTACTGCTCTCCCCATGCCATTTGCTGCCCGCGCTGACCCTCGCCGACCGAGTTCCATCTAGTATAAAACCACGCGCATCGACGCAGCGCGAGTGAACAGGAAAACTACTAGTACTCGTTTCTTGTTCCCTTCACGCCTTCTCTAGCTCGCTCGCTCTCAACGTTCTCGACCCTCCTGCACTCAAGCAGAACGGCCCAGAAGAGCCGGGCAGGGCTGAGCTGAGAGGAAGTGGTGTTCGTTCCTAGCCCGGCGGAGCTCTCGATCGATCTGCCGCAGGCACACGCCGACATGGGTGCCGCGCTCTTGGCGTCGTGGCCATGGGACAACCTCGGCTTCTTCAAGGTACGTATTCAATCGCCTCCCTGCTGCTCCTGCTCCGCTACTACTTCCTGTGTTCCCTTTACGCACTGGTGCACGATCGAGGGGTGCAACCAACGTGCGTGTCGATCGTGTTTGGCTGATCTGATCACCGTTTTCATGCGGCCGGCCGGTGCCCTGCAGTACGTCCTGTACGGTCCCCTGGTCGGCAAGGCGGTGGCGTCGCGGGCGTGGGAGGCGGCGAGCCCCGACCGGTGGATCCTCCTCCTGCTCGTGCTGTTCGGGCTCAGGGCGCTCACGTACCAGCTCTGGAGCTCCTACAGCAACATGCTCTTCGCCACCAGGCGCCGACGCATCGTCCGCGACGGCGTCGACTTCGAGCAGATCGACAAGGAGTGGGACTGGTACGTGCCTAGTACGGCCAAACCTGCCGCTGTCGCCCCTGATCAGCGAGCCGTATTTCCCCCCTCTGATCGATCAAACGTCTTGGTGCTCCTTCCTTCCAGGGACAACTTCTTGATCCTGCAGATCGCGATGGCGGCCTCGGCGTTCTACGCGTTCCCGTCGCTGCGCAGCCTCCCGCTGTGGGACGCCCGGGGCCTCGCCGTCGCGGCGCTCCTCCACGTCGCGGTCACCGAGCCCCTCTTCTACGCGGCGCACCGGGCGTTCCACTCCGGCCACCTCTTCGCCTGCTACCACTCGCTGCACCACTCCGTCAAGGTGCCCCAGCCCTTCACAGGTATCATGCATCAACTCAAATTAATAACGCAATCGCGATCGGCAGCTCACCATCGTTGCACCTTCCCCCGCACGTCTGTGATCGAGCGCTGACGTGAAAGTGGCTCCTCCCGATCCTAACCGATGGTACGTACATGCAGCCGGGTTCGCGACACCGCTGGAGCAGATGGTGCTGGGCGTGCTGATGGCGGCGCCGCTGGCGGGCGCGTGCGCGGCCGGGTTCGGCTCCGTGGCGCTGGCGTTCGGCTACGTGCTGGGCTTCGACTTCCTCCGCGCCATGGGCCACTGCAACGTCGAGGTGTTTCCCAGCAAGCTCTTCAGCGCACTCCCCGTCCTCCGATACCTTATCTACACCCCAACGTACGCGACTCTCTTGCTTGCTTCTTCAATCTTCATACACCGTTACATACACGGCATTCTGCACTTCATGTTGACGATCACAACTGCGTACCATCTCCATCACGTGAACTGAGAAAAAATAATGCGATTGCGATCACATTCAGTGTGCTACTAAAATGCTAGCTAGACGGCATTATTTGCTGACGGTACGTGCAACCGAACAAGCGATTATGGCATCAGGGTTTCGTTTTCTTTCCTCTGCAAACAAAATCTCGACTGTTTAGGTGTACTGAGCAAATGGGGCACTCCAATGTTTTGCTTGCATCATTGGTTGTAGCTTTATTTCCACGCCTGATATATACTCCCCATTGTAGTACATGGGCTTGAATATGATCAGGAGTTCAGGACAGTCCACAAGCGCAACTCGAACCCACACGGGACACGGCGACAGGGCGGCGGGGGTCTGCAGCTCGCTTGCTGCTTTATTGCCAGCCTCCCAACTACTTTTGCCTATCAAGCTAGCTTTATTCGTTTCTTGCCTGCAAAATCACGTGCTCAATGATTGGTTTGACAAGTGCAGCGTCGGATTGCACCTTCCATTCTGTTCCTGAGTCTCTCTTGGGCACTGCAGGTACCACACCATCCATCACACCCAGAGGGAGGCCAACTTCTGCCTGTTCATGCCTCTGTTCGACCTGCTGGGTGGCACGCTCGATGACCAGTCCTGGGAGATGCAGAAGCAGACCAGCAAAGGTACGTAATCACAAAATCTTTGTGGTTCGTTATCACTTGTTAGTTAGACTAATTGGTCCATGACGTGTCACCGAATAATTACGAACCTAAGGTATATTTGGAGCTATGTATAGCAACTCGTGGGTCCTCAAGCAAAATCGAAAATGAAGAGCACCTGAGCTCAGGATGTAATCGGTATCACACATGTACCTGATCCAACGGTCCTCATCAGCTAGTAACAACAAAAAATGGTTAAATTTGGATATATTTGAGGTGTTTCACAACAACAACACATTGTGCGCGCACGCACACAAATACCTGAAGAGCATAGGAAAATAAGTTTCTAGAAATCATTAATTAAGTATTCCTTTTGTCGCAAAATGTAAGAGCTTTTAGGTTTGGTGAAAATCATTTTTTTAACTTTGATTACCAATAGTAATTAAAAGATTTATAAAAAGTACTACATTTTGGACCGGAGGTCAAATGGTGAAAGTTTCTCCGGATGCGCTGAAGTGGTGCGGCCAACTGATGTCCAATCACGTCGGCGCGCTATGCATGCACCCGGAAGAGTCCAACCCAAGAATCCACTGTGTCTCTCTCTGCTAGCTTCACTGAACGCGTGGCAGTTTTGGGACCTGTCGGCTGCTGTGTTAGGGCCGGCAGCGTGGCCATGAAAAGCGCGACACGAAGTTCGCATTTCCTCGGACAGGGGTAGCACACAACCACGCCCCGGTTAATGAAAGGTCGAACACGATGTGCTGCTGGCAGCTTCACCACATGCGTACACTCACTGTTTACCACCTGATGAGTGAACGTATGCGGAAGCTTCTACAGTTCTACTCCCACTTGAGCGATGGATGATTGTTCTTGTGGCGGACAGGACGGCACCAGAAAGCCACCTTTGCGCATTCTTCTTCACAAGTTGACTCAAGATCATGTGCCCGAATGGGATACGCCATCGCCCGCATTTATGAGGCGACGACGTCGTCGTCATCAACCAGTTCGTGGCGTTCAGTTGTTCACACGTACGCACGGCACCGCAACCTGGGCTACGGACGGCCATTGCGCGCGCACACGTACCTTTCGGTCGCCGCGCCGCCATCCGTCCCTCCATCGATCGACCTGGCGATGGCCGATTGGTGGTGAGTGGCAAGCAACCAACCAGCAGCCAACCGCCAAGGCAGCGACGTGCAGCCGTTCGTCGAGGCGGCTCCAGGTGTCAGTGGCTCGAACCCCACGGGTTCGCACGCACGCACGACGGTTTGGGCTTGCCGGACACCGGCGCAACCGCCGGTAGCTGCCATGTCAAAGACCGAGTTGGTTAAGAAAGCGCGCGCGCGTCGTCGTCTCCGTGCCGCCCCGTCCTTCTTCCTTATCGTCGCGAATTAAATCTCCCCGGGCCCCGAGCGCGCGCGCGCCAACCGTACGTACGTACGTCCGTCCGCGCGCGAAAAAGGAGACCGGCCGGCCGGCGACGGCGACGCTGTGCCCGACTGAGCATCGATCACCAGCACGTACGTACTCATGTGGGCATATGTGCATGCGGTGCTGCAGGCGTGGACGAGGTGCCGGACTTCGTGTTCCTGGCGCACGTGGTGGACGTGATGCAGTCGCTGCACGTGTCCTTCGTGCTGCGGACCTTCGCCTCCACGCCCTTCTGCGTGCAGCTCTTCCTGCTGCCCATGTGGCCCTTCGCGTTCATCGTCATGCTCATGATGTGGGTGTGGTCAAAGACCTTCGTCATCTCCTGCTACAACCTCCGCGGCCGGCTGCACCAGATCTGGGCCGTCCCAAGATACGGCTTCCAGGTTTGTAGATAAGTATATATCTGCAACTTTGTTTTTGTTTTTCAGGTGTACGTACGTTCTAATGTTGTGTCGGCGCTTCAATAAATTTGCTTGCAGTACTTTTTGCCGTTTGCTAAGGACGGCATCAACAAGCAGATCGAGCTTGCCATTATGAGGGCGGACAAGATGGGAGTCAAGGTCCTCAGCCTTGCAGCACTAAACAAGGTTTGTTTAAGACTGTGACGACAACGATGCAATTAGAGCAAGTTTTCTTGTTCTGAAAGCTTTTCCGTGCAGAACGAGGCGCTGAACGGCGGGGGCACGCTGTTCGTGAACAAGCACCCGGACCTCCGCGTGCGCGTCGTCCACGGCAACACCCTGACGGCGGCGGTGATCCTGAACGAGATCCCCAAGGGCACGACCGAGGTGTTCCTCACCGGCGCCACGTCCAAGCTCGGCAGGGCCATCGCGCTGTACCTCTGCAAGAAGCGAGTCCGCGTCATGGTACGTGATCCATCGTTCGCATGAATGTAGCTAGCTAGGCACACGATGAATTCAACACGCGTGAACTGAACTGACCTTGCTGTGTTTCTCGTGCCTGTCGCCGCAGATGATGACGCTATCGACGGAGCGGTTCCAGAAGATCCAGCGGGAGGCGCCGGCGGAGTTCCAGCAGTACCTGGTGCAGGTGACCAAGTACCGGTCGGCGCAGCACTGCAAGACGTGGATCGTGGGCAAGTGGCTGTCCCCTCGCGAGCAGCGGTGGGCGCCGGCCGGCACGCACTTCCACCAGTTCGTGGTGCCTCCCATCATCGGATTCCGCCGGGACTGCACCTACGGAAAGCTCGCCGCCATGCGCCTCCCCAAGGACGTGCAGGGCCTCGGCGCCTGCGAGTACTCGCTGGACCGAGGGGTCGTGCACGCGTGCCACGCCGGCGGCGTCGTGCACTTACTGGAAGGGTACACGCACCACGAGGTGGGCGCCATCGACGTCGACCGCATCGACGTCGTCTGGGAGGCGGCGCTCAGGCACGGGCTCCGGCCAGCATGATCTCGGCCCGTCGCTCCAACCGGTCGGTCGTCGTCCGCAGGCGGCCGAGAGTGGTGGACGCTGCTTGAATGTCTTGGCCGGCTCAAAATCATCCCGACCCCAGCTTTTCTACATGGGTCTTTCAGTCCATTGGGTGTGGTTGGTTCAACAAGATTCAATTTGCTTTTCCATTTTTCTTTTTTTTTCCTTTTCATATAAGTATACTATAAACTACATACATACATCAGAGCAAAAGATGTAAGGGAAAAATGAAAGAAAAAACCATGATATGTATAAACATGGAGTTCTCAAGTATCATATGTGTAAACATGGAGTTCAGTCTTTGTATGCGCTACATTTCTTTTCTTCATGTAGACTTTTGGGTCCCCTATAGGAATGAACCATCACCTCCTCCAAATACCTCACCACAGCTTCCACAAGGTCAGAAAAGCCCCCTTTCTTCGAGATGAAAATTTATGATGCCAAAGTTGAACGTGAGACATATGAAATATCTTTTATGAAGCCTTTCGGGAGGGTTCTCGTTAGGAATGAAGGCTCGCCTCTCCCAGATCCCTAACTCAAACAGCTTGCACAAGCTAAGAAAGCCTCATCAAGGTTGGACATGAGACATCTGAGTACAAATTGGAGTGTGGATGTCCAAAAATCGGGTTCCAATGAGACACTAAAACACTCGAGTGACGTCATTAATTTATTAAATTATTTGTTATCAATATCTCTAACTAATTCAAATGTTTGTTGATAACATTCTAGTTTATATAATCATGATCCAAACTTTTCTAAAGAGGCTATTGGCTTCAATTTTTGGCTCATCGCTCTCTTCCCTCGCCTCCTCCTCTCATTCATTTGGCTACGGCGGTGGCAATAATACAAGACGTTTCAAAAATACACACAGTATTATAAACATATTAAAATGCATCTTCTTTGAAATGAATATTAAAAAACAATTGGAGGCAACTTTAGAACCATAAGGATTATGACAAGGTGCATGTTGACTCCTACCAAACAATTTGGGAAAAATCCAAAAATGCCTAGCAGTTGTGCCGTCGTTTCAACAACATCTAGATAACCACATAATTTTATCATATGAAGGCATTCTTCGAAACATTAACGCCTTGATGTTTACCATATTTACAAAGAAATCGACATCTCTCTTTTTGTATCACAGAAGCCGTATATCAAATTAGATGAAATAGAAAGACAAAACTGAAGTTTGATGTGCTAGATATATTCTATTACTACTCAGCTATATATGAGATACAGTTCAATGCTGAAAAATAATGGTACCATCTTCTAGAATTATACTCCTTATGGATTTTTTTTTCTTGTAAGCTACTTGTCCTAACAACAAGAAGAAAAAAAAAAAGCAAAGTGAGCGTAGCTGGCAAGGTCTCTAGTTGTGGAGCCTAGCCATCTGAATTCAAGTCCTAGACTTGGCACGGTGCTCGCATTTACGGCTAATCATTCTTTCAGGGGAGGTGACGTCCCCGTTGACAGCGAGACTTCTGTGATGACTTCGTGAATCCCAAAATCAGCCGGCTCAGTCCTTCGGAGGCATTCATAGAGGTAGGGTGTGTGTGCATGCGTGCACACGTTTTATAAGGGTGAGGGTGCATGCGTGTATATGAGCATGTGCATCTGTGTTTAAAAAAAAAAAAGCATCTCATATATATAGCATGTACGTCTATACTGTGCTAGCTAGAAACCACCACGAAAATATGTGGCTCGAATGTTTTACGCGACGGGAGATGCAGAAGCAGACCAGCGCAGGTAGTCAGTCCTTCAGCCTCACAAAATTTTTCTGCCGATCGCGAAATCAACCGTCCGCGCTGGCGTCCGAGTGACTGGTTCGGGCAATGGCCTATTGGCATGCAGGTGTGGACGAGGTGCCGGACTTCGTGTTCCTGGCGCACTTGGTGGACATGACGCAGTCGCTGCACGTGCCCTTCGTGCCGCCCTTCTCCGTGCCGCTCTTCCTGCTACCCATGTGGCCCGCGTTCCTCGTCATGCTCGTGGTGTGCATGGGTGATGGGTGTTGCCCTCCAAAGACCTTCGTCATGTCCTGCTACAACCTCCGCGGCCGGCTGCACCAGATGTGGGTCGTCCCAAAGCTAAGGCCACCAGCTTTCTTTTCACTGTCCGTGTTCAGTTTTCAGGTGTTCTGAAAACGGTTTGCTGTGTTCATCCGCTCCGTCTGCAGTACTTGTTTGTCGTTTGCCCAGCAGTACACGGCAACACCCTGACAGTGGCTGCGATCCTGAACGGGATCTCCAAGGGCACGGCCGAGGTGTTCCCAACGGGCGCCACGCGCGTCCTAGCTCGGCAGGGGCATCGCGCTGGAGCGAGTCCGCGTCATGGTACTTGGTACGTGATCGATCTATCGACCCGAAACCTTAACCTTGCTGTCATCGCAGATGATGACGCTGTCGACGGAGCGGTTCCAGAAGATCCAGCGGGAGGCGGCGGCGGAGTTCCGGCAGTACCTGGTGCGCGCGGGTGACCGAGCACGACGACGCGTCCGCGCAGCCCTGCAAGACGTGGCTGTTGGAGAAGTGGATGACGGTGCGCGAGCAGCTGCGTGCGCCGCCCGGCACGCACTTCCTCCAGTTCGCGGGGCCGTCCATGGTCGCCGTCCGCCGGGACTGCACATACGGCAAGACCGTCGCGCCTGGTCCAGCCCAGCACCAGATCCCCCGTCTCTCAGTCCACGGAAACCGTTTCCCGAAATATATGCAAATAGCCCCCTTAATTTAGATCGCCAAAATTAACCGCGATCCAAATATATTCAAATAACCCCCTCAACTGGATCGCGACTAATAATCGCGATCCAAACTTTGCAAAAAGGCCCCTAATTTAATTTGCAATGCCTCGCTCTCTCTCCTCGGCTCTTCCTCCCGCCCGCCGCCGCCATCCTCCCTATCCCATCCATCTCCGGCTCACTATCTAGCACGAACCAGATCCCCGCATCCTAACCATCTACCTCCCATAGCAAGGTCCGGAGGGCAGAGGCGGGCGCGCGATTCGCCGCACCCGAGCGCCGCTAGCTCCAGCTCATGGCATGGCAGCTTGTTCCCTCCCCGGTGTCTGGTCCCAACAGCTCCGCGGGTCTAGCGGCCTCTGGAAGGCCGGCCTCACCTCTGCATCCCACCCCGCGAGCGACGGATGGAACAATCGGCGCTTGCTCTCCGCGCCACCGGCGCATTCCCGTCGGTTCGTACCCTATGCGCTATGCCCTCATGCCGACAGCTGGTAGTTTGATTGCACATTCCGTACTAGCATTTGTTGCGTTCTCTGTATTTGCTTAATGGTGATAGTGCCATAGTTCATCTGTTCACATCAAAATACTATAGAAATTGGCAAATCATTGAAAGGCAGTTCTCAACAACTTCGGAGTATTTTGAGCCTTCAGATCCTTGCTTGATACAGTTCTAAGTTAGTTACATATGCCCTTTAGCCGTCAAGTTCCAATTTCTGAGGGACATTAGCTCAGTCACCCAGTACACTAAGATGTGAACCTGCATTGTTGTTTCTTTTCCCCCTTTCCCTGTTATTGCATAGGTCAGCTCTGCAACTTATTTTCTGTTGATGGAAAATTATTTGATGTCTGCAAGTCTATGATATGATTTTTATTCATAAATCAAATCAATCTGGGATGAACGGAAGCCTATACAGTTGCTTCCATAAATGTACTCAAAGAGGCTGGCTCAAATTTATGAGTTGTTCATAGACCAAATCCGACCTGTTAAGATCGTATTATTCATCGAATAGCCTCCTGCCTTTGTTTCAAAAAATAAAATAAAATAATTACTTGCATAATTGAACTCGAAGCTACTGAATTGTATGGCTGGTCTTACAGTTCACACAACAAATTCTTGCATGTTTCTTGTCTGCATCTTGGTTATATTGGAGACACAGATTCGTATCATTTGCGCAGAATGTTTCTTCTCCTCGTCCACTAAAAGTTGGCTCTTCAATTGAGATTTAAAATGGCATATAGTGCCTCATTGCCCGGTTGCCCCACCAAAAGACATATTTTTGATGCCTGCAGGCAGTACCTCTCATGTCCTATCACTACATGACTCCTATACTTCTTTCTTTGTCAGCTTGCTATATTGCGTTTCTCGTGACAGTTGGTAACACTCGAGTGCAGATCCGAGATCATGCAACTATTGCATCATTGCTCACACATGTGAATTTTGTTTGGTCTATAAGGTTATCCATACATCATGAACTCCTAGAATAGACAATAATGAGATCTTGGTGTGGCAAACATTGTTGGGATATGATAGTTCATTACCAGTATAATGCACAGATTAAATTGAGGGACTTAGGAGAAAGAAGGGAAAATACACTGGAAGGGAAAATCGTTGGTGAGAAAGACATACATTTTTCTTCTTACATAATTGACACTACAGTGGTGATCTCCTCACATTAAGGAGTCTCCCAACAATTGTTTAAATAGTTACATGCCAAACTCATAAAATGAAAAATAGCTGATCTGTATCTATTAATGTTTCCTTACTAAATTTTCTGCATTTTCAACTTTAGTGTTCAACTATAACTTAAGTTTCAAAGATGCATGTTCTGACAACTATTGTCGTCTGAGTTGCTTCCTCACCTTGTTTTCAATTAGGCAAACCTACTTTACATGAATCAAGTTATTCAACCCATAAATATGTAAATGATGTGGCTCAACTACATGTTAGAGAACAAAACCAAGTTAGTCTGTTTTACTATAAATATGAGTCTAGGCTCATGATTCAACATTTGGAGCTATGCCGCTGTTGGTTCTGTTCATAGCTGCCACCTCAACTGACACTTGATTACGATGGACAGTCCAAATTAAGATGTCTCGGACACATGCTCACACATGGATGGGCTCCATATGTTGCAGTAAAGTCATGCAAATCCCCTGGAGGTGCCATTAGGGTACAGGGGACCTTGACAATTTTTACATTTTGGTATACCTCATTTTAGTTCTAGGCTCTGAAAAAGTTCAGTCAACACAGCTTAGAAGCGATATCAGATATTTGTGTTGTTTAAATATGTAATTTAATATTAGATAAGTGGAGCACTAGTGTCCATACTATCATGATTTCCTTCTTAAAAAAGGAGCGTACAAAGCAAGAAATAATGTCTCTATCAATGATTTAAGCAAGTGTGTGGTTTGGTGTTTCTGACATGCTTACTTGTTTGATAGTGTGGTGGCAGGTTGATCTGTGACCGCATGTGGTGCTTTATGATTTCATGAAATGGAACATGAAATGATCAATACACTCTGATTGTTTTAAGATGATTGCCCTGATTTACATACTTTCATATATGACAACAATAATTCCGACAGTTGAGTAATGTTCACCTGGTGACTGTTTTTTGAGCTTAAACAACATGAAAGTCTTGAAGCTTAATTGTTATGGCCACAACAGTGATTGTTAATTAGCGTGCAGAATATTTAACATGGCTATGCTACCACAGGTTTAAGAAATTTGTTGGCCTGGTGTAGTCTTCACTAAGCTAAATATTGGGAGATTCAAGCCTTTTTACACAAGGCTATACAATAACCATGGTATGCCTGCTCGCATCCTGAAAGTATCCATTTAGGGTTAGGCTTAGTTTTTCTTCCCTTTTGGCCAACAAAGAACTTTATTTTGAAAAAGTCCCAAGTCCACTTGCATTTGGTTGTTCTGGTGTGCACGTGGGCATATCAAGGGAAGGGCTGCTACTAGGGCTTGAGGCATGCCTGAGCCTGAGCTGCTTAGACATGCATGTGATGCTGGAGCAATAGAGGATGAAGGTGCCTATCGAAGCACATGTATACTTAGGTAAGAAAATAGCAGCAGGTTATAACATTTCTATAAATCCATTATTTTACACTCCTTTATTTAACTGCAAAGCATCATTAAAATAGGCAAGATTAGCAAAATTCAAAGAATCTGATTGTTATTGTAACTTTGTGCGGATATGTGTGGGGTGTGTGTTGTATGGGCTCTTTGACCCACTTTTTCTTCTTAATATAATGATACGTAGCTCTCCTGCGTGTTCGAGAAAAAAACTTGTAACTTTGTGCAGCATACCAGATTTTTTTGGTACTTAGTTGAAGTATAGTAAAAACTGTTATATGTCAGATCTTATTTCATATGTTCATATCCACTATCTTAAAAATTGGAGTTGGTGGTTATGGTCCGCCTGCCATCGTCACCACTATCTTAATTTGCTGTGCTGTAGCAATGCACGGGCATTTGGTTTGTTTGAATAGAATCATTGGTACAACATGTCTACATAAAGTCAGTATGAATAAACAAATTTACTATTGTTCACTATATTTGCTTGCTTTCTTTATTTCTGATACGATTTTCTTTGTATCATCGTGTTGTCCTGTACTATCATTAATCCACATTGTGCAAATTTAATTATTTTCTTCATTCGCAAATGTACTTATATGTGATATAACAAAAAGGCGTGAGATTTACTCTGAGACTGTTACGAACAAAGACTTGCTTCAGGACATTGTTACAGTTCCTGGGCAATGCTATTTGAGACGTAATGATAATTCACTTTTAAAATATAGACTTAGAATTAGCATACTGATATGCTCAATATCTTTAGCTATTAGACTCCAGTGATGGCCCTTTCTGTTTTCACAGTCACGGTGCACTTTTATCAAGGTACTAAATATTGTTGCTATTCTGTTGCATTCTGTATTCATAACCTATTTTTAAAACATCCACATGACTAGTTAAATTTTATTTCTGAGTAACAAGTGGACAGCAATCACTGATCATCTGAATCAAGGCTAGACAAGGGTTCCAGGTTCCTTGCTGGAAGGCAATAAAATCTGGAGATAACATCTGTCGTTAATATGACGTCTGTCATTATCACATCACTTTATAATGTGTTGATGTCATGCAAGCATTTATTTCAATATTTAAGTAGTTCTAACTCCACAGTTGTATGAATGCTTCTTGTATGAAATAAGGTCTACATCATCATTTATCACTTCAATTGGTTGCAATAGCAAATTTGATGAATCTTGCTTTATCAATTTTACAGTTTTTGGAGGCAGCACGTGAGCGATGTTATCCAAGACAATATCAGTAATCATGTTGGAGAAGCCTTCCTCTCCAAAGCTCTCAAGATCAGCAAGTTCTTAACAGGGAGTCTCTGCATGTTTTGAATCTTTTGCAGGTGTGCTCTTAACCATTATAGCTGTTTATTTCTTTTAAAAAAAGGTAATTCCTTGGTTGACCCTCACAAAAAAAGGAAAAGAAACCTCCATTTTTTGTCACGTAATAATTGTTGATATGATGAGCTGTATGGGAACCTTGAGCTATAATTAGTTCAACCATGAGATCTTTTAAAAGTAAATTGAACTGGTGAAATAAACTGCATACAACCGAGCAGCGATCCTTGTACCTATAGCCATCTCCAGTGGCCATAACAATGGCTGGCTTTTCCCCCCTGAAAGCCAGCCAAACTAACTCCCATGTGTTTCCCACATATAGGAGCCACAAACGCACTAACGAGGGGTACCAGGGATGAGCAAGCAAGAAAGCTCTTTCCTCCTCCCCCTGAATGTACAATGCAACAACATATGAGTTGAAAACCTCTAACCATGCTTAGGCGCTGCAGTGGACCAAGACGAAGGTGATTCTCCCAAATCACACTCTGTAGATAGCTGACAGCCTCCGCAAGACGGTCACCTTCAGTTCAAGGATGCAGATGTCCTCGGCCGTCTGCCGGAGCAGCATGTCCACATTGGCATCCTGGGCGTTAGGGACTACCTTCTTCAGCTCCCTGAGCCGTCTCCGGACCATGTGCTGGAAGGGCCTCCTGCTCATCGATGGAGCCACTCTTTTGTTCCTCCCCGCTGTGAATATGGCTCTCCTTTTCATCTTTCCGGGGAAGTGGCTTGGTTACAAGCCTGTGGTGTGTATGTGTGTGTCGGCTGTAGCGGATGTGTTGTGTATGACAATGCAAGGAGGGGTATATATATAGGTGAGAGTGCTATGGGATGTTTCACTTGGCCATGTGGGATGACCTAGGTTCTAAGCAGTAGACTGAGCTGTCAGCTGCAAGTATAGTCACAGAGCATGGTTGGTTGCTGTGGTTGCCTGACATGCCTGGATAAATCGGGAAAACCATGTACTTGCTTTTAGCAATTTATTTCCAATTTAGAGGTGATTATATGTCCTTAATTACAATAATGCAATTTTCGTTTGTACAGCATCAGTGGAGTGGAGTGCTAATTTTCATGTGGTGCTGATCAAACTTAATTTGCTCATGACCAACAGAGCCAACTCTCTGTTCTTGCTCACCTGCAAGGCTAGCTAAAGACAAGACAAACTTCTTGTCCTAATCACAATCATTGATCAAACGGTTAGCATTATTTGCAATGATTGGTGGAAATCGCATGTGATCTTTACCAACTTGTGGCATGTAAACTGCAAGGAGCTGCAGCTGGATGGCAGTATTTCAGTGTGACCAACTGCCCATTACTACACATGACAAGGCCAGCTCAGGCCTGGACAAATGAGAACTACTTGTAAGTGTGCAGGACAGTCACCTACTATGGCCCTGTTTGGCACAGTCATTTCCTCATGGAACCTCTTTTTTCTGGATCTAGAGTTGGTTTGCTACCCAAACACTCTCACATACTACTGCCAGACTACTGCAACTCCACACTGGACCAGTTCCACCGTGGAGTCCTTGGAGTGGCGCCAAACAGGGCATATATATATATATCATTATCAGTATATCAGTTTGGTATTGTCCCGCTCGCTCTTGATATACGCAAGTTAATACAATTTCTAGCATCGATTAAGTGATTTAGTTAAAAAAAACTAACGAGCCACTGTCATGCTTATAATCATCAGTTTGTTGTTTGTGGCCATAAATCAAAAAAGGAGAGAAAGAATGATCGACTGATGAAACTGGACTTTGGCGACACTACATGTGACCCAAACATCTAAACACTGCAATTTTGCTCAAGGGAACATGGGCTTGCACTGATCGAGCCACTGCTTGCAGAAACAGGGGACAGACGCAAATGCCTCCACATTTCATAAACCCTGCAGAATTATGTGGAGTGTGCGGGCACCACACGTGCCAGTACCAAGATACCAATCGTTGTTTCTGATAAAATTCGGAGATAATCTTTTCAAATCGGATCATATCGGCACGATGTGGTTCTGTTTATTTACGGATTTTTCATCACCACAAGGAACAGAACTCCATGTAAGCCACTCGATCTCTGCCGTGCATGCTGTATATGCGTGCATTTGTTTCCATTATTTCTGACCTAACGTGTTTCACTTGTCGGATGCATGTTCCAGAACGTGTACAAGAGACAAGCTAGCGCTGGTTTAAGAAAGGGGAATTTTTTTTTTTTCCAGGGGCCATCTCAATTTCTTGATTTGATGCTCCTCAAAAGACCTTGTCTTACTACTACTACTACCGGGAATGGAAGATTGCAGAATAATCTGAACGAAGCGCGGGTAAAACTACATTGATGATCTATCAACTGTTCGTACATCGTACTCGATCGAGTTGATACATATATAGGCGAGTCAAAATGCTGGCACTTTCGGTCTAACCCGGGGCCACTGACTTTGCAGTTAGTAGCACTACGGGAAACCCCCAATTTGCCGTGTGCCTACGGGTTTGCCGAGAGCTTTCTCTCGGGCACACGGCAAAATCAATCTTCGCCGTGTGCCGCACTCGGCAAAAGGCAGGCACACGGCATATATAAGTTTGCCGTGTGCCACGTGACCGGCACACGGCAAAGGTCAATCTTTGCCGTGTGCCAGCCACCCTACACACGGCAAACTTTGACGCCCGTTAGATTTTTTTGACGGCCGTCGAGCGAGGTGGGCCCGGGTACTCGGCAAATACGAACACACGGCAATATTTTTATTTTTTGCCGAGTGTGTAAACTCGGCACTCGGCAAAGAACTCTGTTTGCCGTGTGCCGGACGTCAGCACACGGCAAAAAGTCCTCTTTGCCGAGTGTTTTCCCTATTACACTCGGCAAATATTATTTTAATGAATTTTTTGGGCCACTAAATTAATTCAAATAAAAAAGTTTTAAACTGCAAAGTTGTATATTTTGACAACATCTACACTTCTTATTTTGGTATTTTTTCATTCGACAAAGCGCTAGTAAATTTGTTCAAAAATCCTAGAGTTCCCGGATTGTTTTCCGAAACATAAAGAAGGGTATTTAGAATATGTGGACAACACGTATATATTTATTTTTAGAAAAAAAAGATCAAAATAAAAGTTGTAGATCTGCATAAGTTACACATCTTTCCTGTTGAACACTTTTTTATTTGAATTCAAATTGTCAACGGAAAAATTATTTGAATTTCTCAAATTTGAAAATTTGAATTTTGGAAACAATTTCGGATGGAGAAATACTAGAAATAAAAGTTGTAGATCTCGAGAAGTTATGAAACTGTCATGTTGACAACTTTTTTATTTGAAATCAAATTGTCGATTTTTGAAATTTGACGTAAAGGACGTTTGAATTTCTCAATTTTTGAAATTTGAATTTTTTAAACAATCTCACAATCTCGGATGGCAAAACTGTGAAAATAAAAGTTGTAGATCTCGAAAAGTTATGAAACTTTCATGTTGATAAATTTTTTGTTTGAAATCATATTGTCGACGAAATAATTATCTAAACGGAAAACTATGTGTTGTCAAAAAAAAAGAAATCAAATCTTTGCCGTGTGCCACGTGGCGGGCACACGGCAAAGATTTGGTTTGCCGTGCGCCGGATCGCGGGCACTCGGCAAACCGGTTGAATCTACACTTAGCGCGTGCGTCCTCTTTTCTTCTCCTCTCCTCATTCTTCTGACGCCGCCGCCGCCGCCCTGCCACCGCGCCGCCACCCTCCCCACCGCGCCTCGCCCGCCCACCGCGCACGCCCACCTCGCGCGCCGCCCACCGGTCCCGCCCACCGCGCCGCCCTCCACTGCGCCGCGCGCCGTCGCCCTCCACCGCACACCGCCCTCCACCGTCGCGCCCTCCACCGTCCGCCCGGGTGCCCCGCTCCCTTCCTCGTCGCCGCCCGGGTGCTCCGCTCCCTCCGCTCGTCGCCATCTGCACCACCCGCCCAGGTCGCCGCTCCCCACCGCGTCTCTGCCTCCAGTGCCGCCCAGGTCGCCGCCCCCAACGCCGAGCCAGACCTGCCGCCCGACGCCTCCAGCAGGATCTGCAGTTCGTCACCTCTGTGCCCGGAGCGACGCCGTCATTCGAGCCGAGGGTCCTCGCCGTCCGCCGTCCTCGACCGCGCGCCGTCGACCTCTTCCTCCAGGACTGCCTCATCGCCAGACCACCGTCGACCCTACCCAAGGTGACCTGCGCACACCTCTCCCGTCGATCCCCTCGTCTGTAGGCCACGTTTCTCCTAGTGCCCGTAGGCTGTTCGACGAAATGTCACAGCTGTTCTGTTTGTGCGTCGACCCTGCTTTTGCCATCAGCGCTGCTAGGCCTTTGCTTCCCTCTTGGTTTGTTCAGCTTCAATGAATGCTTGGGGATATGAGTCTCGTATGGTTGGTTGGAAGAATAGCTGGATAATCTTTTGGACTTCGTCATGCTGTGTCTGTGCGCGAGCTCCCCTGCTTCAATTGTTGTAGGGCTGGCTGTAACCTGTAGCTTTGCTACCTTGAGCTAGTCACTGATTGGAGCCGTAGCACCTGGTGGATTGCGTTCGTTTGCTCAGCACTCTGTATTGCTTGCCGTTGGTAGCAGAAACTAATGGCCGAGCTGTGCACCCATGGAAAAATCCCCTCAAGCAATCGTTTCAGTGTCTCTCGTTTCTGTTATGCTAGTAGTGCCTCACGATACTCTTCTGTTAAGGGAACCAAGAAGTATTCGTAGGTCCTGTTCTGTTCTTCCAGAATTAATTTAGTTAAGCTCCTGCTACTTTTGGAAATCCACAGTAGTTAATTCATGCTACTTCCGTTTTGTGCGATTCTTTCTCCGTTAGATTCGTCTCGACGAGTACTTCCATCTTAGCCGAGCTAGAGTCGATCCCGACGCTAGAATTCTTTCTTAATTACTGTTCATGTTATCGTTTTGCCGTATCTTACCGTCGTGTCACCGTACTTTCCAGGAGATTGACCGTTATTGGATTTCTAATGGATTTCTAGTGTACTCTTATCGAGGTCGGGACTTTGGCTATAGAGGCAAGCGCCTACATCGGTCTTGTGAGTTTTCTGCCTATGCAATTTTTACAAACTTTCTGCAAGAAATTGGAGTACTCCAACAGGACGAAGGCTAATGTACTTTTACAAACGTTCCGTTCTTTGCAGGAAAGGCTTGTGCACACCGTCCTCCATCGGTCACTTTGCAGCACAGCAAGGTGAGGCATAACCAACCCTTTTTTCCATTCATGTATGTAGGTCACGCGTAACCTAGTTAGGCGTCTCCCGTTCGAAAGAGATACAGTTGGAGATATGTAAATCTTTGCATATCTATGACCGTATCTGTTTCGAATCGTCCACGTTGTTTGGACAGCCCGAGGATGCGTAGATGGGGTTAGTTTCCATAGTTTACTTCGGTCTGAGACAGAATTTCGGCAGCACCTCCCTGTTGTTCTCCGGATACACAATCTCCCTGCGGGGACGTGTATTTGGAGAACAGCGGGGAGGTGCTGTCGAAATTCTGCCTCGGACGCGGAGTAAACCATGGAAACTAACCCCATCTACGCATCCTCGGGTGGGATTAGGACCTATCTTCACCTATTAGACAGTTGGAACATCGTGTAGATCGATGCAAATGAATTAATTTTATATTACTCGTTGATATATATCTGTTAAAGGATGGAAGACCGTGAGTGGATGTACACGGGCCGCTTAAGTCGGACTGAGTTTACCGACGAATGGATTGAGAAGTCAGAAGCTTTCATGGAACTAGCATTTGCCAAGGCTAAAGGAGCGAGTGCCACTTGGTGTCCCTGCAGCCGTTGTAACAACACGCGGCGAAAAACAAAGGATGTCATGGCTAAACATCTATGTCTGAATGGATTTACGCCAGGCTATACTCGGTGGTTGTACCATGGTGAAGCCGAACGTGTGAGAGACGACGTCGTGAGACAACGTGTCGATGATTATGATGCTGATGGTGGGGTAGAAGACATGTTACATGACTACCATGAAGCACATTTCAATGTGGATGAAGAACGTAGAGAGGAGGAGCCAGAGGAGACCGCAAAGGCGTATTACGACATGTTGTCTTCTTCACAACGACCTCTTCACATGCATTCCAAGGTTTCTCAGCTGGATGCTATTGCACGCCTAATGGCCGTGAAGTCCCAGTTCAGCTTCAGTCGAAACGCCTTCGATGTTATGTTGACAGTTATTGGCACCTTGCTTCCGGAAGGTCACATTCTGCCAAAGAACATGTATGAGGCACAGAAACTCCTTCGTGCACTTAAGATGCCATATGAGCAGATACATGCGTGTCCGAAGGGATGCATCTTATTTAGGAAAGAACACGCGGAAGCAAAATACTGTCCAAAGTGTGGATCCTCTAGGTTCATGGAGGTAGACGCTGCTGATGGCCAAAAGAGGCAGCTCACGGTCCCCGCGAAAATCCTACGGTACCTTCCGTTCTTACCGAGGATCCAATGCCTTTACATGACCGAGGAATCCGCGAAACAGATGACATGGCACAAAGATGGAGTTCGATACAATCCCGATAAGCTTGTACATCCATCTGATGGTGAAGCCTGGAAACGTTTTGATGAGATTCACGACATAAAAGCTTTGGAGGCTCGTAATGTACGTGTGGCGTTGGCAACAGATGGGTTCAATCCTTATGGAATGGGAGCTGCCCCGTACAGTTGTTGGCCTGTTTTCGTTATACCCCTGAATCTCCCCCCCGGCGTCCTCTTTCAACGACAGAACATATTCTTGTCGCTGATAATTCCTGAAAATCCGGGGAATAATATGTCTGTGTACATGGAGCCTCTGATCGATGATTTGGTCCGTGCTTGGGAGGAAGGGGTATGGACATACGATAAATCAAGAAAGGAAAACTTCAGAATGTATGTTAATTACCACTACTCTCTGCATGACCTGCCGGCGTATGGGACATTCTGCGGCCATGGTGTTCACTCCAAGTTCCCATGTCCAGAATGCAAGACAATTGTGAGGTTCATTTGGTTGAAGAAGGGTGGCAAGTTTTCTTCGTTCGACCAACACCGACAATTCCTCCCTCCTGACCATCCATTCAGAAGAGACAAAAAGAATTTCACGAAAGGTGTCGCAGTGCACCACCAGGCACGGCCGTTCATGACTGGTGTCGAGGTGCGTGCTCAGTTAGATGCTCTCGTGGTTGATGAACAAGAAGGTGGTTTTGTGGGATATGGTGAGCTACATGCCTTCACTCAGATCTACGGCTTGTGGAGGCTTTCCTATATGGAAGACCTTCTTCTTCCACATAACATTGACCTAATGCACACTGAACATGGCATTGGCGTTCCACTTTTCGGAACAATCATGGACATTCCTGATAAGACAAGAGACAACGTGAAGGCAAGAGTCGATCAAGCAGTGTTATGCGATAGACCTAAGCTAGACATGGCGCCTCCTAAATCCGGCAAGTCATGGAGGAAGCCTCCGGCCGATTTCGTCCTTACAAGGCCTCAAAGGAGGGAAGTACTAGAATGGTTCAAAACGTTAATGTTCCCTGATGGGTTTGCAGCGAATCTGAGTATAGGGGTGAACTTAACAACTATGCGAATCAACGGGGTAAAGAGTCATGACTACCACATGTGGCTTGAGCGGCTTCTTCCGGTGATGGTTCGAGGCTATCTCCCTGATCATGTGTGGCTAGTGCTGGCAGAGTTGAGCTATTTCTTCCGTCAGCTTTGTGCCAAGGAAGTATCTAAGACCGTGATCGCAGACATGGAAAAAATGGCGCCTGTATTGCTCTGTAAGTTGGAGAAGATATTTCCACCCGGCATGTTCACTCCGATGTTTCATATGATTTTGCACCTCCCGTATGAGGCACGAATGGGGGGGCCTGCGCAGAACCGTTGGTGCTATTCAATTGAGAGGTGTCAAAAGGTTCTTCGAACGAAATGCAAGAATAAATGCAAAATTGAAGCTTCCATTGCAGAGGCTTACGTTCTGGAGGAGGCGTCAAACTTTGTCAAAATACTATTCAGACAACCTTCCGAGCGTGCATTATCCAGCTCCTCGTTACAATGCTAGCGAAAACGAATCGAAGCTCAGCCTTTTCCTAGGGCAACACGGAACTGCAAGTGAAGGGACCAACAAGACCTTGAAACATAAAGAGTGGCGCACTATCATGCTATATGTGTTGACCAACCTTTCCGAAGTGTTGCCGTACATACAGTAAGTTACTGTCCAATTTTTTTTCCTAGTATTCAATATTCTGCGTCCAACCAACTTGTTCCTTGTTGGTACAGGGAGTTTATTCATGAATTCTGGCGTGGATCAAGAGAACCAACCGCACAGGAAGTTGATATCCTTATTTCAAAGGGTGCGGGAAATGAAATGCCTGATTTCATTTCTTGGTTCAAACAAAAGGTATTTAGCATTTTTTCGTATCGCTTACAAGTTGCTTGTACGTGCGAATAATATAACTAACGATCCTGCTTGAACTTGCAGAGCCAAACTGATGCGTCTATGAGTGCCGATCTAAGACAAGTTGCCGATGGCTGTGCCTATAGGGTTAGGTCATTTCGAAGCTATGACGTTAATGGGTACCGCTTTCACACAACAAGCTATGAGCAGAGTCGGCCCAATCGAAGAACCACTAATACCGGAGTTTTTACTCCGGGGGACGATGGGGTCGAGTATTACGGAAGAGTTGAAGAAATATACGAACTCAAGTTTCATGGGTCCAAACCTCTTACTCCTGTCATATTCAAATACCATTGGTTTGATCCTCAAGCAGTGAGACGGATCCCTAGTATTGGCCTAGTCGAAATTCGACAGTCATCAGTGTACCCAGGAGACGATGTATACATTGTGGCGCAACAGGCCACACAAGTTTATTATAGCTCATACCCGTGCCAAACCGACGACCGTATCAAGGGTTGGGATGTTGTGTACAAGGTAGCGCCACACGGCAAACTACCTGTCCCAAACAATGAAGATTACAATATAGTGCCAAACCCAGACGAGGAAGAGTTCTTTCAAGAACATGGGCAAGAAGAGGGTTTTCAGATAGACTTAACCGAAGAGATCGGAATGGAAGTGGAGAATGAAACGGTTAGTGACGACGATGTCGGAGATGAGGTTCATAATGTGAACGATTTGAAATTACTTGAGCGGTTACATTTAAACCTTGCGGACGAAGGCGACATTCCTCCTCCGGCGAATGTGCAAAATGATATCGACTTGCCTGATAGTGATGATGAGGCGTATGATGAAGCTAATCCCGATTATGATGATTATTTCTGATACATGTATGGTCTTTTTAAATTATTTTTATATTTCCAATAATATATATATATGTTACTTTCTAATTATATATGTTTTATTTGTTTTGCATCTGTTTGGAAGTACTGATGGATTTCATCTTTTCAATTGCAGGTGATTGATCGAAGATGGTGGGCAGAGGTGGTGTGTTGAGGTCGGTGTCGTCGCTTTACAAGAGAGCGACTGGGAAGGGGAAGGGGTCTGATGAAGCTGAGGGGTCCGGGAAGGGACGAGGGAAGGGGCGAGGGAAGGGGCGAGGCAGAGGTGGAGGAGCTGGAGGCAGGGGTCGAGGAGGCAGGAGGGACCCGTCGCCTACACCTTCCGCGCACGAGGAAGAGGAGGAGCACCAGGAGGAGTCCGAGGAGGAGGAGCACCAGGGAGAGGAGGAGGAGGAGGAGTTACCTTCTGCTCACGGCTCTGAGGAGGAGGAGGACGAGGACGAGGAGGGAGAGGCAGGAGGGTCCGGTTCCGCTTCCGAGGACTTGCAGAGTGTGTGGTTGCGCGGTCCCTCACAGCTCCCGACTCGGCCGATTCCTCCTAACAGACGGCCGATGATTCGACCCATACCGCCTAGGTACGTAATTTTCTAATTTTTATCGCTAACTTCTCATTTCATATGTTCAAAATCACAATAACATCTCTTATTTTGTCTCATTCATTTGGGCAGGGGTTGGGAGGTGATCGAGGCAGGTGATCACAAGCGCATTCCCAATGGCATCCTGGGTCTTTTGTGCAGGCTACACTTCCCTGGCATGGTGCTTTACGCCGGCAAGCAGGTGCCGGCCTTGACGTGGGACCACTACAGAAACGCCACCGATCTCCCAGATCGTGACAACAGGGTTTTTCAGCACAAGGCGGAGAGGGTGATGGAAGAGCTGTGGGTAAGTCTTCGTTGCACTGCATTGGTCAATACATCGCATTCATTGGATATTATTCAAATAATGACAGTGTACATTGCGTCTTGATGCAGGATTTCTACAGATGCGAGCTTGGGCAGGAGGCGTTGGCGGTTCATGTGACGAACAATGCATGTCGTAAACTCGTCAGAGACATGCATTACGAGTCGCGTGTCCAAGCCGTCATAACTTACTACGCTACTGTCCAAAAAATGAAGGTGGAAAAAAAGGAGGCACGAACCATTGAGCTTACCGAGAGCAATACATGCTGGTAAACACGAATACCGAACTCTTATGAGATTAAGTACGCTTAATTTGATCTTCTCATATTTCTATACTTGATGACGTGCATGTGCCTCCGTGGTGGTGCGCCTCCCATTTCACGGCCTGGTCCTATATTGTCAACAAATGGTGCGAGCCCCAGTGGCATGAGACACACAACGCTTGCCGGGAGCGGCGCTTGATGATGCCAGGGGCACCACACCATCAAGGCAACCTTACCCTTTCCCAGTACGCGGCTAGATGGGTACGTGAACTCAACTTTTTTATTTAAACACTTAATATTCTCCATAACTTCTAATCATCTTTCTATTTTCCTTGCAGTCGGCGACACATGGTGGCCAGCCTTGCGGGCAGTTGAAGGCCTTTGCTCTGTCCCACAAGGGCAAGGCGACGGCTGACATCGACTGCAACCCAGAGGACCCGCCCGAGGCGTACAGCAACGCTACCGTCCACAGCCGCCTCAGTCAGTACACCTCGGCGGCAAGGGAGGTCCATGGGCCAGAGTGGGATCCGAGCACCGAGCCCCTTGATGGAGAGGTCGTGATGAGGGTGGGTGGAGGTAAGAAGCATGGCCGGTACTGGATTGCCGACAGCACAATCGACACGGCCTCGACTCCCACCCTCTCCGAGATCCGAGCAAGGAGCACGGGCTCAGCTCCGCCCATACGCCCACGGCCTAGCGCTACACAGATCCAGATTGAGCAAATGCAGGTAATCTTGGTTTAATTCGTTGTTCATTGATTTGCACATGGTATTCCCTTGCATTGTAATATTGGGATCGATGAAATATTGTAGGCCCAGATGGAGGCGAAGTTGGAGCAAGAGCGGCAGAGGATGCAGGCCGAGATGGATGCGAAGCTGGAGGCAGAGCGGCAAAGGAATGACCAGCGGATGGCGCAGATGTTCCTTTATATGCAGACTCATGGTACGGTGCCACAGCCAGGGCAACTCCCTCCTCTACCACTACCTCCTCCTTACGGCGGTCCTCCTCCCTTCGGCGGTCCTCCTCCCTTCGGCGTTCCTCCTACTTTCGGTGGTACTTCTCCTGGCACTCCTTCTGCAGGCACTCCGGTGAGTCACTTCAAATCTTTTGTACTTTAATTTCTTACCTTCAAGTATGATATAGTGAAGTAATTGAAGGGTTAGCTATGCTAGCTTGTAACCAATATTTTGTCACTTCTATTACATTTTAGTTTATATGCTTCTAACCTACACATTTTAGCTTATATGCTTTTAACCTACAATTTAAATACTTGTATTGCTTTGCTCGTGCAGAATCAATCGGCGGGATCCAACAATCCCTCTCCGCAGAATGCTTGGTCGCCGTGGCCGCCTCGTCAATAAACCTGTAATTGTATTTCAACTTCTATAACTATGTGTCGTGATCGTGTGAGACTTTGTGATGACGGTTGGTGGACTATGTGTTTGTGATGATCGTGGACCTCTATGTGATGTGTTTGTGATGACGGTTGATCGTGGACTTCTATGTGATGTGTTTGTGATGATGGTGGAGCTTTTTATGTGATATGTTGAGTTTGTGATGGTGGTGGAGCTTATTTATGTGATATGTTGAGTTTGTGATGATGTGGGTTCAAATATGTGATATGTGATGATGATTTGGCTCATATATGTGATGTATGATGTTTTTTTGTGATTGTGGTCCAGGTTGTAGTCGATTTGAAATGTATATTGCAATCTGGAATATTTTTTTGCCGAGTGTTTTGGCACTTTGCCGAGTGCCAGGGCCAGGCACTCGGCAAAGAGGCCATTCTTTGCCGTGTGCCTGACGTGGCACACGGCAAAGTGTCCAGGCTTTGCCGAGTGCCTGGGCGGGCGGCACTCGGCAAAGAGGCCAGGCTTTGCCGTGTGCCCGGGCCCACGGCACTCGGCAAAGTGGGGGTTGACGCCTGACGGACGTCAACACCTTTTTTTTGCCGAGCGCCACGTGGGGCACACGGCAAAGTGTTTGCCGTGTGCCTGACAAAAGGCACACGGCAAAGTACTGTTTGCCGGTACAGGTTTGCCGTGTGCCTTTTGCCGAGTGTTGCACACGGCAAACCCTTTGCCGTGTGCCTTTGGCCCTTTGCCGTGTGCCCTGGGCACACGGCAAACGATGGGTTTCCCGTAGTGTAGCTAGCTACTGCTTCACAGATGGCTCACTGTTCTCGTGAGCAATCAGGGTTGCATGCAGAAGTACAATGCTAGCTAGATAGCCACAGTACTCTGAACGGCCCACAGCCTCCTGATCGAACTAGCTAACCAGCTAGCACACGAACTGAATTGAACTTATGATCGTCCTTCCACAGATCGGGCGTGTTCACGCATTAGATCCTACAGTTTCTTAGCTTTATGTTCCCAAAGCAAATTAAGCTCCGCCCTCAAAAAAAGGAAAAAAAAGCAAATTAAGCTCCGGGTTGATAGAGGACGTACGAAAGGCGACATTGGATGAACAATAAAGCTCTGAGTTAATATCTTTTGGTTCAACTTAATTATTTGGCTATTTATAATTTACATGTTTCTGAGTGTCTGTGTTGTTTAAAAAAGAAAAAAAATTACGTGTAGGTTTTGCATATACGCGATCCATTTGGGCAGACAGGTCCAGCCGTCCAGCGTGTGGTGGACATGACCATTCACTCGCAGCATGCAGATCGAATCTTGCAGAACGCGCAACCTCCAGAGTTTGGGAGGTGCATGCTGCCGGAGGCGACGTGGATCGGCGGCCATCGCTCAGCAACGCATGTGCCGATGGACCTAGCTTCTGCCGACTAACTGCAAAAACCAACGGCTAAGATCGATCACCGTAAGCGCAATGAACGGCCTCGATCGGCACGACCGCTCGGTGCAGTGGAGTTGAAGCCTTGAAGGAGACTGATCTGATCAGTGAGCCCCGGACCCTGGCGGATCGGAGGAGCGCGACGAGCCGACTAGCTTGGGGCAGATCAGGAACAGGGAGCTCCAGCGAGGCGCTGCCGGCTTGCGTACATGTGGACGTCGTCTTCGCCGCGGCCGTGGGCAGCAGCGTTCAAGATTGATGAACCGGCCGGCCGGCCCACGCACGTGCGCGGGCCCCTGTTCGTGCACCGTCCCAAAGTACGACCGGCCATGCATGCATGCTGGGTCAACAGCCCGGGCACTGGTGCCCTAGCTTGTACCACTAGTGAGCGGTGCCGTGTGTGTTGTTGCGAGCGATGGAGATTTGTTGTAAAGCTGTACGATCGAGCACTTGAAGAGCATGGGGCACACGTTCGTTAGTTCATGCACGTACGTACGGTACGGTAGTTTGTCGCGCGCTTGCGAGTGAGTGAGTGATTTAAGGGTCTGTTTGGTTGCTTCATGCCTTCGTCGCGATCGAGGTGCTTGGTCGATCGGGAGCAAGGCTGTGAAGTGCCCGAGGTGTTTGGTCTCTACCTTGAGAACGTTCCTGGCTCAACAACCGAGCTCAAATCGAGTGCCTGAGCAAGAGCAAGTGAGCAGGCAATCATGCACCGCCGTTGTTCATCGTTTCATAAAACGAAATGGGCTCAGCCTGTTTTCATTCAAGACCTACTTGGGCTACTCAGTATCTATTTGCTGCCCTACTACAGCCTCAGCCCATATGAACTTCCTATGGCCCGGCCCAAACAACCACCCGTTGTTTCACAGACATGCGGGGCCGGACTCCTCACCGCCTCTTTCGCTATCCCCCGCTATTCCCATCCCCTCCCGTCCCAAGCCCTCGCGCAACCCACGACATCGCCGCCGCCGCCGCCGCTCCTCTCTAACTCCAGGTGAGCTTTCCTCCTTTCCCCCCTCCCAATCTCTCGTGCCGAAACCCGTCGATTTCGGTTGATTCCATCCCTGCCGGATCGGCGCTTCCCGTTTCTCCGTGTCGGAGCACTACGGTTCGGAGCTTTCTTTTGATCTCGCGTCGGCTTAGGGGTACTCCTGACTTCTGTGCCGGGTTTGGATCCCGTAGCCCCGGGCTCGCGTGGCTCGTTGGTTTCTCGGAAAATCGTTGGCGCGGGGTAGCAAGGTAGGATTTGGGACATCGGCTTGCTGTTCTCGAGGCTTGCTCGTGTGGGAATTCTGGTGTTGCCCTGGAACCATCTTTCACGGTGCGAATCATACGGATTCGAGCTGTTTGTGTTGATGTCTTTATGGAATTGGTTTAGTGCTGTGTCGTTTGTGGGGGTGCGAAACCTGTTATTTAGGCTTCTCGTGCGGGCTGGTGATTAGTTGCTGCAAGCTGCGTCATTCTTCGCCAGATCTATGCATCCTTTTAGCCAGGCGCGCTTATGTCTATCTGACTAGTACATGTAGCAGCTTATTTACTTAGTCATATACATTCCCATTTGGACATGGTACGTTCTTTCGAGAATATTAGACGTTTGATTGTACCGGTTCACATGCCATGCATTTTATTTTTCACAGTTATGCTTCTGAAACTTTTTACTCTTTTTTTAGAACTAGTTCATGCTTCTGAGGTTTTGTGTCAAATTTGTTTTTAAGGATTGTATTGCTTTTCTTCCATCTCTTCATGCAGTTCAGATACAGTTTGCATGTTAACTTCTATTCCTTTTATTTATTATAATCCCCCCTCCGTTTGTACACTTTGCAGAGCTTGAGCCCGCCAGAAGCAAAAGAACAACCGGTAGCCATGGCATCACGTTTCTGGGGACAGGTACTTCCTTTCTTTCTTTCTTGCAGTAGCCTCAACATGGCAGCATATTCATCGTATCCATACCGTAGCAACAGATGTGATTGCCATTATTAGCTGCGAAGAACTTATCTCACTGGTTGGCTTCTCTCATCTTCAGGGAGACAGCGACTCTGAGGAGGAGGAAGAAATTGAGTCAGAAGAGGGCAGCGATATTGAGGATAACAGAGGTCGTGATGATGAGAAACGCACTGGAGTCACGAGCCGCTATCTGAAGGGCGATGATGACGATAGTGATGAGTCTGATTCCGGTCACCGAGTGGTTCGCTCTTTGAGGGACAAACGCAATGAGGAGATGAAATCTATAGTTGATCAGATGCGCAATGCCATGAAGATTAACGATTGGGTTAGCTTGCAAGAGAGCTTTGAGAAGCTTAACAAGCATCTTGAGAAGGTTGCTCGCGTCAACGAGTCTACCGAAGTTCCAAGGATGTATATCAAGACCCTTGTGTTACTGGAGGACTTCCTTGCTGAAGCACTTGCGAACAAGGAGGCCAAGAAGAAGATGAGCAGCAGCAATGCAAAGGCACTCAATGCGATGAAACAAAAGCTCAAGAAAAACAACAAGCTGTACGAAGACCAGATCCAGAAGTGCAGAGAGCATCCGGAGAGCTTTGAAGAGGATGATGCGGATGACAAGGTTGATGATGAAGATGAGGAAGAGGATAGTGACGCAGAGATTGAGGATCCTGAAAAGATGGCCATCGAATCAGATGAGGAACAGGATGATGATTCAGACAAGGAGAAGGATGGTGGACACTGGACAACAAAGTTAAGCAAGAAAGATAAGCTGATGGACAAGCAGTTCTTGAAAGACCCAAGTGAAATCACATGGGATATTGTTGATAAGAAGCTTAAGGAGATTGTGGCGTCAAGGGGAAAGAAAGGTACTGGAAGGATTGAGCGCGTCGAGCAGCTAACATTTTTGACCCGTGTGGCAAAAACACCTGCTCAGAAGCTGGAAATCCTTTTTCATGTGATTTCTGCACAGTTTGACGTCAACCCTAGCTTACTTGGTCACATGCCAGTCAAAGTGTGGAAGAAGTGTGTCGATAATATGCTTCTAGTCCTCGACATACTACAACAATATCCCAACATTGTGGTAGACACCACAGTGGAGCCTGATGAGAAGGAAACTCAAAAAGGTGCAGACTACAATGGAACAATCCATGTTACTGGTGATCTGGTTGCGTTCCTGGAGAGACTGGACTCTGAATTTTTTAAGACTTTACAGTGCACTGATCCTTATACAAAAGATTATGTTCTGAGACTTAGGGAGGAACCCCTGTTTTTGGTGGTTGCACAGAATGTCCAAGATTACCTGGAAAGGGTTGGGAACCTCAAAGCTGCTGCGAAGGTTGCACTGCGTCGTGTTGAACTAGTCTACTACAAACCTCAAGAAGTTTATGATGCAATGAGGAAGCTGGCTGAGCAGACTGAGGACAGTGTGGAAGATGGTGATGACGAGGCTGGTGAAGAGCATCAAGCAGCGGATGACTACGGGGGACCACCACCATTTGTTGTGATTCCTGAGGTTGTTCCCAGGAAGCCTACATTCCCAGAGAGTGGCAGAACTTTGATGGATGGATTAATGTCATTAATTTACAAGTTTGGAGATGAAAGGACCAAAGCCCGTGCAATGCTGTGTGACATATATCATCATGCAATCTCCGATGAATTTTCAGTGGCTCGTGACCTGCTTTTAATGAGTCATTTGCAAGATGGTGTTCAACTTATGGACATATCGTCACAGATCTTATTCAATAGAGTCATGGCCCAGCTGGGGCTGTGTGCTTTCAAGGCTGGTTTGATAACTGAAGCTCATAGCTGCTTGACTGAGCTGTACTCTACTGGGAGGGTGAAAGAATTGCTTGCCCAAGGAGTGCAACAAAGCAGATACCACGAAAAAACTCCGGAACAGGTAAATCTTCTCCTCATGCAAGTCACCCTGTTTACATGCTGCACGCTTGACTCTAATCACACATGGCCCGAATTTAAAATAAAATTCTTTCGTGGAAATTTGTCACTGCAAACTTGAGTGTATACTTGAGTATCCACTCACATCGATTATGTTTGTATTGATGTTGTCTTCTTTTATCAACCTTGTCACACTTATAATAACTAATGCTTTTCTTACACCGTAGTTTCTTGTATTCATTGCAATATTTCATTTTCTCCATATTGGTACGTTTTTATATTTGATTGATACGGATCTAGGTGCTTTATCCCAGTGTTACCGAATGGGTTTTATTAAAGATCAGTTAAATTGCACTTACAGTTTATGTATTATATATAGAGTGAAATGCATCACTGGTTCTTGAACTTGTTTGAGGGTGCCATCTAGGTCCCTGATCTCTTATTTTGCATGTTGAGGTCCCTAAACTTGTTAAGTGGTTCACTTAAGGTCCAAATCTCTCTTATTAGTGTTAATCCAATTGTTCTGCGTGTTTGAGACATTTATCTCACCCAATTTTGTCAACTCACAATTTGTATTACTATCCAGCCAACTCCAGGACAAAATGGAAAAATATCAAACCGACTCCTTGTGCTTCCTAAATGAGATTAACATTTTTGTTTTGACATTTTCTATTTTTCATGACCTTGATAGTAACACAAATTCGGAGTTAATACTCATATAACTGTCACTAAGAGACTAAGAAGGCAATCAACGCTAATTATGGAGATTTGGACCTCGGGTGAACCAATTAGAAAGTTTAGAGACCTGAATGTGCAAATTAAGAGTTCAATGACCTAAATGACACACCCGAACAAGTTCGAGGACCAGCCATGCGATTTACTCTTTTCATTTAATTAATAACTTTATTTGGCATGGTTATGTACGAGGAAATACATGTTGTGTTTTTGTGATATTCTTTGCTAATGATTGAGCCACTCCAATCCCTGCAGGAAAGACTTGAGAGGAGAAGGCAGATGCCGTACCATATGCATATAAACCTTGAACTGTTGGAAGCCACACACTTGATTTGTGCAATGCTGATTGAGGTCCCCATTATGGCTGCTAGTACTTATGATAGACGGAGGCCTATGAGCAAGACATTCCGCAGGCTTCTCGAAGTGAGTGAAAGGCAGACTTTTATTGGCCCGCCAGAGAATGTGCGAGATCATGTGATGGCTGCCACAAGAGCCCTCAATAAAGGTGACTACCAAAAGGTTTTCAGTGTAATAAGTTCGCTTGAAATCTGGAAGCTTTTGAGGAACAAGGAGCAAGTTCTTGAGATGTTGAAGCTTAAGGTCAAGGAGGAAGCCCTGAGAACTTATCTCTTCTCTTACTCATCTTGCTATGAGTCCTTGAGCCTTGACCAACTCACTACGATGTTTGACCTTACTGAGCCACATGCTCACAGCATTGTTAGCAAGATGATGATGCAAGAAGAGCTTCATGCCACCTGGGACCAGCCAACAAAGTGCATTGTTTTCCACAGTGTTGATCAAACTAGGCTTCAGGGATTACTCTTTCAGATGGCAGATAAGCTCTCAGTCCTTGTGGAGAGCAATGAGAGGGCATATGAGGCTAGAACTGGAGGTACTCTTGAGGGGTTACCACCCAGGCGCAGGGGTGATGGTCAGGACTCATCCAACTTGGGTAGGTGGCAGGATAACTTTGTTTCATCTCAAGGGCGGCAGGGTGGTAACAAGTTTGGGTATGCCGGAGGCAGGGGCGGAGGCTCCGGACAGGGTGGTGGGTATCAAAAGGACAGGGGAGGCCAGGGTTCCCGCGGGGGCCATGGTGGCTCACGGTTCCAAGATGGAAGGGGTCGCAATCAGTATGGTTCAAATGCGAGAGGTGGTGGTGATGGTAGTGCACGCATGGTGAGCCTGAACAGGGCTGGTAGAGCTTAGAAGGATAATACTGAGATACTTCTAAGCCCCAGGTTTTACCGCAGGGTCTCACGAGTTTTGAGGCTCTGCTCTTTCCATAATTTAGAACCTTTAGCAAGTTCTATCCTTGTTTACTATATTTCGTTGTAGCCTTTGAATTCAAGTATCTTTGGGATACTCGAGACTAAGGGATACTACTCCGGTTTGTGTTGGGGTGAGGACTATGTTTGTGCTCACTCCTATATTTGATGTTGACTATTTTGCATTTAAGTACTATGGTTACCTATTTATTCTGGCTGTGTTGAATCGTGAGAATTCATGGGATAGCAACCTATAGATGCGTAATATGTTCAATCTGTTTGAGGCTGAAGAAGCGAAGTTTTCTGACCGGTGCTCAAATGAAAACGTCGGCATTGTACCGTAAAGGCTGCTGATGACAAAGCTGTGTAAATGCACGCTTCTTGGCCGATGTTACTGCCTTTTGAACGTTTGCATATTGGGCAGCGGCCATATCCAACCGAGCAGTCGTTCGGTCTGCAGTCTCTGGCCGCCCGCAGGCACCGCTGCCGAGGGAGATTGTTGGTGCCTTCTCAACTGTTTCGATAAGAGGATGTAATGACTCAGCAGGTTTCTTCGCGACGTGCTATGCATGCGATGCGTGACTTTGGTGACATGGACAGTTGGACAAGTACGTAGGCGACTCCATGCAGATATATATTATATATAGTGGTAGCCTGATAGGTGGGTTACGTGGGTATGTAGATATACCTGAATATCCATGGGATGCTACGCTTGCTCTTTTGGATTCGGTGCTGAATGCGACACCCCTATGCATCTCAGGATCTGTCACGTGCCATAATACACCGTTCAAAACGCGAGACTGATCGATTACCTAGCGATCTATTCAGTGATTACAAATGTCTGATATATTTACTTCGCATCACAGGGCCCATACCACCGAGTTTATCCAAGCATCCGTATTACATGTGTTCCCTGACGTTTTTTGGCTAGTCTAGATCACTGATTCACTGTTACCTCTGCAGGAACATTTTTGGTTTCTTAGGTTCAGTGAACAGGGCACAGAATATACAGCCTTTTCCATGTTCGCAATCGCAGGGCAATTCTTCTCTCTTTCGTACAATGCCTTCTCCCAAATGTTATTATCCTTTTAGCTATCAGTAGTCACATGCATGCATCTGTGTAAATCAGCCCTTTCAATATGTGTGTAAACCTGAATCCTTATCAAACAATGAATGATACAAATATGTGTGTAAACCTGAATCCTTATCAAAAAATGAATGATACGTTGGACATGGGACGTTAATGAGATACAGCATGAAGCCAAAATTTTCATTAATCTGCTTTAAAAATGCATGAAAAAAGATGCCAATCCAAGTGCCAAAGAAGCGATCCATTTATGCATATTTATGATTGTAGCCAGCTTATCTTTTAATTCAAATACCAACATTAATTTGGGATGTAGGTGTGGTGGAACCAAGGGGTGAATTATGAATATTACCAATAAACGTATTCTTTGTTTATGTGTTTCAAAGTAATTTCATTGAATTCCAACTATACCCTTTGTTTCATTTTACATTTTCACCTGTAGTTTAATATTTTGAAATTCAATGATGAGCAAGAAACTATATGTCCCGCAAAATTGGACCTATATAATATGGCCGTGTAGCTCCTTCCTCAATTTTTCTGCATGAAAGAAACCTATAGGATAATTGCTCACAACTAAGCTTGAAGGAACATTTCAGTACTCTAAAAAATGTTGCATTATGGTACAAGGATCATCGAGCATATCATTATTAGTAAACATCTTGTATGATGTCATAATTGGTAAAGAAAAAACATTCCGGTAAATTCCAAGCATTTGGAGGTCTTTTCTTTCTGACGTCAATTATCCTCGGGCACGAAACACAGAATCAATGCATATTGCTGGCTACAGAAATGTCAAATGCTACACAACTCATTGGTCATATAAAATAGGCATGCCATTCACGACCCTTCCTAACATACAACCAATGACTACGTGCACTGACATACAACCAATGACTACGTGAACTTCCATTATCTACAGAAGGGGGATAACCATGAATCCTTGTCAAACAAGAAACATATGTTGGATATGGGATGCTAACGAGAATAATGAGATATGGAACGAAGCCAAAATTTTCAGTAGTATGCTTTAGGAATGCATGAGCCAAGATGCCGATCCAGTGCCAAAGAAGTGATCCATTTATATGCAAATTAATTTATGATTGTAGCTAAAGGATATGATTATCCTAGCCACTCCATTTATATTTTTTGGGGACCAACTGGTCTTTTGACTCAATGCCCACATTAATTTGGGAGGTGGGTGTGGTGAGAGAAAGGGAGAATTTATGAAAATAACTAATAAACATATCCTTTAGCTATATGTTTCAAAGTGGAACTTCATTGAATTCCAATTGTACTCTTTGTTACATTTTACATTTTTTAATAGTTGAAATTCTAAGCCCTAATGAAATAGTCTATGTTGCACAAAAACATATGTACAATTGGACCTATGTAATAATATATGGTCATGTTGCTCCCTCTACAATATTGTTTGCAGGAAACAAAACTATGCGATAGTTGCTCATAACTAAACTCGAAGGAGCACTTTAGTACTCTAAACACATGTTGCATTATTGTACAATGATCATCGAGCATATCAATATTAAACTTCATGTTTAAGAGTATGGTTTCTGTGAGCACATGGACCGTTGGCCACCCTCTATCCAACGGTTTTGTGGTGCACTGAGATTCATATATACTCCCTCCGTTTTTTAATATATGACGCTATTGACTTTTTTCGTTACGTTTGACCGTTCGTCTTATTCAAAATATTTGTGTAAATAGCTAAATGTATAAGTTAACCTTAAAGTGCTTTTGATAATGAATTCAATGATATTCATTTCATATTCGAAAAGTAATTATTTAAATCTATATTGTTGGTCAAAATTCAACAAAAAAGTCAACGGCGTCATATAATTAAAAATCGGAGGGAGTATTAAACTTAATGCGCGCAGGATCTCCCACCAGGTCTAGCGGGACCCGTGTGCTAAATAAAAAATAAATAGAAAGCACGGCTCCTCTTCTTCTTCCTCGCGTGGAAGATTTTCTTTCCTTGTATCCCATCCATGAAACCAAGCTTCAATTATCGCTAGCAGTCGCGCCATTGAGCTTCGCGTGCATGTTCCTCATCATCGGGAATGCGTGCCGCCACGGTCACTCACAGAAGCTGCAACACCCTACGCCGCCACCTCCACAACGACGCGTGCGATGCGAGGTGATGAGACGAAGTCAAGAACAAGGCCACGGGCCATATGAAAAACGGCGCTCCGACCGCTCCCGCCTTCGATTAAGCACCAGATCTGGAGGGTGAGCAGGAGTACAAATTTCTCATTCTCTACACTCAATCTGGAGCATGGCTCCCGACGACTCGCACGAGGTCAAGATCCTTTGTTTTCATCATGGGATCCTTCATTTTCTTCTGTGTTGGTGTGTCGTACTCGTCTTCCTCGATGCACCCGCGGGGCAGGGGCGGTTGCGACAGCGAGGCACAAGTGGAAGCGTCGTGCTGGTGAGGTGGGAAGTCAGCCGACAACTAAGTATTGCAACGGCTACAGAGAGCAGGGGAGGCTTGTAGGCAGGGTCCACGGATGGCGCACTGCAACGGCAGGGTCTGCACTTGCAGAAACCACCCTAGGATGCACAGCCAGATGATGCTTTGCGGCGAGCTCTAGGAAATGCGGATTGAGATCCGAGATTCAATCCCTCTGTCCCCATTCCGCGTGCCCATCAAGGAAGACGAGGTGGTCGACATGCCGCGGAGCTCTCCGGACGAGGCGAAGCTGTGCCAACGAGACGGACGCCGTGGTGTTGCGCCGTCGGGTAGGCTTATGGCATCGACGAGCCGCATGTGCCAGGGAGGAGCAAGGAAAAGAGGAAGGAAATGGTCTCCTGGGGCACCTCTTGATTTGGGTGACGAGACGATATAAATGATATGGGGCCAGGCATGACGCCTGCACGCATTCCTGCTTGTCTAACGCGGTTTGGCAGTTCCTACTTATCTCACGTCGTCTATGCTTGTAACGTAGAATACAGGGTGGACAACGGTACATGTGCTCATCCAAGTATTTCTCCATGTTTAGACTGACTCCAACAACATATGCAAAAGGATAGGCAACCGAAATATGCATCTCCAATCGCTACTGTGCACCACGAAACCGGCTCCAACAGAGTAGGCAAAAAGAGGAGGCATTTTGCCTTTGAGGAGGGAGACGATGCAAATATACACTCCCTCTCTCCTCGAATGCATCTGAGGCAGCGGCGGACTGGAGATGGTCAAGGTGGCGGCGGCGGGCACGGTGCCGCCGTGGTCGGCGCACTCCGCGGCGTCCTCCATATACTCTTCTGTCTTCCCCATTGCCAAGTGCCTTGAGACAGCGCCGCCCCGGCTCCTCAGCCTTGCTCGGCACTCTCTGACGACCCCGACTCCTCCAACCTCCTCCCATCGTTACCCGTCCTTGGCCACGCCGCCTTCCTCCTCGCGACTTGCCACCTCCGCCTCCGTCGCCGATGCCATGGAGCCTCGTGTCCGCCTAGAGCTGCCCATTGCCAGCGGCCGTGAGGAGGCGCACTACAGCACAAACGCACTACAGCGGCGGACCAGGAAAACACGTAGCGGCGGTTTTCGTTTCTGGCCGCCGCTGTTGTGGATCGCGGGTCACTGTCGTGCAGAACCGCCGCTGCAAACAATTTGCAGCGGCGGATTGTAACTAAAACCGCCGCTACAAAAGTTTTTTTTGCGGCGGACGAAGTTTAGACCGCCGCTAGAAATTAGGAGGTTTGTAGCGGCGGTTTCAGTTTCAAACCGCCGCTACAAAGTGTTTTTTAGCGGCGGCCTCTGTTTCGGTGCGCCGCTACAAACTCTTTTTGTTGGTCGTTTGTACGCACCCACTTATATACCGCAAGAGGACGGTGTACAGTTGTAGCACTTTTTCCCTTAGAGTATTCCAAGGTTTAATATCGATCCACAGAGAACGAGCGGGACTTAAACTATTATTTAAACTACTAAATTAATATGGCAAAGGTGTGTGTGGAAAGGGTGGTTAACAGCTAGAGATGAAAGGGCCTGCGGTTGTATAAAGGTTATGAAAGGGATTCTCTCCTATGGTTTGGGGTACTGGCATGCAACTCAGGTCATGGTTCAATTGATAGGTTTAGTATTCTACAAGACATGGTGGTTTCGTTCGCCCCGATCCTGTCACGACAAGGTACTAATAGCTCCCCACTGGTTTCTTGCACTATGTAATAAACACGTATTGATCGGATACGAGTTCAAAGCATCACATAGACCAAACACATCAAAAGAGTATTGTAAGCGTGAGAGTTACATAACCAGATTTCCCTCGCCACGGAGAGAATGTGAGATCTACTCACGCATCATACTGTAACACATGAACATGGGTACAGTAGGATGCAGGATTTTGGCGTGGTCCCACAGGTGCCGATCGGCACGGCGGTGTGCCGGTCGGCACAGTCTTCCTTTTTGGTGGTGATGATCGGTGATCGCCGTCTTCGCCGCCACAACCTTCAACCTAGGTCAAAACCTCTGTATGTCTGCCCTCTCTTTACTTCGCGACCAAGATCTCCTCTTTATAGTCTCTTTCGGTTGTGGGCTGGATTTCACCGACTCCGACTCTGATATTTCTTCTGGGCTTCATATTCTCCGAGTGGGCTTTAAGTTTGGGGCCCGACCTCCATGGTGCCGGTCGGCACACGGGCCGTGCCGACCGGCACGGACTCCAATTTCCTCGTTCTTCGGGCCTCCGGCAGCTCTTTACTCGTAGTCTCTTAATTTTCACCTGTTTCCTGCAAATCTTCCGAATACACAGAAACTACACATATATATAATAATGGGGGTTAATTCTTAGCAATAATGACGTAATAAGGTATTAAAAACACCTTATTTGTCACATAAAATGAGTCCCTAGAAAGCACCAACACTTTTGTAGCGGCGCGCGGCTACCCGTCCGCCGCTAGAAACTGGTCGTTGACCGGGAACAGCGCCGCGGCTTGTCTTACTCGTCACGAGCGAACAGGCGCGGAACCTTCCGGACTCGCCTCGCGCTATAAGACAGGCGGCGCGGGCGTGGAGGAGCTTATCCACTCTCCTCTCCACCAGCTCGCCGCGCGCCGCCGTCACCTCTAGCTAGATCCCACGAACGCGCTCCACCTGCTCGCCGCCGCCGCCGCCGCCGCTAGATCCGGCCATGGAGTCCCGCCGCCGATGCACCAAGGTCGACGCCACGGGCAACGGCCCCGTGGGGGAGCGCAACCGCCTTCCGGTGTCTCCTTGTCGGGCCGCCGGCGGATCCGCCAACGACGGACGCGCGCCGCGCTCCTCCAACGGCGCCGGCGGCGGATTCTGCAACTATGCTCTCAATGCCATCGTCGCTAACATTAGTCGGTTCATTTTAAGAGAGGTTATTTGGCCTGAAGGTAAGTTTTTCAATAGTGCAGATGAGCTAGCCAAAAATCACCTACAACTTTGTTATTGGTGTGGCTCAAAGCAACCTTATGACCCACCCGATGAGAAAGATAAAGTCCCTCTTCATGAACTCGATGAAGATCTACCCCCGGTGGAACAACTGTTAGGCTAGTTCATTTGAAACAATGTATCTTTGACAATGTAATTGGTGGATGTAGTTGTCTATGTGTTGGATGTTGAACTTGTTGTCATGGTGATGTGATCAGATGTATGACATAAATGTTGAACTTGTTGAGAATGTTAACTGATCAGATTGTGCAATGTTTCATGTCATCTGTTATTTATGTGAATTCTGTACATGTTATTCGACTTTCAGATTTTTTATTTTTTTGTTCAAATCTTTTGTTGCGGCGGGTCGTTTTATTAGCCGCCGCTACAAATGATGTGTGCGCCGCTAAAAACCATCTTTAGCGGCGGACAAGCTTCCACTCCGCCGCTAAAGATTTGTTAGTAGCGGCGGACTTTTTCCTAGCCGCCGCTAAAGATTCATGTTTAGCGGCGGATTGTAATTGAGTCCGCCGCTATAGATTATATTTCTAGCGGCGGTCTCCGTTTCAGGCCGCCGCTATAGAAGCATCTTTAGCGGCGGTTCTTCTGGGCCGCCTCTACAAACATGATTTGTAGCGGCACTTGCGTAGCGGCGGACCAGCATAACCACCGCTATAGTGGGTTACGGTCCGGCGCAGGGCGAGGCGGTACACACACACACACACACACACACAACACACAAACATTTTTTGTCGATGTTGGTCCTTACTGACCACAACACACACACACACACACACACACACACACACACACAACCGGAGGGAATATCCATTAAGAAAAAACTCAAAGACCTTCATGGGAATTTCTTGAACATCGAGGGTCTAGATACATAATCATAGATAGTAAGACCTTCAAATCTTGCTTTGACCAACATTGCCCCTTTTCACTGATACATGTGCACATGCATATCTCTTTTGAATGAACATATGTGCACACATCTCTGTCGATTGATCGACACCATTAGTTACCGAGAATAGAAACTTGCTGCTGTGTTTGTATCATGGGAGGCGATCGAAGAAGCTGCACGTGCCTGGCTTTGCATGGAAATAGACAACAGAGGCAGTGATGAGGCACTACACTGAAACTACCGACTGGTCCTACACCGAGAACAACGAATCAGCAATGGTGTGGCACTCCCAGAATGATGATCTAGGTCTGGGACCCCGCCACGCTAAAAAGCTCTTCTACCACCTGGAGAAGGTGCTCGCCCGCCAGGGAGCCGGGTCAGGCCGATGGTAGAAGTGAACCATCAGGTATTTGTTAGTTTGATCTCCAGAACGTGATCCAAAGATCACGCCCCCTTAATCGCGCCCTGATCGGGGGCGCACAACCAACTCATGGTTGGTGGGCCCCTGTCGCCAGCGCTATAAAAAGAGGTGGGGGCCGGGGCACGCAGGACGAGGTTGACCGCGCCGCCACCAAACCCCACCGACAACCCTAATCCGATCTAGAGTTAGCGCTCGGCCGACGGGATTGCTCACCACCAACAGCACGACGTCGTCGCCGTACAAGTACCCCGTCCCCGGCCAGTGCAGGTACCGGCCGGAGGGACGACGGAACCTGCGACTACCGCGTGCACTCGCCTACGTGCGCGACCCCTCCGTCTACACCGCCACTGCTCCGACGACTCCGGCGCCGCCCGTCATCGCCATGGCGACTCCCTCGGCTCCAGCTACTCACGAAGGTATAAGATTGCTACACCTAGATCTCACCCCGATTCATGATGTTGACTAGAAAAGATTGCTAGACCCGTACTTGATCTATGCCTAGATTTGAATAGAGTTCAACAATGGTATCAAGAGCCGTGCTAGTGCGTAGATCTAGTCGGGATAGAGCTTTAGAAGGAGATAGAAATCAATTTGAATCCCTAACCCTAACCCTAGAGATAGATCGGCTGGTGAGACTTACATGTTTATGTCTTGCTACTCACCGCCGTCGCGCGGGATTGAACAGACAGAGCTGGGCCGCCGCTCGCCGGCGCTCGGCAACCGCCATCGCGCGGTAAAGAACAGATCGAGCTCCACTCGCCGACGGGACGCCATCGCGCGAGCGAACTCGAGGACACCGCAGCCAAGCCACTCGACGACGGCGCGCTCACCGACGGGTGGACGCGCGCGCCGGCAAGGGGCTCGACGGCGGCGTCATCTTCTTCCCCTCCGGCCGAGTACCGCCGCGCGCTGTCGCGAAAGAAAGTGAGGGGGAGGAGGCAGAAATGTGGCTAGGGTTTGAGGGGAGGGCGGCGAGCCGCGGTTTTGATCAGCCGAAACTCGCGCACGTCCGTCCGATGGACATCGACGGCTCAGATTGAGGCGGGCGGGATAAAACCCCTCGCTGGGCCGGGCCGGCCCACCAGAGTGCGCTTTTACGCGCGAGCGCGCGCGCAGTATGGGCTGGGCGATTCGCGTTATGGGCCGGACCGCAGATTTCGACAGAAAAGAGTATTTCTTTAGTTTATTTATTTCAGAAGCATATTTTAATGGAATTTGAATGAATTTGATAGTTTTTGGCTCCGAAATTTTTTGAGTAATTTTTCAGTGAGTCTGATAGATACCAGAATGCTTCTGAAAAGTAAAGAGTACAGATTTACATGTTTCCGCCCAAAGGTGATATAGTTTTAATGCACAAAGTGTTGTATGTTTTATTTCAGACCAAAGTCGAATTTAAGGCATGCAATTATTACAGTTATTATGTTAAAATTGTTCTCACTTGATCTGAATGATTTTCAGGAGGGTTGTCCAATGTGATGAACATCAAGGACATCCCAGTTTTGAAAGGAGACAACTATAATAAATGGCTTAAGAAGCTGGACTTGTTTTTCACCTTGAGTGATATGGATTGGGTCCTCACTGCTCCGGTTCCCTTAGAGCCTAAGGCACCGGAGAGAGAGGCAAATGAAACAGATGCTGCCTGGCAGCAAAGAGAGCGCTCCTACATGGAGAGCAAACAAAAGTATGATCTCGATCATGCTAGATGGGTCCCTGCCAACAAGAAAGCGTTGGCAGTGGTAAAGAACACTATATTAGAGGCTCCCATATTGGGGTCCATAGCAGATTGTCCCACTGTTGTTGAGTACCTTGAGAAGATAAAGAGTCAGTATACTGGCTCTTCAAAGACATATGGTACCCAGTTGATAAAACAACTGGTTTCAGAGAGGTACACAGGTGGTGGGGTTAGAGAACACATCCATCGCTTGGTGAGCATCAACAACAAGCTCAAACCAATGAACCTTGCCTTTCAGGAGGATCACATTGTTTATAAGATTTTTGCTTCGTTGCCAAAGCCCTTTGATACTTTTGTTGTTAACTACAACATGTCCCCAGAGACTTGGGATGTAGAAAAGACCATTGCTATGTGTGTACAAGAGGAGGAAAGACTACCCCCCCCCCCCCCCCAGTCCATTAACTATGTTAAGGACAAGAAAAAGAATGCAAATCCTAAGGGAAATGCATCCTCCTCCAAGGGAAAAGCTCCTCAACAGTTCCAGCAGCACAGACCATCAGAAGGACAGTGTGTGGTGGACTTCAACCAGTGTCTCCACTGCAAGGGCCATGGGCACTACAAGAAAGACTGTCCAAAGTACTTAAAGATGATCATGCAAAAGAATGGTGAGAACATTATTTCATTTGTAAATGAATCTTTGTATATTGAATATTCGAAATCAACTTGGTGGATTGACTCAGGAGCGACTATTCATGTTGCAAACTCTTTACAGGGATTCCATTCGACGAGAACCACTCAAAGAAGCGAAAAGCAAATTAAAGTTGCCAATGGAGTGGAGGCTAATGTTGAAGCTGTGAGAGATCTTCTCTTAGTGCTTGACACCAGTTTTGAGCTTTTGCTTAGAGATGTTTTTTATGTACCGAGTCTTCATAGAAACTTAATAAGTGTGTCTCGTCTAGACGATGATGGATTTGACTGTCATCTTGATAATGGCAGATGTGTAATAAATTACAGTGATACAGTTGCTTCTATAGCTTTTAAGAGAAATGATCTTTATTTGTTACCGCTACGTGAAAGTGTGAATTCCGTATGTGATGTGAATGCAATTGTATCTTCGCCTACAGATAATAATAGAAAAAGAAAAAGAACTCAAAATGTGTCGTCGAAATTATGGCATTGTCGTTTGGGCCATATTTCGAGGGGGAGAATAGAAAGATTAATAAAGAATGACATACTTCCTCCTTTAGAATTCACAGACTTTGAAAAATGCATCGACTGCATAAAAGGTAAATATGTAAAGACAATAAAGAAAGATGCTGAGCATAGCACAGGTGTTTTAGATATAATTCACACAGACATCTGTGGTCCATTCTCAGTTACAAGTATAGATGGATATGAATCGTTCATTACATTTACAGATGATTATTCCCGCTATGGATACATTTATCCTATTAAAGAGAAATCAGAAGCATTAGAAAAGTTTAAGATATTCAAGGCTGAGGTCGAAAATCAGCACAATTTAAAGATAAAAGTAGTCAGATCCGACCGTCGAGGGGAATACTATGGTCGACATACCCTATATGGCCAAGTTCCAGGACCTTTTGCTAGGTTCCTTCAGTAACAAGGCATAGTGGCCCAGTATTCAATGCCGGGCGATCCTCAGTAGAATGGAGTAGCAGAAAGGCGCAATCGCACCTTAATGGATATGGTACGGAGCATGATTAGTTTCTCCTCCTTACCAGTGAGTTTATGGATGGAGGCCTTAAAAACCGCTGTCTATATTCTCAATAGAGTACCCTCTAAGGCGGTGCCGAGAACACCGTATGAGTTGTGGACAGGAAGAACACCCTCATTGAATCACCTGAAGGTGTGGGGGAATCCTGCTGAGGCAAAGATATTTAACCCGACAATTGGCTTGATTCTAAAACAGTGTCATGCCATTTTATTGGCTATACAGAGAAATCAAAAGGATATCGTTTCTACTGCCCAGATAGACATACAAAGTTTGTAGAAACCAGACACGCTGCCTTCCTTGAGGAAGAAATGATTCGGGGGAGCGTGGCAGTTCGAGAGATTGATCTTGAGGAGAAGCGGGTGTGTGCACCCAATCCTGTGATTCAAGGGCCTTTCTTCTCACTGCCCGTTGCGGCTGCACCGGTGGTGCGAGAGACTGCGATGCCAGCCCCTGTGGTGGTTCCTCCTGTGGCAACAATGAATGAAAATGTGGAACCTGTCCCTCAGGATCCTATAGAGCCAGCTGCCACAGATCAGGGGGAGCAACCACAACCTCCAATAGAGAATATTCCAAATGTAGAGGCCCCAAGAAGGTCTCAAAGAGAAAGAAGGGCAGCTATTCCCGATGATTATATAGTGTATAACACAGAAGAATTTCAAATGGAGGATGACCCTACCTCATTTGAAGAAGCCATGAGGAGCGAACATTCATCCAAGTGGCTTGCAGCCATGGAAGATGAAATGAAATCGATGAGTGCCAACGGAGTTTGGGACTTAGAGACAATTCCTAAAGGAGCCAAGACAGTAGGCTGCAAATGGGTCTACAAGACGAAATATGACTCCCAAGGGAATATAGATAAATTTAAAGCGCGACTTGTGGCAAAAGGATTCACGCAAAGAGAGGGGATTGACTATCATGAGACCTTCTCTCCAGTCTCATGTAAAGATTCCTTCAGAATTATAATGGCTCTGGTAGCTCATTATGATTTAGAGTTACACCAGATGGATGTTAAGACGGCGTTCCTAAATGGAGAATTAGATGAAGATGTTTACATGGCACAGCCGAAAGGTTTTGTTGTGGAAGGAAAAGAAAAGATGGGATGCCGCCTAAAGAAAGCGATTTATGGGTTAAAGCAAGCGTCAAGACAGTGGTTCTTGAAGTTTGACAGTACGATAAAACGTTTCGGGTTTGAATCAAATGTGGAGGACGATTGTGTTTACGTAAAGTTTAAGAATGGGAAGTATATCTTCCTTATCCTGTATGTGGATGACATTCTGCTTGCGAGTAGTGATGTCAGTCTTCTATTGGAAACGAAAAGATTCTTGTCCTCACACTTTGAAACGAAAGATCTTGGTGAAGCGAAGTCGTTCTAGGAATTGAGATTCATCGAGACAGATCAAAAGGGGTATTAGGATTATCCCAAAAGACATATATAGAAAAGGTCCTGAAAAAGTTCAACATGCATAGATGTAGTGCCTCACCTGCACCAATAGTGAAGGGCGACAGATATGGGGACTTCCAGTGTCCTAAGAATCAATATGAAATTGATTAGATGAAAGCGGTACCATATGCTTCAGCTGTCGGAAGCTTACAGTATGCACAAGTGTGCACTCGCCCTGACTTAGCTTTTGTTACCGAGCTACTTGGCAGATTCCAGAGTAATCCAGTACTAGAACATTGGAAATTGGTAAAGAAAGTTCTGCGCTATATGCAAGGAACAAAAGGCCTCATGTTAACATACAGAAAAACAGAATCCCTGCGTATCGAAGGATATACAGATTCATACTTTGCAGGGGATAACAGAAAGTCGACGTCTGGATATGTGTTCACTCTTGCGGGAGGGGCCATATCATGGAAAAGTTGCAAACAAACCGTCACTGCATCGTCCATAATGTATGCCGAGTTTGTTGCATGTTATGAGGCTCCAGGGTAGGTGAACTGGCTTAAAAAGTTTATGCCTGGTTTGAGAGTGGTTGACGACATCTCTAGACCACTAAAGATGTACTGCGACAATGAGCCTGCAGTAATGTATGCACACAACAATAAGTCAAGTGGTGCTGCCAAACACATTGACATAAAGTATTATGTTGTGAAAGATAAAGTCCGAGATCGACACATAAGTCTCGAGCATATAAAGACAGAGAACATGCTCGCGGATCCGCTAACGAAAGGCTTACCACCCAACGTGTTCAAGGAGCACGTAGCCGGCATGGGGTTAAGGGACAGCCTATGATCTCCGGACTAGAAGGGCCCAAAAGTATAAAGGATCTGTTTCAGAATGGAGGCGTGCGTTGTAGCTGTTGATTCTATCGGCGATGGACCGTGACGATGAGACATGCTCTATGCATTAATCTATGATGAAATGAGAAAATTGAAAAGGTAAAGAAAAGGATAAAGAGATCAAGGGGGAGATTGTTAGTTTGATCTCCAGAACGTGATCCAAAGATCACGCCCCCTTAATCGCGCCCTGATCGGGGGCGCACAACCAACTCATGGTTGGTGGGCCCCTGTCGCCAGCGCTATAAAAAGAGGTGGGGGCCGGGGCACGCAGGACGAGGTTGACCGCGCCGCCACCAAACCCCACCGACAACCCTAATCCGATCTAGAGTTAGCGCTCGGCCGACGGGATTGCTCACCACCATCAGCACGACGTCGTCGCCGTACAAGTACCCCGTCCCCGGCCAGTGCAGGTACCGGCCGGAGGGACGACGGAACCTGCGACTACCGCGTGCACTCGCCTACGTGCGCGACCCCTCCGTCTACACCGCCACTGCTCCGACGACTCCGGCGCCGCCCGTCATCGCCATGGCGACTCCCTCGGCTCCAGCTACTCACGAAGGTATAAGATTGCTACACCTAGATCTCACCCCGATTCATGATGTTGACTAGAAAAGATTGCTAGACCCGTACTTGATCTATGCCTAGATTTGAATAGAGTTCAACAGTATTAGCAAAGCAAGACACACAGACTGACATGGCATGCATGCTCTTTGTGGAAATTGTATCACTTACAATTTAATCAATCCTTTCTTTTGACTCATCGGTTACCACTGAATACTGATCACTGGATTTTTGCGTGCAGGGTGTGACCAAAGGCGTGGCGGTGGAAGGCCTGATCTCCGCCATGGCGCGCCGTGGTGACGCGCCGGACTTTGTCCTGTGCGTGGGACAGGACGAGAGCGTGTTCGAGGCACTAGCTGGCGCGGTGGAGGACGACGACAAGGCGCCGCTCCTGCTCCCCGCGCCAGCATCGTCCTGGCCCGGTTCGGCGGGCTCCTCCTGCTGACCCCGGGCAGCGTGGCATATTTGAGATCATCAGTCATGTGAATGAATCGGACTGATAGAGTGTGTATGGCCGATCGTCGCGTTGAAGAGAGTAAAGATCGTAACTATCGTCGTAGCTAGCCGATCGTGGTTTTGAAGAGAGTAAAGCTCTCAGAAACAATAATAGACAGTTTTCACCGTTATCTTTACTGTTCTTCTTAATTCTATATGTTGTGTAGTGTACACAAAGGTACGTAAGGAACTGCATGTAGATAGATATATACTACTAGTAGGTGGATAGAATAGATAGATAGCCATCCCATGCATACGTGATCGATCGAGGCCGCGCTCACTCGGCTTTTTGGATGCGTCGGTGTCGAACAATCCATCTTAGGATCTCTCCTTTTCCTTGACCGGGATCGAGTGCCGTCATGCCGATCAAGTCATGAGAAGTGTCAAGAGGGACCGTCGAAGACCTGGTTACCTGGGATATCTGAATAGTGATCAGGGGATCGGTTGCTGTTGTGCCTGCAGTGCCGATCCATGCTTATTTCTCGTTCCCCTCGTTTGCAACTGCTGGATAGTACAGTATGCAAACCGATCTATATGGATTTCCTCTTGTTTAGTGCTGCAACGTAAAGCAGACTTTGTTGGGAACAGGCCAAGAAGCAGTTTCCTCAGTTTCTTTCATGCGGCCAGCCGGCCAACGTCCTCTTTGCTTATCAGCCTCATCTATATATCCATTGTGCCAGCGTCTTCAGGTCTATCTATCTATTCCAAAGGCTTTAGCAAAATCCACAAGACCAGATTGACATCTAGCTTGCATAACGACGTGGACAAGCAAGGAAAATTACGAGTGCGCTTTACGGTGCTCACGTTGATCTTGCTAATGTTATAACGCGCACAGGAATTAGGAGTACGCGGAGTCAGGAATCAGGAGAACAGTTTTAAGCGGAAAGGACGGGCAATATCATTTTCTGCCTACAGAAATGCCAAACACTACACAGCTCATTGGTCATCGAAAACAGACATGCCATTCATGACCCTTTCTAACACACAACCAACGACTACATGCATTTACATAAGCCTCGTCTAGCTATCATCCTTATTCAGCAAACACATACACACCGCACACACGGGACTTGCAAGCAGTGGCGGAGACTCTGTGTGTGCCTGTGTTGTGTGTGTGTGTGTGTGTGTGTGGGGGGGGGGGGGGGGGGGGGGGGGGGGGGGGGGGGGGGGGGGGGGGGGAGGGCCAGGCCCCAGGGGGCCATCGTACTGTCCTGCACGAGCTACCGACCACCTCTCGCCCATCCCCCTCCTCCTCCAATCCCGGCAGGCCGCTCCCGCCGCCTCGCCTGCTCCAACCACCCCCGCCTTTCGCCCCCACTAAATTCTGGACTGTGACGCCTCACCGCCTGCCTGGCCAACTGCCGTCGCGCTAACTCGTCCGATTCAAACTCCCCCGCCCCTTCTCCGCCCACCGTCGGCAGCCACCACCGCGGCCGGCGGCGCCCCCGCCACCCCGCCTACACAGCGCCACCCACCAGCTAGCCTTCCTCCCGTTTCTATGTCCGGTGGGACGAGGATGAACTCCGGGGATACAAATCATTGCATCTAATGGATTCTACAGAGCCAACGACAGAGATCAACAAAGAAGGAATCCTCCCAGCGCATCTGCGTTTCTGGGCGTGGTGAGGAAGAAGAACGGGCCGTGCGATCGATGGATTCCGCCAAGCCCCCCTATCGATGGAATTTCTTAGAGGAACCCTTCTTTAATCTCTCCACTAATGATAGACTTAGAGCATGTTTCGATACAGTTTATTCCTATGACTAAAATTAGTCAGACTAGTAGTTTTTAGTCACCTTCCTATTTGGATATAGGACTAAAGTGAGATTTAAAGAGCATTAAAGTCCATATTTATCCTTTTTTCTCTCTCCCTCTCCCTTCCCTCTCCCTCTCCTGCGTTTCGCCTGTAGTGCCGAGCCCCCTGGCCACAGGAACGCGGCCGCCAGAGCGAGGGGGCGTCAGTCCCCATCCGTCGCCGTCGATGGGGACCGCCGCAGCACCGGACGACGCCGTCTGCGAGAAGAAGTCGTGGGGGATGCCGCCGTCGCCGTCCATCGCGGATCTGCAGGTGATGCGGCGTGGCGTGGAGTGGGCGCGTCGGCGGCGCGTTCCGGGCAGAGACAGCGCGGCACGGGCGCTGGCGGGCGGCGGCGCGTCCCAGGCGCGGGCGAGCGGCAAGGGGGGTCGGGGGCGCGGGTCCGCGGCGCGTAGGGGGGCCGGCGTCGGGAAGCTTCGGAAAGGAGCCGCGCCTTGTGTTTCGTGAAGGGGATGAATGCCGTAAATGAGGAGAGAGAGAGAGAGAGACTAAAACAACTTTTAGCTGGTCCTCTCCTGACTAGAGATTAGATTAGTTTTAGTTCTCTTTTAGTTCTACCTGTTTGGGAATTTAGTCCCTAAAAGTGACTAAATTTAGCCTGACTACTTCTAGTCATGGTGATCCAAACACCCCCTGAGCAAGCAGGCCATCCTAATTAACTAATCGTGAGCCCATAGTGTGCCACAATATCAAGCCCAATTAGCTCAGGCCTTGCTGTAATTCTAAACAAGCAGGAGGCACGGCTATTCCGCGTGCCCGCGCAGACGCGGACGCGTGGCTCTGGCCGACAAACCTGCTGTCCCAACTTACTTTCCAAATATGGGCACACGAGAGCACTTTGCACAACTAGAAGTCGCGGGCCTCAACCACATGCAGCAATTGGTCCCTCACTCCGTCCTCTACCGATGCGATTTTTCTTACCCCTTGCGAAAACAACCTATGTGCATGCAGGCCCTACCGTACTAGGCTGCTCCCTCACACAACAAGATGTTTCCATGTTTCATAAGTTTAAGAGCAAGTTTGTTTCGTAAGTTTGAGAATAAGTTCCAATATAGGTTTCATTCGTAAGTTTAATTTAAAAAAGTATCGATTGGTCTGTGGTTTATAGTTTCTACATAAGTTTGTTTCATATAAGTTGGAATAAATTTGAATAGAAGTTTATTTTCGTAAGTTTTAGAATAAGTTAGAATATAAACTGGATTCGCAAGTTTGATAAAAAAAATCTCTATCAGAGTTTGGTTCATAGTTTGTACACAAGTTTGTTTATAACTTACAGAGAGCAAAGGGAGGAAAAAATTGAATACGTGAATAGATGACAACGTGGGTGTGGGCTGCTGACCAGCACGTGCATGGACCCCATGCCTGCCTCACGCAACGCGCGCGGTCTGCTGCATGCAGCTGACGTTGAAGTTGCATCCCGTCATGTGTGGATGCGTGAGTTGCTCCCCAGTGCTCGCGTGCGATAAAGGAATTTCGATCATTCTACTTCGACAATTCAACTTCCCCTTGGTCTTTAGCATCGCTGCCGTTGTCATAACTCATCCACTAGCCTCTAGTCGCTACTTCACCAAACTTCCAAGCTGGCAAGCTGCGGCTACTGAAACGGCCGTTGTCATAACTCATCCGCTAGCCTCTTGCCGCTACTTCATCAAACTTCCAAGCTAGCAAGCTGCGGCTACTGAAACCTATCTTTAGAGTTTTTCCAGCCGTCCTAATTCTCAGTTTGTCCTAGGACTACTTTGTTAGGGGGAGTGTTGCTTATATGACCGGCGTTTATAGTTATACTAAGAGATTACGTAGGTGAAGAGATGACTTTTTGTGAAATTACAGGGTGTTTGATATTGAAAAAATTTGAGTTACAATGATATTCTTGAATATTAAGATCTGGTCAGCCCTCGTAGCGCTAAATTCAAGTTAATATTGTTCTTTTGCCGTGGTAAATATATGATACTACCTTTGTTGTCCTATGTTGGTATAAGTAGACAATCATTTCTTTTAGGATCCTTCAAGAAAAACCTCACAGCCCTCAACTGGTTAAACTTTAACAACCGAGGATTTAGATGCATAATAACATGGCAACGTATCCTATGAGAACCAGGTTCGTGTGAGAACTATGAGAACTCTAATCTGGGCCACATGATCTTGATCCAAGGGGGGCGCATAGGGAGAGGTGGGAGGGGGAATTTGCAAAAGTATGATTAAGTGGGCGGTGATTTTGTAAATCCCTCCTCCCACCTGAATTCATGCGCCCCCTTGGATCAAGATCATGTGGCCCAGATTGGAGTTCTCATAGTTCTCACACGAACCTGGTTCTCATAGGATACGTTGCCTAATAACATATCTCCCACCGGCCGCTTCTCCCAGACTTCCACGATATATCTGCGGCCCCCACCTCTTCCTCCACGCTCACACACCACACAGGCAACTTTTTTGGTTGACGTTGGTCAAAAGTGAACCTTAGAGAGTATCCTTTAAGAAAAAAACAAAATCCTTTCATTCAATAAACTTTGACAATTGAAAGGTTTTTATGCATAATACTGAGTACGGCCCGCACCGGCCGCTTCCCCCGCTGTCCGCCGATACATCTGCCCCAACCCCTCCTCCTAGCTCACACCGCAGCACCGCACACAGGCAACAGATCGAGTGACCCCATTGCCGGGCCCCACAGCCAGCCACCACCTCCCTCCTGCCATGCAAGGAAGCTCGTGCTCCTCCTCACTTGCCAGCCCCTCCATGGCGCCGGCGCTGGCACCTCCCGTCCCCGGCGCCGCCGACGAGCCAGCGGCGCGCCGCATCGTGGTGGCCCACCGGCTCCCCCTCCGCGCTGCGCCGGACCCCAACTTGCCGTTCGGCTTCGCCTTCTCCCTCGACCCCGACGCGCTCCCGCTCCAGCTCTCGCGTGGCCTCCCGGCGGCGGTCACCTTCGTCCGCACCCTGCCCGCCTCGGCCGCCGCCGCCGTCCCCTCCGACGAGCTCGACGACTACCTCATGACGAACTTCTCCTGCCTCCCGGTGCACCTCGACAGCGCCACGCACACCGCGTTCTACGACACCTTCTGCAAGCGCTACCTGTGGCCGCAGCTCCACTACATGCTCCCGCTCGCGGCGTCGCCCGGCGACCTCTGCTTCAGCGACGCCGCGTACAGGGCCTTCGTCTCGGCGAACCGGCAGTTCGCCGACCGCGTGATCGAGGTGCTGTCCCCGGACGACGGCGACCTCGTCGTCGTCCACGACTACCACCTGTGGGTGCTCCCCACGTTCCTCCGCCGCAGGTGCCCGCGCGCCGGCGTCGGATTCTTCCTCCACTAGCCGTTCCCCTCCGCCGACAACTTCCGCGCCATCGCCGTCCGCGAGGATCTCATCCGCGCGCTCCTCAACGCCGACCTCGTCGGCTTCCACACCTTCGACTACGCCGGCAACTTCCTGTCCTGCTGCTCCCGCCTGCTCGGCGTCTCCAGCCGCTGCCACTGCGGCCACATCGGCGTCGACTACCACGGCCGCACCGTGCTGGTCAAGGTCCTCGCCGTCGGCCTCGACATGCTCCAGATCCGCGCCGCGATGGCCTCGCCGGAGACCGTCGCCAAGGCCAAGAAGATCGCCGGCGCGTACCGCGGCCGCAAGCTCATCGTCGGCGTCGACGACGTCGACCGCTTGAAAGGGGTCAACAAGAAGCTCGAGGCCATGGAGAAGCTGCTCCAGAATTTCACGGACTTGCGCGGCCAGGTGGTGCTCGTCCAGATCAACAACTCGTCGCGCAGCCACGGCGCCGACGTCGACGCCGTCCGCGGCCAAATGAACCAGACGCGGAACCGCGTCAACCAGCTCTACGGAAGCGAAGGGTACGAGCCGGTGGTCATGATCGACGGCCCGGTGCCCATGAGCCTGAAGCTGGCCTACTACGCCGCCGCCGACTGCTGCGTCGTCAGGGCCCTGCGCGACGGCCTCAACCGGATCCCCTACTTCTACACGGCGTGTCGCGAGGAGGGCCCCTTGGCCGCCGCCACCGCCGCCGCCGGGCAGAGGACCAGCGTCGCCGTCGTGTCGGAGTTCGTCGGCTGCTCGCCGAAGCTCGGCGGCGCGGTGAGCTTCAACCCGTTCAGCGAGACGGCCGTGGCCGACGCCATGCACACCGCGCTCACCATGCACGTGGAGGAGAAGCGGTCGAGGCACACGAGGAACTACAACTACCTGGCCTCCCACGACGTCGTCGCCTGGGCGAGCGCCTTCGACGCGAGCCTTCAGCTCGCGTGCCAGGGCCACGCGACGACGAGGTTCGTCGGCCTCGGGTTCGGGATGAGCTACCGCGCCGTCGCGTTCGACGCCGCCATCAAGAAGTTCGAGGCCGACCACGCCCGTCCCGCGTACCGCGACGCCAACCGCCGGCTGATTGTACTCGAGCACGACGAGCCAAACGGCAAGGTGATTGATCTTCTGAATGAACTGTGCGCCGATCCGAATAATGTCGTCTTCGTCGTCAGCGGCCGGGGTAAGGATCAGGATTGTCTATACAACACTTGAGTGTTTTAGGAGATTGCAACACTTGATTTTTCAGCCGTTGAATTTCAAGATCCATGGTTAAGATTAAATCTAATTTTATACTAGCAAAAAAAATTCAAGTGTTTTCAAAGCTTGTAACACTTGAATTTTCAGTACACCTCCACTACTCAAAAGTTACACTTTCTCTTCAAAACTTACACCAAAACGTCAATGTAATTTTAATGTAACACGACTGTAATTTTAGAGTATACAAAGTGTAACTATGGTGTAACAAAAATTCAGGAGTTGGGAGATCCTATAACAAACAAAATTTTCTTTTCTTATACGTTATATATTTAAAGCACAAGTCTTAACATAAATTTGAATCATTGAAATATAAGCGGTAGACAAAAAGAATGATAGGTTGGCTGGACGTGGCTCACAAAAGAAGAAAAATCCAACGCTCACGACGTGGCCATGGGACTAATGCAAAATCTAGTGTCCGGCAGCACCGAAACACTCGAGTGCCTGTTAGCTTTTCCGTGGCAGAATGGTTCTCTCCATGCGAGAAGCTCGGCATCTCCGCAGAACATGGTTACTTCACAAGGTACAAAAAATAACTTCGTTTGAGAAATTGTTTTCTGCACTTTCTGCTTTGAGTTACCGAAGAAACAGTCAAGATTGAGATTTAGTAGATAGATAGCGTGCATCGCGATATTGATCATTGTGGGGAATAATTGATTTGCACTTGTTCAATCTTGCTAGATATGCTCTATTAAGGGAAATCGTGCCTGATATACTGCCACATGTAAAACTTGTGATTTTCTGACGTAAGACACTTTTTATTTTCTTAGATTTCGTGATCACAGATTGTAACTGAAGCTAGACTGGCAGTTCCTGCCTCGAATCTAGCTTTGACCAACGTTGCCCCTTTTCACTGATATATATGTGCACATATCTTTTTTGAATGAACATATGTGCACATATCTCTGCCGATTGACCAACGCCATTAGTTACGGATCAGAGAAACTTTCTGCTGTGTTTGTATCAGGTGGAGCAGGGACGATCCATGGGAGGTGAAGAAGCTGCAGATGCCTGGCTTTGCATGGAAAGGGACAACTGAGGCCGTGATGAGGCACTACACTGAAACTACCAACGGGTCCTACATCGAGAACAATGAATCAGCAATGGTGTGGCACTACCAGAACGATGATCTAGGTCTGGGACCTCGCCACGCTAAAGAACTCTTCGACCACCTGGAGAAGGTGCTCGCCAGGGAGCCGGTGTCCGTGACAAGGGGCCGGGTCAGGCAGATCGTGGAAGTGAACCCTCAGGTATTAGCAAGACACACAGACCGACACGGCATGCATGCTCTTTGTGGAATTTGTATATATCACTTGCAGTCAATCCTTTCTTTTGACTCGTTGGTTACTACTGAATACTGATCACTGGATTTGCGTGCAGGGCGTGACCAAAGGCGTGGCGGTGGAAGGCCTGATCTCCGCCATGGCGCGCCGAGGTGACGCGCCGGACTTTGTCCTGTGCGTCGGAGAGGACGAAAGCATGTTCGAGGCACTAGCTGGCGCAGTGGAGGACGACGACAAGGCGCCGCTCCTGCTCCCCGCCGGCGCGCGTGTCGTCACGTGCGTCGTCGGGCGGACGCCGAGCAAGGCCGCGTTCTACTTCGACGAGCCCGAGGACGCTCTCGGCGTGCTCCGTGGCTTGCTGGCCACATGCTCCCCGTCCCCGCGCCCTGGGCAGCTGGGCTTATTCGAGATCATCAGTCTTGTGAATGAATCGGACTCATAGAGTATGTATGTATTGCCGATCGTCGCGTTGAAGAGAGTAAAGATCGTTAAGGTACTGTCGTCGTAGAATCCAAATGGTGGAATAAAATTAGTAACTAGCGACCATCGATGAGCTCGCAGATAAACATAAATTATGTTTAAAACAGTTTGCATCTACTGTTGTTCTTGTGTATCCGGTGCTTAATCTGTGTGTCGTTTAATTACATCTGTTGATGAGCCAAACACCAAGATGTGCCAAAGTTTGTTGGTTTCATGGAGGATACCAGGAAAGGGTGAGTGAACTCAGATCACTACCGCCATTTCGTTCCAGCGGGACGTGCGACGTCAGGGACAGGGACGGTTGTGGACACAATGGTACACAACTGGATCGAAGAAGCTCCTGTGCGCTGGCCGTTTGAGGAGACACGGACTGGGACAGTTGTGTCCAGAAATAGGTACGCAAGGGACTACTAGTAGGTGGATTGAATATATAGATAGCCATCCCATGCGTACGTGCGCTCGCTCGCCTTTTTGGATGCGTCGGTGTCGAGAGGGACGCCTCTATCCATCTTAGGGTCTGTCCTTTTCCTTGACCGGGATCGAGTGCCGTCATGTCGATCAACTCATGAGAAGTGTCAAGATGGACCGTCGAAGACCTCGTTATCTGAGATATCTGAATAATGATTAGGGGATCGGTTGCTGTTGTGCCTGCAGTGCCGATCCATCCCTGGCTTCTTTCTCGTACAGCAGACTTTGTTGGAAACAGGCCAAGCTGAAGCAGCAGTTTCCTCATTTTGTTTGATGCGGCCAACGTCCCCTTCGCTCATCAGCCTCATGCTCATCTATATATCCATTGTGCCAGCGTCTTCACTCTTCAGGTCTATCTATCTATCTATTCCTGAGGCTTTAGCAAAATCCACAAGACCAGATCGACACCAAGCTTGAATGACGACGTGAACAAGTAAGGAACATTAGGAGCACGCTTTACAGTGCTGATCACGTTGATCTTGCTAATCTTATAACGCACACAGGAATTAGGAGTACGTGGAGTCAGGAATCAGGAGAACAGTTTTAAGAGGAGAGGATGGGCAATATCATTTTCTGCCTACAGAAATGCGAAACACTACACATTCATTGGTCATCGAAAATAGACATGCCATTCACGACCCTTTCTAACATACAACCAAAGACTACATGCATTGACGTAAGCCTCGTCTAGCTATCATTCTTATTCAGCAAACACATGCACACCATATTCGGGACTTGCAAGCAGTGACGGGGCATAATCTCTCCACTAATTTTTTTGAGCGCATAATCTCTCCACTAATGATATACGTAAGAAAGCATGCCCTTCTAATTAACCTAGAGCCCATGGCTTGCCACAACATCAAGCCCAATTTGCTCAGGCCTTGCTGTAATTCCAAACAAGCAGGGGGCACGGCAATTCCACGCGTGCCAGCGCGGCTACAGACGTGCGCATCCGGCCGACAACCCAGCAACAAAGCCGCTGTCCCAACCTCCTTTCCAAATTTGGACACCCGCGCGCGAGAGCAATTTGCACAACTACAAGCTGCGGGCCCCACACGCATGCAGCAGTCCTGTGCCGGTGCGATTTTTCTTATCCCTTGCCAAAACAGCCCACATGCATGCAGGCCCCACCATACCGAGCTGCTCCCTCACACAACAAAGATGTTTTCATGTTTCATAAGTTATGAGCAAATTTGTTTCATAAGTTTGAGAATAAGTTCCGATGCAAGTTTGATAAAAAAGAGTGTCGATTGGTCTTTGGTTGATAGTTTCTACTGAAGTTTGTTTCATATAGTTTAAGAATAAGTTTGAATAGAAGTTTGTTTTCGTAAGATTTAGAATAAGTTATAATATAAACTGGATTTGCAAGTGTGATAAGAAGTCTCAATCGGAGTTTGGTTCATAGTTTGTACACAAGGTTGCTCATAACTTACAGAGAGCGCATGGAGTGAAAAAAATTAATACGTAGATGACAAAACAACGTGGGTGTGGGCTGCTGACTAGCACGTGACCCCAAGCCTGCCTCGCGTAGCGCGCGCGGTTTGCTGCATGCATGCAGCTGACATACAAGGCAGCTGAGGTGGGGCCATGCACATGGCAGCAATTGCATCCCGACACGCGTGGATGCGCGAGTCGCTCCGCGAGTGCTCACGTGATACAGGAATTTTGATCATTCTACTTCGACAGCTCGACTTCCCCTTTGCCTTTAGCATCGCCGCCGCCCTCCCGCTGTCTTAACTCATCTGCTGATCTCTAGCCGCTACTTCACCAAGCTTCTAAGCCGGCAAGCCGCAGCTACTGAAACGTATCTTTAGTGTTTCCCTAGCCTTTCTAATATCAAATTGTCCTAGGACTACTCTGTTAGGGGGAGTGTTGCTTATATGACCGGTGTTTATAGTTATAGTAGGAGATTACGTAGGTGAAGAGATGACGTTTTGTGAAATTACAGGGTGGTTGATACTGAAAATAATTCAGTTACAATGATATTCTTGAGTATTATGATCTGGTCAGCCCTCGTAGAGCTAAATTCAAGTTAATATTGTTCTTTTGCAGTGGTAAATATATGATACTACTTTGCATTGTTGTCCTATGATGGTATAGGTAGAAAATTAGTTCTTTTAGGAAAATATACATTGTTGTGGTTCGAATTTATAAACCCTAATCATATTTGTTTTTCTACATTGGCCGCTTAGCCCCCCTATGCTTAAATCCTGGCTCCACTCCTACTTGCAAGTACGGCCAATGTACACAACTTGATGCGGATATATACATCAAAATGCAATGGCAATAACTATACACTGCACAAAACAACCGCTGCACCATCACTTGGATCACACCGAAAAGATTGTTGCACTCATCCAGACTAAAACATGAAGTCACATTCCCTACACTTTCATATTTCTAGAGGAAGCCCACCATTTCCCCATACTTTTTGGAATATTTACTGCTCCTCTGGCCTAATATGTGTAATATGTATGACCCTATATCCTAGCCACTCCTCAATCCCTATTTGCTACTCATTAATATCAATTACTAGTTTACCCTATGTGATGAATTGTAAAAGTTGGTTGTAGTGGTCAAGGCTGGAAACTCCCATTATCTACAAAATGCGGATAACCATGAATCCTTGTCAAGTAAGAAAGTATGTTGGACATGGGATGCTAATGAGAATTATGAGATATGGAACGAAGCCGAAATTTCCAGTAGATGCTTTAGGAATGCATGAACCAAGATTCCAATCCAAGTGCCAAAGAAGTGATCCATTTTATGCGTATTTATGATTGATCTTGAGGCCTGATTTTTTTTACATGTATATTTTTCAGGGACCACTTGCTCTTTTGACTCAATCCCCACATTAATTTGGGAGGTTGGTGTGGTGGGAGAAAGGCCAATTTATGAAAATAACTAACAAACATATCCTTTAGCTATATGTTTCAAAGTGGAACTTCATTGAATTCCATTTGTACTCTTTGTTCCATTTTACATTTTCCACCCAACCCAGCTTAATATTTGATATTCTAAGCCCTAATGAAATATTCTATGATGTGCAAAAACTTATGTACAGTAAAATTGGACCTATGTAATAATATATGGTGATGTTGCTCCCTCGTCAATATTGTTTGCAGGAAACAAAACTATAGGATAATTGCTCACAGCTAAGCTCGAGAACGAACACTTCAGTACGCTAAAACATGTTGCATTATGATAAAGGATCATCGAGCTTATCATTAATAAATGTCCTGTTTGATGCCATAATTAGTAAAAACAAAGCACTAAATGGTAAATTAGGGGTCTTTTCTTTGTGACGTCGCATCGTCGAGCAATCAATGCATATTTGCCTACGGAAATGCCAACGCTACACAGCTTAGTGTTCATAGAAACGGCTACATGCATTGACGTAAGCCTCGTCCAGCTAACATTCTCTATCAACAAATACATAAACACCAAAATCGTGACTTGTGAGTACGGCCAAACTATACACAGTTTGACGAGCTCATTCAGCAAATACATACACACCAGAATCGTGACGTGCGCGAGTACGGCTAAATTGTACACAGCTTGAGGCGGATAAGTTAAAATGCAACAGAACCAATTATACACTAGGAAAAAAAGAGTTGTACTCGTAGCTGTACCATAACTCTTGAATCACAACAAAAAGACCGTCGCGCTCCTCTGGCCTAAAACGTGAAGTAACATTTTCTGCGTTGCCATTTTTCTAAAGGAACCTCGTCATTTCCGTTTATTTTCGGGAATTTTCGTTACTACTCCTTCCGATTGTTTTGTTTTTCAGTTTATGTTGGTCCTTTCTTTTTTTTTGAGGAGAATGTTGGTCCTTACTGACCAACGGAGACCCCCCAAAGAAAACCCGGAATGTGCTGGATCTAACCGGCCCAATCAAGCTACGTGGTCAAGCAGCCGGGCCGAAAAGGCCCATCACAGCCTGGAAATAACATGACAGCCCAAGAACAAGAAGCAACCCATTACAGTTCCGCTGAAACCGGTACCGGAATATGCTGTCCTACACCGCGCACGGGGCAACACTTGCACGCCTTGGCCGACACCGCTGAGCTGCGCCCCGAACCACCGAACGAACCCGGCCCCTCAACATCGCGTCGTCCCCATCAGCCGGTCTCCGTTCGTTGTTCGTCGCCTCTGAGATCAACGTCAGGTATTAACGCTTGCCAAAAATGTGCCATTAGCATCAGGGAGAGGTCCACGTCCTACGCACATGGCTGTGCACGGCGGCAATTACGACATGGTCACCGGGCGCTGCTGCTTCTACTAGTGGCAACGGCTGCAGTGCTCCCTCGCGAACAGAACAGTCCTCCCACCCGGCCTGTCTCCTCCGATCCACCGACAGATCATGGGAGCCATGGGCACTCCAGCACGGAGCTCTCTCTGTGTGTTCGTGCTCATGAACCTCATGCAGTAATTGTACTGGGGTTGTGCTGGTCCATGTGCGTACGAGTGATAACTGACCGGCAAAGTTGCTTGTTACTCCGCTTGATTGCATCTCCACGGTTTGGTAGCGGTGAGGTCATATAAGATCAGATCGGTGATGGAGTGAATGAAGTTTATTGGCCGTGTCAGGAGAGTAAATTAAGTTTTGCAGGACAATTGTACGTATGTACTTCTTCAGTCTCAATTCTGTGCAACAGCAGCCCAACATATTTCCCTGGCAGTCGTGACTTAATGTTATCTTACCCGGAAAGCAACGAAATTTGGATTTGCAAGTGTGCTTCCAATGGCTGAACAGAAATGGCGACCTCTCATCAAGCGTCAATAGTGCTCATGACAGAAGTAGCTGAAACCCTGTAACATCAGAAGGATAGTTTGATGCCGCATGCATGTCTGCCACAAAATAAAGCGCTAGATGATGCTCTTCCCGTCTTCCATGATGTGATGAGAAGCAGCAGCTCAGATCAGCAACAGTTGATGCAACAACCTGCATGTTGGCTGCTAAAAGTAGATCCACCGACAGATAAAGAAATACTAGGATAAAATTTACCAGTAGATAGTGCACATTTCAGCAGAATTGCACATTACGATTTACAACAGAATGTGTAAATTTACACAACTTACTTCTCGAACGAATTTTGTGTTTTGCGATTTACAAATGAGCAGTACACATTTCACTGTTTCGTGAATACAAAAGAACGTGGCTGCAACTCTATCTATGCACTGAGTAGAAATGAACAAATTCTATCTACTATTCAGTTTATTCCTGTCGAGCCATCCCAGTTTTTGCCCAGAGTCCGAAGTGACGGACCAATTGTCTTCCCTCATCCATAAGAACAGGGTGACTATTTTGCTAAGAAAAATTCCATGGTAGAAACTGAACCAGAGAACTTGAATATCACCATGTATGTGAACGTATGAAAAAAAAACACGACAGTTATCAGCTTATCTGTTCTCCGATTAGGTCAAGACCAACAAGCAGGAATGACACCCCTTGGAAGAGGAGGAAGTAAAAATGAATCCCTTGAGCAGACAAGAGGCTCCGGGTTGCAGCAGTGAGGAGAAGCATAGAAAGAACAAGCTCCTTCTTGTAGATCTTGTTAGCCTTTTTCACGTCATGTAGCACTTTGTCATGTTGTTCCTTACTCATATTGATTTCAGTCAGTTCACCCTCAGGCAATTGCTTCTGGAGTTGCCCCAGGGAAATGCCTTTTGTCTCCTTTCCTGATTGTGTGAAGAGATCCAGTTCGGATGACCGACCAGATTTCTTGGTGACAATCCATTCATAGGAGCTTCCAAGTTTGAACAATCCAGATACCATTGCATTGAACTTGGTGACTGACATGGTATTCTCAAAGAGGAGGTACGGTACAATGAAAGGGAATGATCTTGGAGATGGCAGAATGTTTAGGAAGGACATGCAAACTGGCACATAACAAATAACCCACACAGGCAATTCTGCCTCGGGAACGAACATGGTTAGTGGAAGAATGACACAAAATAGTGTGAAAGAATAGAAAGGAAGTATCAACTTCCTCAAAAGAAAGAATAGTAGTATTAAATTTGCCTTCTTCCATGAAGAGATCTGCATCGAAATATTAACAAATATTTGTCATAAAGAGCATTGATCTGAACTTTGGGGACAAAGGAAGAGCTTTTGGTAAAGTGCAAACTCCTAGCTAATAGGTTGCATACCTTAGCAGTAATTATGTCCGGAAGGCACAACCGGAAAAGGTGCATTGGACCAGAATGCCACCGGTGTTGCTGTTTTCGATATGCCTCATAGGATTCTGGAAGTTCACATAAGACCTGGGCAATGATGCTAAGTAAAATAAGTTTCCAGATGTACATGAGATTGATATGGTTAATTGCTCATGTCAAATGCAACAGCTAAGCAAATGTACCTTAACATCATTCAGGAAGATGAATTTCCATCCATTCAGGTGCGCGCGCACAGCGATATCCATATCCTCCACGGTTGTCCTCTCGAGCCAACCTCCTGAATCTTCCAAAGCTTGGATCCTCCATACTCCAGCAGTTCCATTGAAACCAAAGAAATTCAAGAAAGCCCCATTGACCTGCTGCTCCACTTCGAAATGGAAGCACAGGTTGATATTTTGAAGACGCGTAAGGAGATTCTCATCTTTGTTCACAAAGCTCCATCGTGCTTGAACTAATCCTAGCTCAGGATTTCCCTGAATAACCGAAAAAAAATAATCAAAATTGACTTAATATTCAACAGGTGCACGGTGACTACTAGTAGCTAGTACTGAAATTGCATTAGTAAACAGTTCATACCTCAAAATGTGGAATTGTTTTCTTGAGAAAATCGGCACTTGGTTGGAAGTCCGCATCAAAAATAGCAACAAACTCATAATTCTTGACATAGTCACAGCTCATAGCAGACTTGAGGTTCCCAGCTTTATACCCAGTCCTCAATACCCGATGCCGATAGATGATGTTCACACCCTGCTGATTCCACTTGGAAACTTCTTCTTTGATCAGCATTTGAATGCTCTCATCGCTGGAATCATCGAGTACCTGTATTAGAAGCCTATCTCTAGGCCAATCTAGCTGGCAGACGGCTGAAATCGATTGCTCATAGACCTGTCGAAGAATAAGTCTTATCATCCACAACCCAATGAATTATGACATTACAAGCAGCATAAGGAATTCAGCTCTTTACCTCCTTTTCGTTGCACATAGGAATTTGAACAAGCACCATTGGGGGCACATATCCTGAGCCCTCCTTGAATGGTTCTCCTTCAATCCTTGGCTTGATCTTCTTAAGCTTAATCCAGAAGCACCCGACGCACAGGACGAGCCGGTCCATCGATTGGACGACGAATAGCAAAATGCAAGATTTTGACAGGAACTCAATCAGCCGGCAAATGTAGTCGGCTCGGAATGACATCCAGGAGAGGTACGCCGAGTGCGCCCATCCCTGAACCTCAACAACCTCCGGGACATGCAATTCAGGTACTGCAAAACTGGGCTTCGGCAAGTGCCACCCGTTCCAGTAAGCCGTCAGCTCCACGGCGAGGGCAAGCAAGGAGACCACCAAGAAGCCCTTGATGAACCTGTACAGCAGCCAGCCCCGTCCATGGCCGGGCCCCTCTGCGGCGGCGGTGGTCCGCCGGAATCGCTTTGCGACCGCAGCCGGCAGCGCCCACGCGACGGCGGCGAGCGAGGCGAGGCACCCGGCGGCGCGGTGGGCACGGAGGAGCAGTACCCAGGTGAACTGCTTGGCGCTCCTGCCCCGGCCCTTGTCCATGGGTACGCCCACGCTGGCCTGGAGGACCTCCGCCTCGGGCCCGTCGATCTCCACCACCGAGTAGTTGGGGTTCTCCATGGTCACCACCACCGACGCGCCCCGCCGGACATCTCTCCCCCACGGGTACACCAGACCCAAGCCCGGCGCCATTGCCTTGCCGCCACAAACCCAAGAAAAGAACAATACTCGAGAGCACCAACACCACTGACACTCCAAAGAACGGCTACTTCTCACCGCGGCGCTCTGCCTCCACCTACCCACCGCCGCTGGCGCCGAGAGCGGCGCAAATCGAGCATCTTCGGCAGCTAGAATCGCCTCGCGCCGCCTGGGAACGCGGAATGCAGCTGCGCCGGCAGGAATCAGTGGTGGTGTTGGCTGCTTTTCGTGCTCGCCGTGAGCTCACCGCTGCAAAAGAGAGGAGAGCGCAGGCGGCATCCGCAGGGCGCAGCAGCGTTAAAGCTCAGCAGAGTGTGGGCTTTTTAATAGAAGGAATAACACATCCTCCCTCTTTTTTTTTTCTCTTGATCCTCCCCTTTGAATGCCCCTTCCTCCTCCCACAGTCCCACCGTTCTCTGTTCTCTCTCTCACACACGACACACCCGTCACGTCCTTTTCCAGAGGCGAGAGAATCCGAGTTGAAATGTGAATGTGTTTGTTACTACTCGACCTCCCCACATCATTTTTTTGAAGGAAAACCTCCCCACATCATTCTTCCCTGGTCCCAAGAACAGCAGCAAGAAAACAAAAGCATGGAACGCAGGGGACAAATGCCCAGGTATTTGAAAGGATTTTCAGGAAAGAATCTTAGCAGAGACAGAGGAAGTAAACCCAAGGCCAAGAGACGCTCTTTGTTAGCTAAAGCTCTAGTACAGGATTAGTGGTGAGGTATTCCAGGAAATCCTGCAGCTGCTACGCTGCCTGCTGGCTTTTGGTAAAGAAAGCTCAGGTCCTCAGTGACGGCAAACGAAATGGGCGCGCAGTAAAGACAGACAAGCAGACAGCTGAAACATGGCAGCCGGTTTCGGAGCTTTCGGCGAGCAAAGGACCATGGTTGCCAGTCCTGATGCAGCGGTGTTGTTGCCGGGCCGCTTTGATTTTCTCCCCCATGCTGTTTGGTCTGCGTGTCTGATGGTGCCGAGAATTTTCAGTTGGGTTTGCATGGCTCACGGGATCAGAAACAGGAAACGAAAATCGCCACTTTTTCGCGTGCCGGTAGCATCATAGCCCGCAAAAGTGGACGCATGGCCTGGGATGATGGTGATACAAGTTCTCTGCCTCTCGGACCGGTTCAAACCTTAGGTTCAAACACTTGGCTTGTAAGTGCCGTGGTTTTGACGCTGAGAGTAATGATCATTTGAGGTCCCGATTATGATAGCACTTTGACGAACAGTATCAGTTATGGAGCGGGGCAGGTGAGTGATAAAAACTATAGAATCCTATTTTAGTGTTGCTTGCACTGACTGAACAAAAGGAACGTTCCGAGTAGCAGTGGAACACTAGCTCGCCAGTCGCCTCTGCCTTTTCTCTGCACTTATATATGGATGGATGGAGATGCCTCTGCCTTTTCTCTGCACTTATATATGGATGGATGGAGATGCCCCGCTATTTTCAGACGAAGAAAAGTAGGTTACATTCCACAAGTCAAAAGATTATTAACACAAGCTGTTTTTAATTAGGTTTGTAGCTAGCTTTGTTGTCCTCCATGATGCAGCACAGCCTGCTGCGCTGAACCAACAATTGGCAAGAGCGCCGCACTCAGAGGACCCGTTTAGGAAATTAGCAGTCGCGTTCATTCTTTTTTTTTGCGAGTGCGTTCATTCAATCAGGTGTGGAACTGACAACCGAGAACTGCTTCCAGCCTTTCCAAGGGTTTGTAGTTCAGTTCAGTCTACTAGTTGGCATAATCCTTCTACTGGTATATGCTGTAACCAAGACAGCATTGCGCCATTGCCAAGCAGGTCAATCTAGCTAGGCGAGAACAATAGTGCAACCACGGATTCTTAATGCTCTGACGTAAAAAGGGCACCAGAAAAGTGCGGAACAATGAACATTTTGCTGCATCTCTCACTCGTAAAGCCCTTTGTTACTACTTCTACCACGAGCTAGTAGTAAAGCAGTCAGTCGGTTGCCTGCCCGTCATGCGAGCAGAGCAACAGTCTCAGCTGTTGGGATTCGACCGAGTGATGACGTGTCGACACCAACGACAACCAAAACGCTCCTCACATTTGTCCGGCGCGAAACGGACAGCGTAGGGAGGCCCGGACCAGCGGATCGGCCGTGCAGCGGGAGCGGAGCACCGTTCATAAACAATCCTCGCATTACGTCACGCGCGGCAACCGCAAGTCCGCAGCCACTACCGCCCTCAGCTTGCTGCCGAACGGGTACTTGGCGCTTCGGACTTGGACCGTGCCGGTCGACGACGGACCACGGAGAGCGCGGGGCACCACCGCGGTCGAGCTCGTGCCGAAGAAGCCGACGGCCCAACCGCCGCGCCCGCGTGACCAGAGTCGCGCCGCGTATCTCCGCGCTTCGGACGAGGTGGGCGTACTGTACGTACGCAGCAGGCGACGGGCGCGTGCGCGGACGTACGCGCGGGTGGCCGGCCGGGCGGGGCGGCGCGTTTTACGTGTGCGTGTGGACGCCGCGCGGCCTACTCCTCCTGAGTCCTGGCCAGGCACGGGCGCAAGGCCTTGACGCGGACGCACCAACCGAAGCGGCGGACTGTCCTTGCCGTCAGCCTGCAGCGTGCGACGGGGTAGCGACACCGCCTTGCGTCCGTGCGTGTGCGTACGTGCACGCTCTCCGCTCCTTTGGCGAGTGGTGAGGAGGCTACGGGCATGCGGCAGGCCGCGGAACTGCTCGATCGCCGATCCCCGGATGACGGCCGTGGAAGCTCTCTCTGCCTCTCGGACACCAGTGATTTGAAGTCCATGATGACGGTACTCTGACGAATCAGTTATAGAGCGGGGAAAGAAGGTGAGTGATGAAAAAAATTCTAGAAGAGACAGATGAGCCTTCCTCTTGAGCCTCGGGGGAAGTTAAAATTTCCCTTTCCGGTGGGTGTGTTCCACTGGATCATGGTTTAGTGTTGCTTGCACTAACGAAACAAAATGGGATGTTCTTTACCCGTAGCGGTACGTGGAACACTAGCCTCCGAGCTTTCGTCCACTTACCGGTGGTTGGAAAGGGTCGACCTATTTTCAGGCAACAAAACGTGGTAAGATGCATTCCTCGGCCAGCTGTATTGAAGACCTGCGCACTTTGTTCGTGATGCGCGGTGCCGCAGCCTCCTTTTTTGAGGATCACCTGAGCTGGCCTCAGTTTGTTCGCGATGCAACAAGGACAGAAAGATGGTCAAGAATAATGTTACTGCTGCTATGTAACATGCACCGCGCGCGGAATGCAGACTATGCAGTCCGTCCTCAAGCGGCCGCGCCGGCCGGTCATCTCCTCGCAACCTCGCGTCACACCACATGCAGCGCGGACCACGTGCCCGGCGACGGCTACGCCCTCGCTGCCAGACGCAAGCACGAGGAGGACTCGGCACTTGGCGCTTGGATTTGGACCCCCTCCTCGTGCCGTGCATGCCGACGAGCGAGAGCAAGAGACCAAAGCGCGCCGGGCGCGCCCTCCGCTCTCCGGGCCCCAACATCCCCAATCGACGGGCGCGTGCCCACGGCGTGATGGAGCGAACCATCTCGTAATGTGACCGCGGCGCGGCGTGGCGCGGACAGCCGAATAACCAGAGCGTGCGGCCGGGTTGGGGACCGTCTCCTGGCCGCCTGGGCGCTTGACACGGACGTCCCAACCGATCCGGGCGTACGTACTTTCTTCTCCGTCCTCCTGCTCGCGTTAACTATCCTGCTGCAATCAATTAGTCCCCTGCATCAGAGGAGCTGATCCCGTTAGTTTGCTCGAGCTGATTCCTCAATCTGTTGCGTCGGGCCCGCGGTGGTCCAGGACTCCAGGTTTCCCCCATACGCCGCCGACGACGCGTGCACTCGGTCTCTTGCTCTGCGTCGTCTGGTCAAGGGAGTTGCTCGGCCCGGCTCCATTCTGTAGTTATCGGGCTGGGGAACTGAGGAAAAGTATTGCTGCCAGGGTTCTGCTCCTAGTTCAGTCTCGGTGGCATATCATCCTGGTGTACTCCGTATGCTGTTTTAACCAAGACAGCAACTGCCAAGCATCATCCCAGATGATTAAGCAAGCAGGTCGATCTAGCCCGGCCAGAACAATAGTGCCGTTCGGCAGCGAGGGCGTAGTGGTTGCGGACTCGCGGTTGCGGGGCACGTGTGGGTTTGGCGCCGCGCGTGACGTAACGCGAGGAGGAGGACCCGGTTTCGAAGGTTTTGAACGGTGCTCTCGGCTGCACGATCCGGTCGTCCGGACCTGGGCTGTCCGTTTCGCGCGCACCGGACAAACGTGAGGCACATTTTGGTTCTCGTTGGTGTCGAGACATGATCCCTCGGTCGATTCCTAACAGTTGGGAGTGTTGCTCTGCTCGCATGATGGCCAGGCGATCGACCAGGCACTGCAACAAAGCGTCCATTGTTCCACACTTTTGTGATTGCACTATTTGCAGAGCTCGGAATGCACTCCGCCCTCAAGCGGTTGCGCCGGCCTATCACCTCCTCGCGTTACGACACGTGCCCGGCAACGGCCACGCCCTCGCTGCCAGACGCAAGCTCCAGGACTCGGCACTTGCTTGGTTTGGACTCCCTCCTCGTGCCGACGGTAGCCCGGTGCGGCCACGCATCACCACACGCGCGGGCGAAATGGACATGCCCCGGCGCGGCCGTGCGCGCGCGGGTCGCAGCAAAGCAGCGGGGCCGAATCACCCGAGCGAGTCCGCGAGCGGCCGGGTTCGGTATGGCCTCTCACCATCTCCCGGACTGGGATACGGACGTCCCAACCGATCCGCGCGTAGTACTTCTCCCCGTTCCTGCTCCTTCCTTTCGGTAGTGACGGCCATGTGGCAGAGGTTGCTCGCGTTGCAGTAACGATCGATCAGTCCCCTAAATCAGAGGAGTTGATCACGTTAGTTTGCTCGAGTTGATTTATTAGTCCGTTGGGTTAGGCCGGTGCCCAGTGGTGGTCCAGTTCCATGGGCACGTAGGACTTCTTGGTTCCATCAAATCGATCGCGATCGGCATATGATTTTGGTGTTGCCGGGCTACTGATATAATGCAAACTGAACTAAGAATAAAAAAATTGTAAATTACTTTTCGAAGATCAGCGGGCTAAGAATTACGGAGTCAATTTGTCCTAAGCCAAGCCCAGCCCATTTTCTGGGCCCATGTCTTGGCGCGGCCCCGCCACGCCCGCCGAATGAATCGACGCCTTCCACCATGGCGCGGTGGCAGAGCCTCGCCGCCGCCGCCGCCGCCCTCGCGGTCACCGCCTCCGTCTTCCTCTCAAGTAATATCTGGCTTCACCTTCATCTCATAATCTCTACCACATAGTGCTACCCCGCAGGGCCTGCTCTACAGGCGCAAATGCTGCCGCCTGGGTCCGGGAACTGGAGGCCTCGCTGGCGGCTGCCACGGAGAAGACTCTGAGCGAGCGGGAGCCCGCCCAGAGGAGGGAATGCCGGCTAAGGCCCCGTCCCTGACGTCGTACCCGATGGCTTCCATCGGCACCGTGCATTTCTGCATCTCCGTTAGACTTCTTCCATTTGTATTGTTCCAACTGGTAACTGGTGATGCTTTGTAGCAGTTCAGTTCGCACTTTCTTGTGTAGTAAGTGTGAGTGAAGGGCAGTAAGGTGTGAGTTGTTCATGTGAATCTAATGAGCTATGGTTGCTGATTCTGCAGGAATGGTAGTGGTGGTACACCGAGGCAGCCTTTTTGGTGTCCCAGAGCAACTACGGTGTGTAACGCGGCTCGCGTCCCGGTGGGAACGCTTGAGGGGTTGCTAGTCGAATTTTCATCCGAACGTAGATACAATTGAAGACTGTTTTTAACCAATACTTTTAGGATCAAGATAACATGCCAAGATTTTGATTATGGTTATTCATCCTGTACCAGCTTGACTTCTGTTCAGATAAGCTAAAATCTAGCCGAACCTGATATTGTCACTGTCCGAGGGGCTGGAAGCCTTTCACCTCTGTAAATGACAAGTGAACCATAGCGCATAATTTTGTTTATCTGTTCATGCCTCACTCTGGATCCGATTTTCTCTTGCCACTGGATTTTCTCATCTTCACCATATTTAATTTCTTCTTGCGGCAAAATTTCATCAGAGCCACCATTTTTAGGTTCGGCCTGTTTTCTTTTGCAGAAATAAATTTTAAGGCCACCACAAGAGAAGAAGTTGCGGCGACTCCAGTTGCGATGATGGGCCATGCAAAATGCAAAGGTGAGGCTACCTGTACCAGAGATTGTACCCACATTTTGGCAGTTGTTTTGATCTCCTATCCATTTCTTTTTCGATTTGAATGATAGTGTCCCCCCCTGTTATGTTGAGAATCGCCTGTGAGATGTCACCGGCTATTGATGATCCCTTCTGAAATGCCTGGAACAAGATACAGTTTTGTAAATTTCATGTGCTCCACCTCCAACTATTACACGTCGTTTTGGAAATTACAGTAAACCTGGATATGAACTTAGTTGTCCCTAAGTAAGGACAGTTAAACTTACATATCCAAAACCTTCAGCTTTATATATTGGTCCAACCATTGTATATCTCTTGCAGTTCTCTGCAAGAAATAATTTGATGTATGGAATTTCATCTACAAGGGCAGCAATGCCGCCATTCTTGCTTCCTCTGGAAGTGCATTGTGAAAAGCTTCAGGACTTTCATATGGTTTGATCTTTGATGCGTCAAAACCGAGTTCTTCCAAAAGACCCTTGATGTAAGAACCACGCGTATACCCAACACTTTCTCAAGCTTTTAGGAGTTCGTCGACAGTTGTTACAGTTGGTTAGAGCTGTTGCACAGTTAGCATGGATGTCAAAGTTGCCGTGTAGCTTGACTTAAGTATCAGAAGGAAAAACAGCCATATGACCAACACGATCCGAGATACAAGTCGTTTCACTTTCTCTTCTGCAGAAATTGCAATGAGAGTAATAGAACTGTTAAACATCTTAAGGAAAAGTTCAGAAGCGCAAACTTAATTCATACATCTCTAGATTTGCTAATCTTTATTCCTTCTTGCATTTTAATAATTCATGTTGGCTTGTTACTACATGATTTCCCGCTGTTGGTCATTTTAAGAATGGACTATGAACTTGATGAATTCCGTGGAAAGTACATATTATGTTGGTCATTATGCTGTATCTTTCCAAAATATGTCAAGAAAAAATTGTGATAAGTGCACTCAACTCTCTTCGAATAGGGCGAAATACATCATTGTAGCTAGCTGTTGGGGAATCGGACGATGAACATTCTTATTGTTCCCTAGAAGCTCCAATAACCACATTACGATGCCTGTGTAGATGAAAAGTATGATGGTTCCAAACCACATGCCAGGTGTTAGTGGCTTCAAGAAAATCCATGTATTCTTCTCTATTCTTTCCTTGACAGGAACAACCATTGCTATCCCTGATTCTGTGTATGGCAGAGTAAAGTCGACGTACAAATTTCTGTTGTACTTAATTGTTATGTCTCCAACTGCTATATCATACTTCTGTCAGGGTGTCAAAGAAAATTATTAAGTGAGTCAAAAAGGCGAAAAAGCTTGATCCCTATGTATTCAAAATGATGAGACTATTTTTTGAATGAATAGGGTCAAGATTGAGCATATAATCATGCAAAATGATTTTCGTTAGTACAATCTTCTGTCATGAAAAAGTACTTGCTACTGAGTATGCAAAAGATGTTGCAATGGATATGCTTGGGTAGACGTGCAGAAGTACCTCAGAAGTGATAAAGTGTGTCGAAGACAGTTGTACAATACAAAATGTAGAAGAATGGAATTTTGTATGTGCTCTACATGTTACCACTCATTGTTTCAAGTAACTCATACCAGTTTAAGTGCATCATAAGTTCATAAGAGGCTTAGATAGCTTTTTCTTCTATCATGGTACCAATATCATTCATTAAACAAGTAAACAAACATGATACTGCAAATATCTGAAGTGATTAGAGTTTTGTTTGAAGTAACAGCACGATACATGAAATATCAGATCTTGCAAAGAATAAACCTTGTGCAACTTCAACTTATAGCCTCAACCTTAGAAGAAATTTAGGCAATATCTTTTACCTTAAGATAAACTTGATAGACAAAATCATCATAGCTTGAACTCACATTCTTCGTGGTGTTAAACACTACGTATTCATAAAGGAGTGCATAAGGTAGCCTCTTTACTGCCTCTTCGAAAACGTCAACTGCAAGGCCACTTGCTTTAATCACACCTGTAAGGGAATCTTCATTGGCATCTATGTATTTTGGAAACCCTCCACCTATGACTATACCAACTTGAAGCTTCTTCTCATTTGTTAGAATTTCCCAGCCCTTCGGTACCTTTGTCGAATCACCTGGCCAAATCACACTTTTCAGATTATGTGTGGTGCTCCAGTGTGTTCTGTTTGATCTCCTTTGATTTAATTGCTGTGAAATTCCATTTTGTGCAGTCCAAAATCCAATCACTCTCTGTGCTTTTCCAACCACATTTATTATTTGAAATGTGGAAACTTGCAGTTGTCCACCTGAAAGGTCAAGTAGCCACTTAGACCTTCGAATTTATTTTGCAGGATCGCCTTTAGGAATGCTGAACCATTTCTTGAAGTTTCTAACGTTTCCAAACTTGTAGAGTTTTTCAATGTACGTGGTCTCTGAGCTGTTGCTTTGCTAACCATGGCCTTTTCCGCTGCTTGTGCTACTGCCCAAACTGTATCATAGCTCAATAGCCCGAAGATGCTTAATTTCAATGTTGGATTGTTTGGATGATCGTTTCTGGATCTCATATACCATCTCATGGTGAAGTTGTCAAGTATTATTGAATCAGGAACATAGAACTTTGTCCCCAAGACACCATTCATTGCTTGCACTGCTAAAGGATGCAGTGAATCTATAAGATTTGCTAATCCATCTGTTACGATCCATACAAATCCCTCGCTCATCATCCCAATCTCATTTGCCGTTATGAAGAGGAGGGAGCTTAAGGAAGAGGGCATGTGCACAATAAAGACCCTTGTTTGCATTGTCATCAGTTTGTAGAGCTCTTGGGTAATTTGTTGACTTGTTGCCGATTCATCTATTGCACACCGGTAAGGAACATGGACATCTATCCCTTCAAGGACATCAAAGATGTATGGTATAATACCTCTACCATAATCGTTGTCTGCATATATAAGCACCACTTTTCTCCATCCATATGTCTTGATTATGGAGGCGATGCTATTCACTTGTGCCGAGTCATTCATCGTTGCACGCACAAAGTACGGAAGACTACGAGAAGAAGATAGAGATGTGCTTGTTGCTGTGAATGAGACAATTGGGACTTGAAATTTATTTCCAAGAGCTGATACAAACACAGCTTGAGAAGATTTCTGGGGACCGACTATAGCTTGGACATTGTAATTCTCCAGCAAGTCAAGAGCTGTATTCCCTCAAAGGAAAAAAAAAGGAGAAAAAAAAGTAAGAAGTCAAGAACTATAAATTGCATCGAGCTAGGTTCAGAGGGTCTGTACCCAGAATTGGATGAGTTGAAATAGCTCTTCCCAAAGAGGGTGTTCACTAGAGATGAGTGGAACCAGGCAGTTTTAATAATCTTATTGTTTTTTAATTTGAAGCATTCAAATTTGATTATGTTGTGCAGTGTGCGCGGATTTATATACTGCCGTCAGTAGTGCTGGCCACTGGTTTTTTAACAAGAGTGGCGGGCAGCTGACGTTAGCGCCCGCCACTACACCTGTCTTGCCCAAACTACACCATATAATACAAACAGATATCAAGCCACTCATTTGTGCCAGCTGGTCGCATGCCATGATCACGTCTGTGCCGAGCATGGCAGGCGCGAGCGAGGTGGACACGGGGCACGCGGTACCGATGGGCCGATGGCCCGCACGGCTCCCTCCTCTCGGCCATGTCACGGTGCCTCCAACCTGGAGGAAGAGGTCTAGGTGCGGTATGGCTATCGTCATCGGGTTGTGCGGCTCATCCCCGCGTGACTCCTCCCATGACGCCTCGATTTGCTGCGCCATCACCTGCCGCCCTCCTACAGTAGCTCCCATGGTGTTCGATGAAATGACTCGATGAGAGAGAGGGGGAGGGGGAGGGAGAGGCGGTGAGGTGGCGGGGTGGGGTTCACGAGAAGGAATGAGGTTTCGGTGAACTGCTGGAGCAACCATGCATCATCCCAGAAATGGATTTGATGCTTCCCATAAACTAGAGTTTGGTGCATGATCTTTAGTAAACTGCTAGAGCTGCTCTTAGTTCCGATACCTCCTCTCACTCGTCACTCCCCTCTTGTCCTTAGAGCAACTCTAGCAGTTTCCCTAAAACTCATGCATCAAATCTTGCTTTAGGGGAAGCATCAAATCCATTTCCAGGATTTGATGTGTGGCTGCTGCGGCAGTCCCCTAAACCTCCCCCCTTCTGTGGACCCCACCTTGCCACGTCATTGTTTCCTTCCCCTTCTCCTCTTTATCCCTACAGCTCGCCATGGCGCCTCACCACTCTCGCCACCCAACGCCACCACAACTGGGACGAGTCGCGCCACCGGAGACGAGTTGGTATGAGGCGGGGACGAGCGAGGGAGGCCGGAGAGAGAGCCGCTGGGACGTTTTGGGCGCCGCCGCGCTCCCGTCGCTCATCTTGGCCCACCGAGACGAGGAGCCGCAGCCTCCATGGGCGGCGGCGATGGGACTCTATCGCTAGACGAGCCAGGCGCCGCCGCACTCCCGTCGCTCGCCGCGACCCGCTGAGACGAGGAGCATCGGCCCCTGCGGCCCTGTGCAGCTCCTCCGGTCCTCGTTGCGGGGCGGAGGAGGGGGTGGGGAGGCCCGCCGGGATGCCACGTTGTCGGACGCAGGTCAGCGGCGGGTGGAGCTGCGCGCACACTGGCGGCGAGGGCCGGATCCATGGCGCCTCGATTTGCCTCAAGGAGGAGGGCGCGACCTGGGCGCGGCTATTTGGGGTTCGGGGGAGGGTAGGCGGCTGTGCTCTGGTGGGTGGCTGGTGGAGGCGCTCCGGTGGGAAGGCGAGGTGGTGGTTTGTCGCGCACGAGCCGGAAGGAACGGAAGAGGAAAAATTGTTTCGCGCGCTAGGTACGTAGCTGGAGCAGGGTAGAGGAGAGAGATCCCCTCTATTCATGAAGTAAAAGAGGAAGCTTTTTGCTTATTTTGCTTATTTAAATACTTGGGATTACCTTTGCATACAAGGAAACTGCGCAAAGTGGATTTTCAACCTCTAATTGATAAAATTGGAGCAAATTACCGGGCTGGAAAGGAAAGCACATGCCGAGAGCTGGGAGAGTAGAACTAGCAAAATCAGTGCTAACCTCCATAGTGGCTTATCATGCGGCTGTTTTTCCTTTCCCAAAGTGGGTAACAAAGCGAATAGACAAGATCAGACGCAATTTTATTTGGAAAGGAGAGGACACTGAACAACATACTAGCGGCCACTCCTTAGTGAACTGGTCAATTGTCAAGAGACCCAAAGAATTAGGAGGACTGGGGGTACTCGATTTGGAGAATTTTGGGTCTGCATTGAGGCAAAGATGGTTGTGGCACATATGGTTAGACGAGGACAAACTATGGAAGGGGATGGGAACACCGTGCAATGAGAGGGATATTGCACTGTTTGACCAGTCCACTGAGATCACCATTGGAGATGAAAAAACAGTTGTTCTGGCACCATAGGTGGCTGGACGGAAAAAAGCTAAAGGATATGGCCCCAAATCTGTTCAAATTGACAAGACACAAAAACAGGACGGTAGCCAAAGAGCTAGAGGATGGAAGCTGGATCAAGTCAGTTAGGAAATTAACCACAACTGTGCAAATTGTGGAATATGTCACACTGTGGGGTAGATTCAGAATGGTGATTTTGGCAGAAAGCTCTAAAGATGCAATTCGTTGGAGATGGTCTCAGGATGGTGCATACACATCAAAATCTGCTTACATGGTCCAGTTTTGGGGATCGTACCCCCCTTTTGACCTGTCGGGTTTGTGGAAAGGAAGAGCTGAACCCAAAGTCCTCTCATGTTTGCATCACTAGCATTGCATGAAAAAATACTAACAGCTGATAATCTAGAAACAAGAGGATGGGATAACAATGTGATTTGCCCTCTGTGTCTCAGTGAGGCAGAAACACCAAGACATCTCTCATCAATTGCGGTTTTGCGATGCAGGTCACTAACAAAATATATAGCCGGTTCAATTTGCAGGGTACGCCGCATCCTAATGAGGAAGAGATTGGGATCCCACAATGCCTGCAAGAAGCAACAAGGACCATGAACCGAGAAAACAAGAGATCACAGACAGGGATCATTTGCTATGCTTGGTGGAATATTTGGAAGGAAAGGAACAGACGCATTTTCCAAGGCGTGGAAAAGGATGAATTGCAGGTGGCTTTTCTGGAAAAAGAGGAGATCGACCAATACCAAAGAGCTATTCATCATCAGTAGTCATCTTAGAGATCGAGTAATCATGTAAACCTTAGTGTCTCTTAAATCTTTTGGGCCAGGTAATGTCTAGTGGAGTCTCGGGCAGGGGCCTCCCTTGCTGTCAGTTAGGGTTTGGGTAGGAAGACGCAATTTGCAGTCTTCTACAACCTGTTATTTTCTTTGAGGCAACTCAGGTTGCCTTGTGTTTACCAGGGACCGAGTTTGTATTTTTCTCTTTTTTTTCTCCTACTTTAATGAAACGGCAGAGCACCTGCCTTTTTTCGTCAAAAAAAAAAAACTTCGCTGATGGGCTTTGACACATTTAGTATTGACCTCGCCAAAATAACACTTATTTTGTTGTCACTTTGATTTTCATATCCTTTCTCCCTTTTTCTGTATTACTAATTTCCTTTTCTCATCCAGGCCACGTGAAATGACCATCATGGTAAAAGCGGCATCCACTCCTCGTCGTCTCCACGGTAGCTCCTTCTCCTTCCCTGACACAGCACGTCAACCTGGCCAACGACGAGGCCGCCCTTCCTCCCTTTCATCGGCGACGAGGTCGCGAGCTAGTGACGACGGTGAAGAGGGGACGGTGTGGCGGCGGCCCAGCCCGTCCCGTTGTTCCTAGTAGTGGTGGGCGCCGCCGTCCATCGCTGAAAAATACCCACTTCGGCGGACATTTTGTTCACCACTAATGGCCCTCTTGCTATATTAAAGGCTGAAGATGGCATAGCCATTGCATTTACGGAGTTTGTTGTTTGTTGCTCTCCCATAATGGAATTGGATGCCTGCAAGCTGCACCTGAACTCGCCGCCTCAGTGTGACGGAGCTCTAGCGCATGTCTAGCTGCATGCAGCCCTAGCGATCTAATCAGAGTTGTCACTACAGAAGGTATGCCATGAACCGTCACGGTAGGTCAGATGCGACATGCGACCCCATTCCTGGACAAGCCACCCATAGTCTATTTCCTTCCCAAGCCACCCTGACGGAGATGGAGGATGCCGTTGGGGCATGGCTCCCACATTCTCATGCCATACCTGGTCTCCTCTGGACAGCACCATGGGACGCGATTGAACGCTAGCCAAGGTTGCAAAAGGGAGAAGCGCCTCGAGAGGGGTCGCTCGCCGCAGCGGACGAGTCGAGCGGAGACGAAGCATCATCCGACTACGCTGCGATTTGCCACTACTCTCATACTCTGCACCAACGGGGCGAAATACAACTTTTTCCAATGTCTGGTTTTCGTGCGCATTAAAGAAGTGCACATAATCTGAAAAATGAACTGCTGGTATTAATTATTCTGGTGGGGAAATGTATTTTTATTTTTGAATTTTGACTTAAATAAAATGTGTTTGTGTTTTAGGAAGTTTGAAGATTAGCACTTTTTTTGGAAAAATAGTAATTATCTAATCTTACATATTGAAATCATGTAAATTTGCAACTGTACAAAGGTGGTTTAAAGTTTTAACTCTCACATGGAGCATGACAATAGACATTTCTTTGTCCACACGTACATTTGTTGGCAATTACAACTTAACGATCAACATCTGTGTCCAGCAATCTAACAAATTATATATGATTATATGTTCGCAAGATCCGAATGAAATTTGCCATTTTTTTTACCTTTAATGCTATGACTTCATTTCATCATATTTTGAACTATGGGTTGAAAATATGCATTCGCGTGTACAAGCCTATAAAATCATATTTGCATATTGCACATATGTCGCAATTGGTCAAATTTACCTTTCTTAATCTTTATAAAGGGAAGCGCTCCTTCGTAAAAGGAAAAAGTTTAGTTTTTAAAGGCACTCAACCTTTAGTCTTTATATTAATTAGTTTAAGCTTTCACATAGTCAATTTACAGATCAGATCTTTTTTTTTGTGTGTAAGTTACTAAGATCAGATCTAGCTAGAATATAAGATAAACATCGCTGGAAAATGACTTTCAGTATTAGAATGTTGGTAAGAGGTCCTTAACACAAGCGAGCAGCAGGTGGCGCGCTAACAACGTGCCGATTTTCTAGTTGGACCTAAGTGACAGTTAGAAAAATTTAGGGATGTCAATATACATAGGGGATCTATGTGATACAACAGACTAAATTTAGTGATACCAAGAGCGTTTTGTAAGTAGAGAGACCCGAGTGACACAATACAGTCGGAAAAGTTTAGTGATCGGTTGTGCAGTTTACTCATATAAAAACAAATGGATGCTTGTAGGGGACGACGGAAAAAAACTTCACGTAGGTAGGTAAATGAAAATCCCATTTAGTTGCAAGTGAGTCTCTGTCTCTGTTTTTTTTTTTTTTTGCAATTTTGCCTATTTCTTAAAAAATCTTCGGTTATTGTGGAAGCAAATGGAGCAAACTAGTTTTCAAATGACCACACTTCCAAAATATTAAGTGCGCTGCACAATCTTGCATAACCCACCTAGAGTATCCATTACTGAGCATGGAACTTACCAGCAGATGCAGCTTGGAGATCGTCACTCATGGCGTAGAAATCTTCCATCGCCATCGAAATGATCGTCACTCATCGCCATCCCTGACGTGGAGGACGAGCCGTGTGGTGTAGTTCGAGTGGATGGCGTAGAAATCTTCCATCGCCATCGAAATGCTCGTATGTGCTACCTTGCAGACCGGCGTCCCCAAATCAAGTACCACTCCCACATGGAATTCTTCTACTTTACTTTCTGTAACATTTTGTGCAGCTACAAAGCTGAATACCAAGACTAGGAACATTGTGATCCTAGCTACTGTGGCCATCTCTTGAGCTTAGATCTCTGCGACGAACCTTTCTGCACCTGTGCATTATATATAGAAGATGTGAGCGATGTTGTCTGTCTCTGGTTTTCTACCAGAGAGGGGGGGTGGTAATTTCTGTTAAGATTATTTTACTTGTACCAAAATTTGTCTCCTCTGCAGTTCCTGTCAAAAGGGTAATTGTTTGCTCTTGTGGTTGAGATTTTCTTCGTTTTGCTGGCAGGTGGATCTGCTCTACTTACTTTTCAAGAGTTTACTACTGACTTGGTTATAGTCTGATGTCAGTTTATTTCTTATTCAAGTGCTTGTGATCTCATATGTTGGAATAAACCGAAGACCCGTGAGTTGAAGCATGTTCTTACCATAATCTTATGTGGGTTAGTGGTGTTGTCTTATGAGCCGTGTTGTGCTTGACAAGTAATGTTGAAATTGTTTATTAATAGATAACCTCTTTTTTAGATAATGAGAAAAACAAGCATCCCGGCCTTGACCTCAAAGAGGCTACAACCCACTCTTACATCAATAGGCAACTCTTCCGCCTGCCATCACAACTCATAATTCATAATGAATGAAAGAAAAAGGATAACCTCTACAGTGGGTCGTCTTATTACAGAGATGTATCATAGCAATTGCATAGTCCTTTAATTTATGAATAAATTAAATAAATATTTTAAGTTACAATTTATGCAATAGTGTGTGAGTGATCGTTTTATAGTCTGTTCCTTCACCAAATAATGACCTCATTCTCTTACCCTCTCACCCCTCATCCGCATCAGTCGAAAATCTATATTGTATTGCACGAGAGACAACTGATGTGTATCATACCTGTTTAATATATTGGTGGATGGTGAAGGCCAGAGGGGACTTTTCAGCAGTAACTGGTAGCTGAGTGATTCAGGATGGTGACCGGAGAGGGGTACTTTTCAACGGTAACTGAGGAGCGGGTTCCATTAAGGCTGGACGGAAATGAACGTGCAAGGTTATTTTGGTCATTGCAAAGTACTGTCGAGTGAAAAAAAAAACCGGGTTAATTAAGATTAAAAAATTGCACGATGGCATAGAAGAATAGGAGGTCTGATTATAATGGTAAACTAGCCAAGCCACACAATGTCATGATAAAATAGCGAAGCCCACTGACGCCAATGGTAAAATTGCAAGATTCTCAATAGAATTAGAGCCCTCGTTTCTATTTTTCCCAATAGAATTAACATTTTGCTTGTTGTTTTCAAATGATGATGTGGCCTAATCAAAATTGTTTTTGATCTACTTTCAGGGAAGACTGTTGAGGAGGGGAGAAATTGTTCCTAATAAGTTTTTGATTGTTCAAAAAACAAGTTTTAAGGCCATTTTTATAAAGATCTCTTGAAGATGCTCTAATCCATGGGGAAAGTACAAACTGCCCCTCCGTTTCCCCATCCATAACAAATACAAAACGCACCCTAATAGAGCACAGACTAATAAAGATTACTGAAATGAAAAATTGAATCCAGCAAATGGTGGGACCTCTTATGCGTAGGGCAACCTACAAGATTCAACTTGTAAGTCAGCCCAATAACCAATCAAATTTTCGGCCCATTTAAGACAATTTAGGCTACCAAGTGACCATCAACATCTTCAAAGAATAGTTTCAATATTTTTGTAAGCTTATGCCAACATTTCAAAGAACAAATTTTACATTTTTGCCGGAAATGTTGACATAGCTCATCGGAAATATTGATGTAGTGAATAAAATGTTGCCACAGTGCATTCAAACTGTTGATGAAATTTTCAAAATTTAAATTTTTAATATTCAAATTGAATCCCATTTTATAAAATTAATTGTAACAAACGTGTAGGTTCAAATGGATTTGAAAACGGACTTACAGTTTAGGAGGAAAAATGCATTTAAGGTTTGAAAAACGTTTTATTTTCTCCCTCCCACCCACCCCAATCAAGATGCACCACGTGTGGCCCAGCTGTGCTCCTCTTCTCAGGCCACATCGCGCGTGTGAGTTGTTGGATTTCTCTCTGTACGAATCTTAAAACGTTCTATCAAAAATATCCTATAAAACAAGCTACGTTTTTGTTTAGAGCACCTACGTATAACTATAAGATCCACCAGCAAATGGTACGCTTTTCCCACGATCAAATTCAGTTCGGCCCATGTATAAGAGTTACTAGTTTCTATCGTTCCGCCATGGCTCACTGACTCGCCGCCGCCATCGCAGCCACCGCCACCGTCATCCTCTCAATCTCAAGCAATCTCCTGCGCTTCCGTCACCTCATCGTCTCTAGCTCCGAGTGCCGAACGTTTCTTTCATACTGCCGTCTCCTATGTTCCCATTAACACACCTCCTCCGCAGGCGTTGTGTACAAGCGCAAATGCGGCCGCCTGGCCGAGCGGATCCGGGAGCTTGAGGCCTCACTGGCTACCAGTGCGAAGAAGGCCGCCGCCGAGCGCCGCGGTAGAGTTCGCGCCCAGCAGGTCCGCACTGCCTCGCACCAAGGTGTCCCGCGTTCAAACTACGTACGCACATTTCGTCAGTGAGCCGTCCCATCTCATGCTGCTAAATCTTGATTCTTGGTTTCAGTCTTTGATGAGGAAGGCTCTGAGCGAGCGGGAGCCCCGTCCAGACGAGGGGATTCCCGCCAAGGCCCCGGCGCTGACGTCGTACCCACTCCTGCTTCTCTACTAGGTGCTGACTGCTTCAATCCTTACTATTCCAATTGGGGATGCTTTTCAGCAATTCAGCGCACTGTAGCGTGTGTGAATGGCAGGTGTGAGTTGTTCATGAGAATGAAGATAGTGAGCTACGGTTGCTGATTCTTCAGGAATGGTACACCGAGGGCCCGAGGCAGCCTTGACCCGGCCCGTGTCCTGGTGGGAGCGCTGGAGGGGCTTGCTAGTTAATCCCACTGCTGGATACTTTATGTGTTTCAATAGGAGTACATACCAATACATAAACTGTGTGTGCACGTGCATCGGCAACAAACCATCCAAACACCAACGTACCGTGCATGATGCATCGCTCCTACGATGCGATTATTTTGAAAGCTACTTCTAACTTCTAAGATGCGATTACTGGTCGTTGTGTGATCAAGTGCTTAATTAGACAGGGTAGGACGGCATCTTGGCGAGGCCGCAGACGCCCTCCCCACGGCCGCCGCTCCGGCGGATCCTGACGTAGCCTTGCTCGCCCCACGACTCGCCCCACGAGTTCTTCATCAACCAGTACTTGGTCCCGTCCCTCGCCGTGCCGTACCCGACGGCGGTGATGGCGTGGTTCATATCCGTGCCGCAACCCCCGTCGATGACGCCGCCGCCGTAGAACTGGAACACGTCCCCGCTGCTGTCGACGGCAACGGACACGGGCTGGTGCGCGACGGCCACCATGAGCGCGGCCTCGTTGTTGCGCGGCACGTCCTCGTGGCCGCCGATGGACGCCGCGCGCTGGGCCGCCGCGGACCAGCGGCACGGCCCCGTCCTTGCCGCGGTACGGGTACGTGGACTCGGCGGCCATTCCGCCGCGGCGCGCGATGAAGGTGAAGGCGTCGTCCATGTAGCCGCCGTGGCAGCCCTGGTCGTCGCGGGTGACGTCACAGTCCACCAGCTCCTGCTCCGACAGCGAAACCAGCCGGCCCGTCCGGAGCTTGTTCAGGCCTTCCACCGCCGCTACAGCCGAGAACGCCCAGCAAGAACCTGCACGCATGCATGTCAAGTTGGGGGATTTGATCACTGGAGGTCTGGAACATAAGCACCGTTTCATGATGACGCAACGTTCACTACATATTTGCACTTCTGCCACTTCACCCGTGATTGGATTGGATAAAGAAACAGAGCACTAAGCTTAGTCATGTCCCAGATAGAATCATCAACCATTTAGCCATTTTTAGATAAGTTATTACTGCTTTTGACCTTCATGTCTCATTTGACTGAAAGTACACGTAATGCCTAGTTGCAATTGCATCCAGTAGTTTGTCTGTTCTCTTTACGTTCAAATGTTGACCGCACGTGTCGCGTATGATAGATGGGTCCACGGCACGCATGGCATGCACGACACATGCAACCATGCATTCGACGAGGACCAACCATGCATGCATGAGATGCGAGGTGCGTGTGTATTTCGTACCGCACTCTTGTTGATCCTTGACGCCGGTGACCGCGCCCATCTTTCTCCAGTCCACGCTCGGCGGCGCGTCCGCCAGGCTGAAGTTCTCGTACCTGAACCGGCCGCTCCTGGCACCGTCGTCTGGCATCGTCCGCAACCCGGTCCTGGCCGCACGGAACTCCTCGTTGGTGAGGTCGGCGAACTTGTTGGTGGCCAGCCGGTAGCTGTGCTTCCCTGCAGCGTTGAACGAGTCGATCAGCTTCGCGTTGGCCCGGAATATCTCCAGCCGCCGCGCCTTCTCCGCCTCGTCCTCGTACGTGCGCCCGTGCTCCACCATCCACTTCTCGTGCCGCGCCTCCATGCTCACGGCGTCCTCCCGGCCGGCCACCAGCTCGCGCGCTCCGAGCGCACGGGGAGCGTTGCAAACGCTGCCCACTACGAGAACTGCGAGGATTAACTGTGAAACAGACATGTCTACAAGAAAATGTATATTTCAAGTGCTATGCACCAGCTAGCTCTCAGGTAAATTTGTTCAGCTCGAGGGAGCAACTGCTGCTTGGCCAACCTGCCATGCAGGCAGGGGTTTATATAGAAGTCTGGAGAATAAGTTAGGCACGGAGAATCATCAGCAGCCTAATAAACTTCATACCGTATAATCATTGATTATCTCGAAGAAAGTTAGTCAGAGCATTGACATAATTTTCCACACTGACCGTGCAATATATTCGTTTGTTCAATCTCATCAGGAATGGGTCCAAATTACTCACGTGCATGCTGTGTCGTACACATTTTGATACTGCTAGTGGGTATCCATGCATTTGATTAGAAAACGAACATGATGCTACCCCCACTTTTGATGCAGCATCTTACTAAAATTCGTAGCGTAATCATGATTATTCGAAGAAAGTTGGTCAGAGCAGTGACGTCATTTCACACACGGACCATGACTCATCACCGATGGACCCAAAAACTCACGTGCATGCTGTGTACACAGTTTGATGCTGCTAGTGGGCATCCATGCATGCATTGTGTTGATTAGAAAACGAGCCTGATGTTACCGCCACTTTTAATCGAGTGAGTCGTTCTAGAACATGGAGATCATCAGGGCCGGCCCTGGAGGGGGGCAAACGGGGCAGCCGCCCAGGGCCCCCGACTCCAAGGGGCCCCACCCTGTTACATGTCTGTATATAGGTCTTGGTTCAGAAATAAGAAAACACCACCCGGATTAGGCCCTTATTAGCAGGCTGTAGCGCAGGCAACAAGTCCGGCAAAAACTTCATCCGAGGGCCCTGCAGCTTGCCTTCGTGAACCAAGTAGAACAAGCCCAATACGGCAATGGCAATGACGAGCATCCGCAGATCACAGTGGCTGTCATCTCAAATTCTTTGCGGCGGCCGCACTCACATCGTGAGTCGGCGCAGATGCTGATCGTTGAATGCCGCTGCCTGCGCTGCTGTAGTCCTTCAGCCGAACTAGAAGACTGTTGCACTAAATTTGCAAGAAAAATCATCTTCTTCAGATGGCTCAACTAATGTACACTTAAATGATCTAATATCTAAGTTAAAGGATAGTATGAAATTATATGTGCAACAAAGACAATGTCGCACTATCAGCTAAAAGAAGCTTTTCAAAGTTGAAAATTGTTAAAGAAATATTTAAGGCCCATCATATCTCAGGAACGGTTGAACTAATTGGCCACTCTATGTGTGTTTACAAAAAATTTGCCAAGTGAGATTGATATCTATACCATCATTAGTTACTTTATATATAAAAACGCTAGAATAAACGCTTACTGTAATTTGCACAAATCATTTTATATGAATAATTTTAATATACTTTTGTACTTATAAATAAAGTTTATATTATATAAATATATTTTTAAAAAAAATGAACATAGAGGGGCCCCAACATTTGGATTCGTCCCGGGCCACCAAAATCTCAGGACCGGCCCTGGAGATCATATATTAATCGAGTGTGCTTTACATATGCATGCTGGTCACATCTGGTGCCCTGCCTCGGTTGCATCTGCTGCTGGCAGCTGGGATTGGATCGGTGGCGTGATCCAGCGACTGATCAGCTTGTTGATCGAGGCGTGTGTGAGTGATTCCGTTGATGAGGGATGGTGAAGATTCCGATGGTACACTTGGAGTCTCTTGGTTGACAGTTAGGGAGCGAGACTTCTTTTTCCCCTTTTGGTAGATCATGCTCCCAGGGTTTGTGGATCATCTTCATTCTACCATCTCTGCCGCAGATTCCCATACTGCAGAATCTGCTCTTAGATCACAGTACTACACTAAGGCCCTGTTTAGAATGCAGAAATTTCACAGGAATTTTATAGAAAACAGTTCAATTCCCGCAGGAAATGAAGAAATCAAACGGGGCCTAAACCGGCTCTATGGAGGCCGTCGCCGTGATGCACCCCCACCCAGTCCACTATCCTTCGTCAACAGCCTGTGTATCCTTAGAAGCCTACTAGTAAGCACTACGCGTGAATCTCGTTGCATATATGACAAGTCAGAAGTCAATTGACTGCAAATGATTTAAAATCGTCCATGATAGCTAATATATGGAGTACTAATTTTTGGTCCGATGCCATTTTAAAAAACTTTTGACCCAATGTTATTAAAACACAACTTTTGACCCGATATATTTTTTTTAAAAAAAAACTTTTGACCCAATGTCAACATCAATAGAACACCACTAACTCTGTTGCAGCATATGATTCACGAATGGTTGCATGATTGCATCCAAATAAGTTGATACAAATGGAGGCTGACTAGATATGTCATTGTCGAAGTATTTCCGTTGTGATAGGCTAAGACATGGCCAACTCGACATTTCTTATCATATATGTAATCCAGAACGGTGAATCACTCAAATATATTGCGCGGCTAGCTACATACATTTCCAGTCAATAAAAATATTTTTTTACAAATAAATAAAAGTATTTTTAAGGTAAATTGCAAATCCTATTTCATAAATGACCTCCTTTCATAAGCTCACCGCCACCCGCCGCCGGCGGCGGCGAGCTCGAACCGCTCCGGCGAGAAGCGAAGCGGGTCGTCCCAAACCTTTGGGTCGCGGCCCATGGCGAAAGCGGCGGCGGCTGCACGTCCGCGGCGCCGATCTTGTCGCCGCCGGCTGCTGGTCTCCGGGACATGAGGTGGAGCAGGTTCGCCACAGGCCCGGAGCGCGTGCACAGCGGGGAACATGCTACAACAGCATGCAGCAGCTAGCTGGGAATGCACTACGTCGTCCTCGAGCGCGGCCACGCCGGGCGGCCATCCTCCTCGGACGACGCCACGTGCAGCGCCGACCACGTGCCCGGCAGCGGCTGCCCACTCGCTGCCAGACGCATCCAAGCACGAGGACTCGGCACTTGTCTACCTGCTTTGCTACTCCGGGCCCCGACTCCCACGTACGCGCCAGGCAACGCACCACGCGCGGGCGAAATGGACATGCCCACGGCGTGATGAAGCGAACGAACGAACCCTCTCGTAATCACCCACGGGTCGCAGCAAGCAACGTTAGCAGCGGAGCCGAATCACCGGAGCGATCGATCGGCTGGGGGCAGCGGGGTTTGGCGTACGTTCCTCTCCTTGGCGCCGCGCCGGGCGCTTGACAGTTGACACGGACGTCCCCAACCGATCCGGGTGTACTTCGATCTCCCCGTTTCTTCCTTCTCCTCCCATCTATTATCTTAGTATTTGAAGGTCCAAAGAAACCACCACGTTTGCTTTCAAGGCGACGAAAATTCCATGTTAATCAGAGAAAAAGAAAAAGATCTAACCGTTAATTTTAATGATAATCTAATGGTCAAGATTAATGAAAGAGTCCATGTCATAATCATAGACAAAAGATACTGCCGGAATACAACTTCGTTGCTAAGGAAAGTAAATTGACGTTCTGTTTCTCCAGCACGCACAGCTTGATACAATCTATTGTCCCTCACGTACATTGACATGCCACGCGTTGCTCAAGAGCCCTAGGTTGTTCCACGTTGCCGTAGAGTGTGGAGCGTGATTGTACTGCCGTCCGTCGACACCCCGTCGCGTTGCCGCAAACAAGCCTAGTGAAAGGATCAAGGGCACCGAGAGGGGGGGGGGGGGGGGGGGGGGGGGTGAATCGGTGGCTCAATAATTTCTCCCAAACGTACTTAAGGAGTGAAGCTAGCAAGACTAGATATGGTGACAACAAGAAGCTAGCGATGCGCGCACACAATCTAGTCTAGCAACAAGCAACACCCTAACAAGCAATTCTACCAAGTAGTAAAGAGACAACCTATCATGCAATTCTACTAGCACATAAGTAAATGCGGAAGCGTAAATGATAGTAAGTAAAGGAGATAGAGATAGGAATGCTCATGATTTTTCTCGTGGTCTCGGAAGGATGGCGCCTTCCCCTACTCCACGTTGGGTCACTCCCGCCGGAGTCTTGACCCCGTCCCTCCGCTCGAAGGCGATCCCTCCTAGAGCACACTTCACCCTCCGAGTGAAGTCACGGGCACGTCCCGCCGGGCTCGATCCCGGGTACTCCTCCGGAGGTAAGGCTCCGCACTTGATGCGTGCCAAAGGGCGCTCCACTAGTGATGCTTCTTTCGCACGGGAAGCTCCAAGACCGTGTACAAACTTGTGTTAGCTTCCACAATCTCCTTGGACAGCTCAACACCAACGCCTAACCGGTCTAGGCCTTGCCATAGACCAAGAGTAACAAACCGAAGTGACTCTCTTAAGCTCACACTAGCTTAGAGATCAAGTGGATGCAATTGCTACTCTCTCAAGCACTAGGATCACTCCAAATCCTTCACAAGTGCTTCTCTCCCTTGCTCTTGGCTTCCTCTGAGTTTCCTACACTCCAACAATGGCCAAGAGACCCCGGGCAACCAACTATTTATAGGCTACCAACCCAAAACTAGCCGTTGCCCAAAAGTGCCCTACGAAACTAGAGACCGTACAAAGGACCGTACTGTCCGGTCTCCTTTAGACCGTACTGTCCGGTCTCTATTTCCAGGCGCATCTCCATTTCCTTCTTCTCTGTCTGATCATCTTCAATGAAGACCGTACTGTCCGGTCCCTAGGACCGTACCGTCCGGTCAACTGTCCGGTCTTCATTTTCTTCTCTTCCAGAAACTTCAGCTTCTCTGTCTGGAAATCCTCTGATGACCGTACCATACGGTCCCATGACCGTACTGTCCGGTCAATTGTCCGGTCTTCATTTTCTCAGCATCCCGAGACTTCACTTCTCTGTCCGGATCTTCAATGAAGACCGTACCATACAGTCCCTAGGACCGTACTGTCCGATCTCTTCAGCATAAGCTGAAAACTTGATCCACTCTTGATCCTTGCTTCCAACTTCTCCATTTTTGGTTTCTCTTCTTCTCTTCAGCCACCCTAGCCCTCAAGACACTTATAATGCATCCATTTGATCTCTAACCTAGTGTGCTCTAAGAGAACCAATTCGATCCCTCTTGATAGTCCGGTTTTTCCTATGGACTCAAGCTAGCATCTACACCAAGCCAACACTTGCTTGGTCTATCATGTCCTTAGCCTTGATCCATCTTCAACATTGACTCCATCAAGTTCTCGATCCGAATTGTCGAGGCAACCAATCACCAAGTCGTCAATAAGATAGAGTTTGTGAGACGACGCTTCCATTGACATGACCATTTGAATATCCTACATGGAAATGTTAGTCACATCAATATGGTCACCCAATCACCAAAACATTCATACCTTTGGGGTTTCCGAACTCCAATGGTCATGAAGCTTACCCCTAGCTAGCTCGCTGTTCGTCTCCATGACAGGCAATGATCTAGGTGAGAACGGGTCTGAGGAGTTTCATCCTTGTAGAAGTCGCCAACTTGCCGTCGTCGTGATCATGTGGAGCCCTGCTATCGTAATTCATCTCCAAGGATGTCGGGCCCCAGTTCTGGAATCCACTGTGCTTACCGTACCAATCTCTGGATCACTAGTTGATACGCACAAAACAAAGATAATACCAAGTCTATACTTCGATTATTATTACAGTACCACAAATGTCTTGCAAAGACTTCAAATTACAATACCATAGTGGCCGGCAGACCTGGCCACAAACTAACAATATAAAGCAGAAAGCGGAGAGTCCAACTTCTACAGGCAACTCGGGCGATGAACGCGAACTCTAATCGTCGTCACCACCGTCTTCATACTCAACATCTTCTTCTGAATGATTAAAGCAAGAATGAGTACATAACGTACTCAGCAAGTCCTAACACTACTCAAGGGGTTATAGATGCATATATGGCTTTATGAAGGTTAGGCTATAGTGCTCATATTTTAGCAGAAAGCTTATTTTAATGCAGGGTTCATTTTAAAGACATAAACCTTTTATAAAGAATTCGTTTGTCATGATTAAGTAGGTTGGCCCTGAGGGAGATATGTCAATCCCGCCAGTTCCCAGATTTTAGGCGAGCCTTCGGACGCACGGTCGTACCGACTCTCACTTCCAAAACACGGGCAATCTACTGCTCACTTACACTTCAAGGAGTAAGTAGGACTAATCTTTGTGAACTCAACCATAGCGCGTCTATGACCGCGATACGGCTATCCGGATAGATTTTAACTCTGCAGAGGTGTACATCTTTACCCACAGACTACATCGCTCTTACCAAGAGAGCAACATAGCGAAACCCACCTTTCCCGAGTGTCCCCACAATCCCACCCATGAGCCATTACTGACCTAGGGACTTATAATGCGACTAAATGTAGTTAATGGCCCAATGGCCGAGTCGGACAACGACCAATTACGATATCGTGTCTGCACCTGATTGCTCGTTGCACTACTACCTCCTAGGTGGATCAGGTGGTAGACGCCAGAAAGTTAGGGTCAAGTCCTGCCTATAACAGGATCTGTTGGTTGCACGGGGTTCACTAGGTTGATTGTTACAAGAACCGGTCCTTAACCGGCCGAGGCGAGCATCTTCCACCTATCACTAATCACCGATCACCATCTCGCCCCTACCTGAAATATCCCACTCCACCCCAACACACTAGTTGGTTATCCCCCTCCCATTTTATTTACTCACACACACCAAGCACACACATTTCACCAAAAGTCACGATTATTGTGTAACAACTAAATAGTTGCAGTAAAACCCTAAGCAATCTAATATCAAGGCAATAATCCAGCATTATTATAGCATGATGAAGGAAACATCCTATATTATTCAAGGTAACAGACATCAATATCAAGGATTGCTATCCTATTAGGTTTATAACTAACACAACATTTCAAATAATAAAATAAGTATGCATCATATATAAGCATTTAAAACAGGCCATTCATAAGATGTGGTTATAAATCATAGGATCAAAATGATCAAGGAAAGTTAGGACTTGCCTTCAAACTCTTCCTCATGCTCCTCCTCATAATCTGGGTCCTCGGGCTCCTCCTCGAATTCCTCGTTAGCTAAATTACGCAAATTACCGACGAATAAGTAACTATCGCAAATAAAATAAATGCAACCAGGTAAAATCCAAATAAATAATTAAATAAACTCAAATGGGATTGAGACCGATATGAATCGATAGGATCGAATTAAATAGGAATTTCAGGGAAAAGAATCTATTAAAAGAATTTAGAAGGGCGGAGTTATGTATAAAGAAAAATAATTAGGTTTCCTATAGGTCCCTATTTATTCGGGAAATATTGTATTTTTCTAAGGTTGGGAAAAGGTGGCAAAATAATCTAGAGAATATAAGATATTTTTGGGAATTTTCCTAGAATTTTTCTAAAAAGGGAAAGTTTCAAAATAGGATTCTGTGTGCACTAGCTGGGTGTACCTAGCAGAAAAGCATGCGCTACAGAGGCTGACATGCGAGACCGTTCTGCATAGTGCACCCCGGGTTACAGTGCTATGGACTAGGTGTATGAGATCGGTGGACCGGAGGCGTATGTGTGTGTGGTCTACGTGGACCGGGTGCATGGGAGAGAGAGGGAGTGTGTGCTGACTGGGATTATGTGGTGGGGCCCACGTGCTGATGTGGACGCCACGTTGGACGCGACGGTGACTGGGTCAGCGGGAGGCGGCGCTGGGCTGAGCGCGGCGGTGGCTCGCCGGAGAGGTCGCCGCCAGCGGTTAGGAGGGAGGAGGGGCGACGGGATCTTGCCACAGGGATAGAGGACGCGAAGGCGAAGCTGGTGGTCGAGCTTGTCGTCGACGGCGAGCACCGGAGCGGCGGCGCGGGCTCGCGGGAGTGGAGCGCGGCGGCAGAGTGCGATGCGTTCACGCGTGCGTGTGTGTTTTCACGAGTGTGTGCTGTCTAGAAGATGCGCGGGGTCACGGCGAGGGTGGTGCGCGTGCGTGGTGAGCGAGGCGCGGTCGGGACGGCGGCCGTCGTCGAGCTCGTGTGGCGGCAGACGGCGGCGCTCGGTGCGCGCCGGGCTAGGGTTCAGGAAGGCCAGGGTTTGGGCTTGGGATCGAGCGAGGGGGGTGACGGCGGTGCCGTAGAGACAGAGAGGGGGGGAAGGAACTCATCGGAACGGCGAGAATGGCACGGCGGCCTGAGATGGGGATGAAAGGGGATCGACGGCGATAGGAGCAATGCGGAGCTGGATTTGTGGAGTGGTTGCGATGAGGAGCTACGCAAGAAGGCGGCGGCCCTATTTATAGGCGGAGATGGCGGTTTGGGTGCGAGAAATATCGCCGGCAAGCGATAAGCTCCGGCCGGATATTTCTCGGCGCATTGAAGCGGCGAGGTGACGTTGGCGTCCTCCATTGCGGCGCGCGTGGGCTCGTCAGCTCTGCAGCAGGTCTGTACGCCCAAGTGGTGAGCAGAGCAGTGCATAGAGACAGGGAGAGGAGCTCGTCGGCGAGATTTTTCCGACGGCATTGGGTGAAGTTGCGGCGCTGGTCAGGCGTGAGTCAAGGTGTGCGACGCGCGCGAGCTCGGTCAATCCGATGGCAGGGCCGTACGCACGCTCAGCAGAGGCGGGGCGCACTTGGACGGCGGGAGGAGGTCGTCGGCGCGCCGGGCGAGCGGGTTTCGCGGGGAAAAGGTGCGGCGCCCGCAACTCTGTAGCGGCCTCGGGGCGCGGCTCCAGGCATGGCTACAGCGACGGGACGGAGCGCGCCGGCATGAAACCGGGCAGCGGCGACGCGCGGCACGCTCGCGAAGGTGCGACGCGCGGGGAAGGCGACCGACGCCGCGGCGGGCTGGGCCGGGCTGCGACGAGTTGCAGTGGGCTGGAGAAGAAGAGAAGAGAAGGAGCGGCCCGCTCGGGAAAAAGAGAGGAGGGAAAGGGAGATGGGCTGGGCCGGCAAAGGGAAAAGAGAAAGGAGGGAGCCCGGGAAGGAATTAGTTTAAACACTTCTCTTATTTGAGTTTGGACAAATTTGAATAGAATTCAAATTTGGGAGAGAGAGTTAAACATAAAACCCAGATAAATGGAAAAAGAGAACAAGCACTTGAGCATGAACTTTTATTTTAGAAATCTCTCAAATTCCATTTATTGGACTACTTTAGTGGGGTTTTATTTTTGTAAAATCATGGAATTACCTATAAATCTAAAAAGTTTAATTTCTGAGTGAATTTTATTGTGTTTAAATTTTTTGGGCTGTTACAAAGGATGACCGAAATCTGCAAAGGTTTAGAGTGGAGCGTCATGGAAGGAATAGTGAAACAAGGGTGGGACAGAACACGGCATGATTATGCCACAAGATTAGCTTTCGCGCAGATCACATTGATCCAGCCCGGCATGCACCGAACTATGGAAGTGAACTAGAGCTTGGAGCCGCAATCATGGAGTTTGCCCGGGTGAGATTTTATTGCTGGGAGGCAGCTCGCAGAAGCGTGGCCCTTCATTGGTTTCTCTTTGACATGAGAAGTCAATTACTTTTACCAGTCCTAAACTTCAGACAAGCTGCAAGGGCACTTCTCTCTATGCATTATAACGGAGGAAGTGCGTTGACAATAACGATTCGAATCGAGCTGCACTTCTTGCTCCTCCTTCTGTACCGGAGCCAATAGGACACAGGAAAGAAAGAAGTAACAAAAATTGGTTGGGAAAGGAGTAACAAAATAGCTGATGACTGAGTCTAATATTGAGCTCTTGATTTGTTCGGGTTGATGTAGGCTAATGTTCCTTTATTCACTGAAAATAAATGATTTCACAGTCCAAGTGACATTGTGAAGTGAGGTAATACAATGAAGGCAAGCTTGGTTCAGGTATTTTTTATAAAGATTATATTATGTTATGTTATATTATATATAATAAAATCCGATATAGGTGTCTCAAAGGGAGACATATACAAAGTGATGCAGTGTAGCACACACACTGGGAGCCTATGTAAAGTATTGATAAACATGCACACATGAAAGGCATGCGCCCTAGGAGGTCTACAGCTCTGTTGACGGTTCTTATGTGATAAAATTAAATTTATTAATTCCGCAAGCGCACGGATCACCATTGTAGCATTTCACCTTGGAGTATTCCAGGGTTATCGTATTTATATTTCCGCAGGGAAGTATAGCAAAAAAGAGTTAAATAGTAGTAATGCATCGAATAAATTTGGAGAAAAAATAATGTATCAACTATACTTGAGACGGGGTAAGATTGGCATGATAAATATGGGTGGCACACACCTTCAAATCCGAAGTGATAAAAGAAATAAAACTGTAATATACATTTGGGAGAGCAACGAGATAGAGTTAAGACTTCCTATATGTTCATCTATTATTTACTCTTCCTAGCAGTCAAGTCTACAAAGATTATCTACTCTAGCTAAACTCATAAACACACAAGTCATGTCGTTTCGGGGCACGGAAGTGCCAAGGCTATGAACCGATGCTGCTAGTTCACCCTGGGGATCCATCCGCTATAATTAAGACCCTGCTGAGTCCAACCCGGACGTGGTGGATTACAGAGACCGGTGCAGCTGTCACATACACTCGCGGCTACCATCCTCCGTGGGTTGGGTGCCAAACGTGCATAGGCCAAGCTCTAAGCTCCATGCTTACAACCCGCCTAGAGAAACTACTCTTGATCAATGGAGCAGCCCTATCTAGGAATAAACAAGCACAGATTTCACCCGACGTCATCTCCGACGGAGGCACTCTCTCGTACTTGCTTAGACCGACAATCACGAATCCCACAACAAGACTTCTACGAGCACTTACTTAACAGAATAAATAAACTAAATAGAAAAGAACTACTAAAAGAAATAAATAAAGATAAAACTAATTATATATTAGATAAAAGAATATATCTAAAGAGTAAGGATACAAAGAGCTATACCAAAACTCCGAGGAGACTCCGGAAGCCCGAGAGAGGACTCGCTCTACTCTACTCTACTCTAACTCCCAAAGTAACTACTAAACAACAAATGAACACTTGGATGAAGTGTGGTGCGAATTGGTTCTGCAGCCGGCCAGGGGTATTTATAGCCTCTCCAGGACCCAGGGGACTAAATAGCCGAAGCTGGAGAGACGGTGGCGCCAAGGTCGGCCGGCCGGTCTGATAGGGTGGCCGGTCGGCCGTCCACTGTGGCGGTTAGCCACCGCCTTCTGCCTCAACGCTCCAGATTGTCTCCTGAAGGCGGTCCGAAGGTCGGTTTCTTCATGGGGTCAGTGGAGGCCAAGTTAAGGCCCAAATGGCCCACTTCTGGTAAGTCGGCACAAATCCGCTTGGCTGGGCCTTGAATTGTGCATTGGGAGCCTATTTGCAGCCCACTAGAGGAAGCTCGGGGCCAGTGGCCACCAGGTGGGGCCGGCCGGCCTGGGATGGGGCCGGCCGGCCAGGAATTTCCCCTGGCTGGGCCTATTTTCCTCCATTATTCCCTCCTGCATCCAAATATCCACCAAAACTTGTGGAGTAGTGTTATTCCTATCTACTATGCACAAAATCTTGGTGTTATGCTTTTATTTACCGGTAAGGTGGCGGTCAAAACATGGTTTAACGACCGCCAACAAGCTCCAACACGACATCGACAGATACCTCACAGTTGGCAAGGGTAATTAATGGATGCTGGTATTGGTTGTGCTAGATTGTAAGGCCACCACGCAAAAGGCCTTAGCTTTGGAGGTTGAAGGCAGAGGATAGCGAGGTGGCGATGAGGTGAACAGGACGGAGACAATGTCGTGACAACATCCGAGGGCAGGTCTCCTTCTATAGCAAGTATAGGACGACCAGATCAGGCAAGGTGGCATGAGATTCATGGGAATGAAGGTTATGATGGAAAAACAAAAAAAAAAACTGTGGTGAATGGTACAATTCTCGAGGAAGCTAGGCCAGGAGCTCGACACAAATGAACACGACGAATGATAGGTCGGGGAGGATTGCTCGTCGGACTAGAACTGAACTCAACCAAACTAAATATAAAATACTAGCCTAAACTACGACTGATGGCTCCACTTCGGTCGCCGACCTCCAGCGAGAGTACAGGAGCCAAAGTGGGAGGGGGCCAGAGGCATGTAGGTTCAGTTCGAGAGCGATAGGGAAGAAAGGGAAAAGACAAAGATACATAAGATGTTTGAATTTTTTTTTAACAAAGATGTAAATCTGGATGATGAGGGTAGGCGGACTTGAATCGCGGTCACAATCAAAGATGCAAAAACATGCTATGAATCTCTATACAATCAATTGAATATACCTATATGACTAATTGATTAAATATTTATAAAAAAATTATATGTATGTATATAAATTATGAAAATTAATATATAAAAAATATGTAACATGTCTCGCCGCGCTATGAGCGCGGGCCATCTGCTAGTTTGGTAGTAATGGACGGGCATGTGGCAGCCGTTTGCAGCCTGTTCGGCTGGGCTGGAATGGCTGGGCTGGACTGGCTGGGCTGGTGACCGTTACACACAAAATCACTGTAGCACCAGCCAGTTCAGCCGACCAGCCCAGCCACAAACGTGCAGCCGACCAGCCCATTGCTCGCGTTATCCTGTTGCAGCAAGGATCAATCAGTTCCCGGCATCAGAGGAGCTGTTCATGCATGTTACTTTACACGACCGAGTTGATTAATTACAATCTGTAGCAATAGGCCCGCGGTGGTCCACCAGGTCTCCGATACGCCGCCCGCGACGATCCATGCATGCGCTTGGCCTCTTTGCTCGGCGTCGGCTCGTCCTCGCGACACGTTGGGGGACAGATGACCGTGCAACATTGCCAAGTGGCCCGAACCGTGTCGAGAGCGGAGAGGTCTCTTTGCCCCGGCGCCGCACCCAGCCTATAGCTAACGGTTTCTTTTTTGAGTCTTTTACCTGTACGTCATTATAAAAGATCGCAGTTACGTACTAAAAAGTTTGTTGGCACTTGTATGCCATCGCACGAACTTTCTTTTACCTACATGCCATTATGGACGGATTCCGTTAAGAGTTGACGGTTCAGGAGTCCTGACATGTGGGACCGGGCTATGGATTTGACAATCTTACCCTTGAGTCTCTTGCATGTGGGACCGGCTATTCTCTCTCGTCTCCATCTTCTCTCTGGTCTATTCTCTCTCGCACCAGCTTCGATCCAGGAACTCTCCATCCAAACCGGCGCCGCCTCCCTCCGATCCCGATCGCCCGCCGCCGTGCCAGGGTTGAATCGCCGCCGCCAAGGCCGACCGGGCCAGCGCCGCCGCCGCCAGGGCCGAATCGCCGCGCCCTTGCCCAATCGCCCGCCGCGCCCCTGCCCAATCGCCCGCCGCCGCCCGGGCTGCACCGCCAACGCTGCCCAGGGCTGCAGGAGCGCCGTCACTCGGGGATTCGCCGCCGCCGGTGGAGAATACCCAAAATATCCAACGCCATTTGCTCGGTCCCTGCTCTCCCCTTCCCCGATTCCATCTTCTCCATGCGACTCCAAGGATTTTATTCTACAACTCCAGACGCCGCCTCTTCTCTTTCTCATCGCTATTGCTCATTCCAATGGCCACGACCCAAATTGATGGCTCAAATGGAACCACGCTGCCTCTAGGATTCGATTCCACAACTCCTTGACCGTCATCTCCCCCTCTCCCCATGTTGATTCGAGCTCTCCGAGGTCGCCCATGGCGAAGAGGAACGACGCCTCTATTTCATTCGATCCCATCCCGTGCTCTCTCTGTTGGGCCTCTGTGATGGATGGGTCAAGCTGCAGCCCGCGTACAAGAATGAGGCAAAAAAATATCTTATTGTTAGAAACCACTCTTTATTGATTAAAATATAATATCTCTTGAATAAAGAAATTGTGCAATATACAATTTTCTTTGATGTAATATAGAACTTATTTTGATAGAATATGCAAACTGAACATTATTTTGTGCAATATATAGTGCTGTCACGTTTTTGTGCAATATATAGTGCTATCACGTGGCATACAGAAAGCAAAGGGGTAAAATCATCTTTTTCATCTTCGTTAACCTCTGTTAGTGGGGAATCCGTTCATAATGGCGTTTAGGTAAAAGAAAGTTCGAGCGATGGCACACAGGTGCTAGCAAACTTTTTAGTAGCATATACGTAACTGCGATCTTTTATAATGACATATACAGGTAAAAGACTCTTCTTTTTTTTTTGGCCGGCGAGCTTTTTTGGCGCAGATCCACGAACGCGAGCGAATCGATTCCGTCAACAACCGCATGCGTTCCGGCGGCATCCATTTATTCCCCGCCGGCCTATAGCCGCCGCTTAAAAATTAAGCGATCCAGATGGTTTAAAGTGATCCGAGGCGAGCAGGGAACCTGTTCTCCGCTCCGCGGGCACACGCCTTTTGCTGCGCCCGGCCGCCCACCGATCGCGATGTGCAGACGTGCATTCCCGGCAGGGGTTTCTTCCACAGTGCGCGCGCACGGCTATTCTTCTTCTTCTCCGCTTTTACGTAAAACCAGGTCCAGGAGGAAAGTAATTAAATTGGAACATGGTCCGTGCGCCACAAAAAGGTTTCATCTGACCGTCAAAAAAAAAAAGTTTCATTGTGTCACGTGCTTGTTTGGGTTCTCTTTCGGTTGAGCCGAGAGAGAGCTATCCGGTCAGATGATCTCCCCTCGCTCATGCTACTGCGCCTTCTCTCTTGTAAACACGGCCCAGACTTCATTCACATCTTTCACTTCTATGCGTGGATTACTGGCTGGCTGGATGCCTGTTGTACCTCGCTCGATACACATGCATGTCATGGCCAGGCTTTGCCATATTTCACTCGCTCGTCCGTTGTAACAATCCACAAGAGCTAACTGGAAATCGTTCTTATGCATATATATGCCATTGTTCTCCTTTCCTTACATATGCCGTCGCTGTTGTGGCATCGGCAGATGGGACGTAGCAATCACTTTTGTGCGTATTCTGTATGCCAAATGTTACGGGCCAAGTTGGCGTCCCGGAAGAAGACGTGCATGCACATCAAACTTTCAAATTCTTGCCAGTTCAGGGCAATATACCGCACACAACTCTCGAAAACTGAAGATTAGAACTTGCACCTGCCCCACATACTCACTTCCTCTCCGGCATATTTCTCTGCTGTAGTAGTAGTACTACTCAGCATGCAAACTGAACTAAAAATTGAAAATGACTTCTATGCAGAAAAATCCGACAGAAGAACAAAAACGAGTCCAAGTGTCTAACTAGTTGTAGCCTTGTACAAAAAAAAGTAAATTACTTTTTGAAAACGAATGGGCTGAGAACTAAGGAGTCCGTTGGGCCGAAACTAAGCCCAGACCATTTTCTCGAGCCCATGTCATAGCACGGCCCCGTCACGCCGTCGAATGAATCGATGCCTTCCGCCATGGCGCGGTCGCAGAGCCTCGCCGCCGCCGCCGCCCTCGCGGCCACCGCCGTCGTCGTCCTCTCAAGTAATCTCCGCTGGTCCGTTCATCTCATAATCTCTACTACCTCGTTACCAAGCACTTTCCCTGCCCATAGTCGCCTAGTCCTAATAACTCACCAACGTACCTACCCCGCAGGCCTGCTCTACAAGCGCAAATGCGGCCGCCTGGCCGAGCGGGTCCGGGAGCTGGAGGCCTCGCTGGCGGATGCCACGGAGAAGGCTGCCGCCGAGCGCCGCGGCAGAGTTCGCGCTCAGCAGGTCTGCACTGCCGCGCACCAAGCTGTCCTGCGTTCAAACTCGCACATTTTCTCATCCAACCTTCCCATCTCATGCTGCTGAATCTTGATTTTTGGTTTCAGTCGTTGAGGAAGGCTCTGAGCGAGCGGGAGCCCCGTCCATACGAGGGGATGCCGGCCAAGGCCCCGGCGCTGGCGTCGTACCCGATGGCTCCCATCGGCACTGTGCACTCCTGCTTCTCCACTAGGTGCTGACTGCTTCAATCCTTATTGTTCCAATTGGGGATGCTTTGCAGCAATTCAGCGCACTTCCTTGTGTAGCGTGTGTGAATGAAGGGTGGGAAGGCGTGAGTTGTTCATGTGAGAATGAATACAGTGAGCTACGGTTGCTGATTCTGCAGGAATGGTACACCGAGGCAGCCTTTAGTAGTGCCACTGGCCAGAGCGACTGTGGCGCTTGATCCAGCCCGTGTACCGGTGGGAGCACTCGAGGGGCTTGCTAGTTACTCCCACTGCTGGATCCTTTGTGTTCCATCTAAACACCGACCTTGATAAAATGTGGAAAGACCCTGCTAGATCCAAGCTAAAAGCAAAGGTATGGCCTTTTCTTAGTTGTTAGGCTGTTTTTAGTAAACACTGGAAACAAATGTGCTTGTTGCACTGGATATGGGCTCTTCAACTAATGAATTCTTTTGTTTGTCATGGAAGGTGAGAGTACCCAGATTGAAAGGGGGCAAGATGGAGGTTTTGGCAACTAGATCTCCTCATCGGCCCAATCCAATTGGACTGAGTGTGGCAAAGGTAAGAATTCTAGAATTGAACCATTATTTCTTTTGCTGTCCCTGTGGCTTGTGCAGCACAACAGTTGAAGTGTCACTATGCCCATTGTTATTGCTCTCTGGAATAGAAATTGAGGATACCAGTGTATACATGGAGAAAATCCGTTAAGCAGACAGCTATCTTAATGATCATGCTATCTTTCATGCCAATGTGAGGATTAAAAAATTTGTGACGGATGGTTTGGCACACAGATTACACCATAGGGATGCTATTCACAAAGGTTTTCTTGCAATGGACACATGCTACGGTGTCCATTAAACTATAAGAAACATATGTACTAATAGATTGGATTGAATTTGCTCCCCATTGCCTCACGCCGGTTGACTCTGTCTATATACAATACCATGCACCATAGAGTTTGACTGTTATTCGCTTTGGATCATTGCCTAATTTCATTGATCTTGTTCAGCAGGTTCTTTTCATTTTAACTTTTTACAGGTGGAGGCGGTGGATGGGCATTCTATTTTGCTTTCTGGAGTAGATTTGGTGGATGGAATGGTACCATTTGAAATGCTTATACGATTCAGCATTATACATAGGATTGAAATGATTCATTGATGAGAAGTTGTGAACTCTTCCTGATACATCGATCTTCTATTGGCAGCCTGTCGTTGATATTAAACCATACCTACCGTATTCTGATGGTGTTAAAGACGTATCTGTTCCTGATTGGTTAGAGGTATGCACCATATCTCATCTCAGTGGATCGTTTATCTTGACCTTTGAATTAACTCTTGGGAAAATGCCCTTCCTTTTACTTTTCTGGATCATCTTCAGTTCTACATCTGTAGAAAGCTCATTTTTATGCCCCATTTTCTACTTTTTCGTTCTGTTGTCACTACAGCACCAAGTAGCTCGCTTGATACATCAATCATTCGTATCAGTAGTCTCACTCGGTACCTTTCATGGCAAGGGCATATCTGAGATACTGTTTTATCACCTGAATTGTTCGCCACGTACTAATATTGCTTGTTCTGTCCTAGCAGGTTGATGGTGCATTAGCCGTGGAATCCATCCATTGTACCGAGCACTTCATTTCTGCGCTTCGCAACTGCTGGATGCATATTGTAAGTGCTGTGCTCCTGTAACAAAAAGTTCTGTCCTCACCATTGACTGTGATCGTTATTTCACTTCACTGCATCATGTTTTTCATTAGACAAATACGACCTCCATATTTGTTTCTTGTCGTTTAGCACAAGAGTTCTAGCACCAATTTGATCTAAAGCCTCATGTCCTAACGACTATAAAAAAAAGTTTGGAGGTATAGTAGTAAATAACAGTTTTGACTTACAACTCAACAACCATTTGTTTCAGCAAAAGCAGTCGCTCTATGCCTCAGCGGATGAATTCCAAAATCTGGTCAAGGAGGTGCTCTCTTGGGACATAAGGTCATTGTCTCAACGGATCAGGCCCCATCAAGTTACCATGGAAAGGAACAAAAACACCCACTGTGGCGAAGAAGTCGACAAGGATGGAGGAGGAAGCAAGCTTCAATGTGGTCTACCACCTCCATCTCGAAGGCATTGATGTGTCATACAGGATAGATAAAAATTCGAACATTGTCGTCGAGGATGCGGCTCTCCTTCCAGGTGTGTAAAACCAAAACCGGCACGGTTACTTGACATGGAGGGATAGACTTGGCAGCATCTTGATCTGATATTGAGAACGGCCATTGGGCTCCTCATTTTGTTATCCTTTGCGGGTGTACGATGTCCTGGTGCTGATGAATGTTATGACTTGCAATCTCTGAACTGAACTTGAAATGTTGAGTTTTCTTCCTCTGATTTCTGTTGGAGTTTGAGTGGTTATGTGAACGGAGCCGGGGTCCTAATTTGCTTTATTTTGTCACGAAGTGTCTCATCCCTGATCACCCATTTACAGTTGCGCCGCAGTTTTCATGTTGACGGCTTCTTTGCCTGGTCAGCCACCTAGCCAGAAGTGCCGATGCAATTGCAAGTTCGGCAAACTCACAGTCCGCTTGTCAACTCCAGCTCCTTCCTGCGCCACCGGGAGACGAAGGCATTGGCACGCGTGATTGAAGTACTATTGTAGAGCGACACCAACGGTTTGAGCGCAACAGAGCAAGCAGCCCCGAGAGAGGCAACGTAGATTGGGCGCCGCGCTTTCTGGACCGGCATGCGAGCTACAGGACGGTGGCTCACCGTCAATAGCCGCTGCGCGGTCTCGGCGCTGCCGTGAGGGCTTCTCTTCCAGGTGGAAGGCCCGTGGGCGGGTGGCTACGGCATGCGGCACCGGCACGGCGGCGGGGCTACCAGAGGAAGGCCGCGGCAGCGCCTGCGTTGTCCCCGGCGAAGAAATTTATCAAAGTGCCCCCTGGTTAGTGATACCTATATTTTGCAGAAAGCCCTCTAATTTGGATCGCGTTCAATAGCCGCGATCCAATCTAGGGGGTTATATATAAATATTGGATCGCGATTAATAGTCGCGATCCAAATATTTGCATATAGCCCCCTGATTTGGATCGCTTGTTTGGGTCGCGATCTAAATTTTTGCAAATAGGTCCTTGTTTTAGCGGCCGGCTCGTGCCTCCCTCCTCGGCTCATCCGCCATCAACGGCCGGCGACCTCCCCAGTCCCCACCTTCCGTCCCGCCAGAATCTCCCAATCTCACCACCCCACTGCCACACGCTCAGGCCCTACCACCCGCTCCCCACTTCTCTGCTCCGTCTACGCTGCAAGGACGGGGGGCGCAGATGGTGGGTGCCATTAGTGAAGGTATAGATGGTGCGGTGCGACTCTGGTGCAGAAGGCAGAGGCGAGCGCAGGGCAGGTGTTCTCGCTGGAATGCCGGCGTAAAAGGTAACTTTCTTTTGGCTGTGTATCTGTGTGTTTATTGGCACAATTCTTACATCAGAAGCTTTGAAATGTACTAGCTCCTGCAGCGCCATTTGTGCACAATTATTATCAGGAGCATTTGGAAGCTTAAATTTTCGGATTGTTATTACTTATTGGGATTGTTTCTAGTTTCAAAATGCTGAATGATAGTCCAAACTATGTTATTGCAACCATGCAAGGTTGTACAAAAGGAATTTCACATCTTTCTTCTCTTGTAAGCTTAAACAATAGATTTGCAGTCCTTGTTAGACTGTTAACTTGAGGTTCTCGAGTCTTAAGCGTTGGTACCTCACTAGATTTTCAAACGGAGATCCTTATAAGCTAGCTACTAGCTGAATTTCAGATGTATTCTGTTTGCAGAGCAGTACTTGGTTCGCCCCCATGAATGGCTGCTGAGGCATCATCACACATGACGGTGCCTGTGTGAAGATTTCTATCAGAAACCTGTTCTGAACCATTTTGCTCACGTGTCAGGTCATTTGCTTCTATGTCAACTCCTTCATTTCCTTCATGAGGCTCATTGTTTTCTTCATTTGTTCTATTTTCTTCTAGCAGTCTGTTATCATCTCTCATGATCGTTGTTGACCTGTGCTTCTTTTTGTAGACATACATTATCAAGGCTATCAAAAGGGAAGAAGTTGAAGCAGCTCCAGTTAGGATGAACAATCCCCTGAAGTTGGCGAAGGTGAGACTACCTGAACCAGTGACAGGGCCCATATTCTGGCAGTCATTTTGACACCCAATCCATTTTTTCTCGATTTCAGTCATGGCATCTCCCCCTGTTACATTGAGAATTGCCTGTGAGATATCCCCTAGTAGAGGATTTCCCTTTTCCGATGCCTGTGCAAACAACATAAAATTTTTAATAGTTCACACGCAACAATAAATAACAGTGTGTTTCGTGTCCTGTCCGATGCAGTGAAGGTTAAAAACAGCATTTGTGTTGACTTCTAGGCATTTTGATTAAGCAACAAGAATAGAAATAGAATATTTAAGGCATACATAACTGTAGGATGCTATCTTTTCACATGAATGCTAGCTGTTTTTTTCGCCAGAAACCTAACTGATATACTCCCTCTGTTTTTAAATGGTTGCTTTAGGACAACATTTTTAGTTCAAAAACGAACTATATTGTTTGTCCTAACGACAACAATTTAAGAACGGCGAGTACTCATTTACTTTATCTACAGGCAGTGGAATTTGTAGTTAAAACTTACATATCCGAAACCTGCAGCCTTATAAATTGGCCCGACCATAGTGTAACCGTTGCAGTGGTTTGCAAGAAATAATTTGATGTAGGGAACTTCATGCACGAGAGCAGCAATACCGTCACCGCCACTTCCTCTGGAAAGTGCATTGTGAAAATCCTCAGGGGTATCATAAGGCTTGATCTTGGATCTGTCAAATCCAAGTTCTTCCAAAAGTCCCTTGACATATGAGCCACGATGGTATCCCACATGTTCTCCACTTCTTAGGAGTTCTTGGATATCATTTATAGTTGGCTGAAGCTGTTGTACTGTCAGCATTGATGTCAAATTCGCGGTGTAACTTGATGTAAGCACCAGAAGAAAGCACAGCCACACGATCAGCACCACCCGAGATAAAAAGCGTTCTACAATCTCTTCTGCAACAATTATGATCAGTACCACCACACATTCAGTGATTTTAGCCATCTCAAATCAAACTCGGAAACTGTAACATACACTTATTATATCTATATTACTCAGAAATTGGCAATATTATTTTCTGTACTAAAGAAAATATAATAGCTAATGCTAAATTCTATATATATAAATATTTTCCAAGGATAATGTGTACTAACTGCTTGCTAAGTCAGCCAACCATATGCTGCTTTACTCCAGGATTCAGGTCTCCAAGAGTTTGATTTTGTGAGAAAATTCATTCACTACAAGTTAAATTCACGTTCCACACAAAGTAAGGTGGTATCACATATGCTGAAAAAGTGTAGTAATCATGGTACTAGGTCGCAGTCAATAAATTCTGAAATTTTAGTACAGCAAGGTGAGTAGATAATGATACTTCTGAAATTTAATGATACAGATTCTTCTAGGTAAAGAACATGTCAAAGCATTTATCTGAGGACCCTAGTAGTAAGTGGATTTGGAATAATTGATTAGCATTTCTTCAGGGCTTGCAAAATAAAATCAGTCTGGTGCTTGTCTGATTCCAATCTTTATATTCCTATTGTTTTCTTAAGTTTGAATAACATAAACCCAAGACTTGTCTGTTTGCCAAGTTGTTATTGCTAACCACCAGTGTGAATCTCTGTCAGTTACGTTATTATAAGACGATGGCATATTGAACATCCAATACAGATTTCTCATATGGATACTAGTGATGTATTCTATTCAATATATGCAGGAAAATTTTGTGATAAATTGAACTCAACTCTCTTCAAATATGGAGAAAAAGATCATAATCCCGAGCTGTCTAGGAATCGGCCCACGAACATTCTTATTGTTCCCTAGAAACTCCAATAATAATACGACCACACCAGTGTAGATAAAGAACATAATGCTCCCAAACCACATGCCCGGCGTTAGTGGCTTCAAGAAAATCCACGTGTTCTTGTTTACTCTATCCCTGACTGGAACCACCATTGCTATTCCAGATTCTGTGTATGGCAGAGTAAAATCGGCGTAGAATGTTCGGTTATATCTGATTGTTATATCTCCAATTACTATATCGTATATCTGAAAGACATAGAAAGAAATGTTTAGGTGTGTACTGAGAAGACACTATTTGGCTCAATATATCTTCATTAACAATGGTAAACTGCTGTCTTACAGTGTAATATGGATGGATAAAATTTAGAATAGAACTCAATATTAGTTTGGGCATATGCTCTTCTCATGTAAAATACTTTTTGGTTTCACATTAAGTCAGGGTTTTCATTGGGTTACTGGGTTATTATAATCATATACGATCGTGGCTCTCATGTTATGCAACTTAATATGATTTAAGACTGGTGAACTACATTGCATGCTAATATTGTTTGTTATGATAAACTAATAAAAATTGATAATGAAACATGTGTGCATGAACTTGTACTTTGAAAATGCGAAGCAATGTGGAAGTGTTTGTACATTGTTACACAGAAGAATGTTAGGAATTTTGTCATCCAGTTGTATGCAAGTCTAATTAGTGAGTGCTTAAGACTTCAACTGCATGGTGCTTACAAAAGAAAACAGTGTAGGAAAATCAAGGCCCAAACTTATTTGTACCTTAAGATGAACTTGATAGACAAAATCATCGTAGCTTCCGCTGCTTGTATCCTCTGGAGAGCCAAATAATACATACTCATAAGGTACTGCATATGGAAGTCTCTTCACTGCTTCTTCAAATACATCAACTGAAAGGCCGGATGCTTTTGTTGCACCTGTGATCTGATCCTTTCCAACCTTTATAAATTCTGGATATCCACTTGTGCGTACACCAACTTTAAGTTTCTTCCCACTTACAGGAATCTCAAATCCTCGGGGTATATCTATAGATTCTCCAGGCCAGATAACAGGATTTAGATCAGGCAGTGAACTTGAATATATTGTTGCTGGTTGTGATTCATTTAATTTCCTTGAAATTCCCTTTTCCTCCGTCCAGAATCCAATTTCTCTCCATCCTCTCCCGACTAAATTTATTATTTGAAATGTTGAAGCAACCAACTGCCTATCTGAAAGGTCAAACTTGCCACTCAAACCTGTAAATTTATGCTGCATGATTGCCTTCAAGAGTTCTGGACCATTATTGGATGTTTTCAGTGCTTCCAAGTTTGTTAAGTTTTTTGTAGCTATTGGTTTTCGGAATTTGGCATTGGTAAGTCCAACCTTTTCTGCAGCTAGTGCCACCGCCCAGATTGTATCATAGCTCCATAGTCCAAAGATGTTTAATTTCAATGGTGGGTCAGTTGGGTTGTCAACTTGGTATCTCATATTCCATCTCGTGGTGAAGCTATTCAGTTCTGTTGATTTGGGAACGTAAAACTGAACACCCAGGGCACCGTTCATTGATTCTACGACAGAAGGATGCAGAGAATCAATGAGATTGGTTACTCCGTCAGTAAGGATCCATGCATATCCTTTGTTCATCATTCCTATTTCTTTTGCCTTTATGAAGAGTACTGAGGCCAATGCTGATGACATGTGAACAATATATACCCTTGGCTGCATTGTCATCAACTTATATAATTCTTTGGTAATTTGTTCACTAGTTGCTGATGGAGGAATCACACTGCGATAGGGAACACGGGCATTTATTTCTTGGAGGGCATCGACAAGGCTTGGTATGATTCCTCTACCATAATCAGTGTCTTCATATATAGGCACTACCATTCTCCATCCATAAGCTTTAATTATGGAGGCAATGCAGTTCAATTGTGCTGAATCATTTAGTGTTGCACGGGCAAAATATGGAAGACTGCTAGGAGATAGAGATGGGCTTGTTGCCATGGAGATGACTGGAACATGGCTTTTGTTTCCGAGATCCGAGATAAATATGGCTTGTGAAGATTTTTCAGGACCAATGATTGTTTCTACATTGTAATTCTCCAGCAAGTCAAGAGCTGCAGAATTCAAACAATGAAAATTTGGTTAAAAGTCATCAGTTCATCATTAAATGGACATTTTTATATTATTCTCTCCATTTTTAAATATATGATACCGTTGACTTTTTCGTTGAACTTTGGCCAACAATATATATCTAAGCAATTAGTTACCTGAAGTGAAATGAATATCACTAGATCTGTCATCAAAAGCACTTCAAGGTTAATTCATACATTTAGCTATTTGCATAAATGTTTATAGATAAGACGAATGGTCAAAGCAATGAAAAAAGTCAACGGTGCCATTTACTTAAAACCGGAGGGAGTGTTAAAAAAAACTTGGGATGAAAATTTCGGTTAAAACATGGCCATAAATATTGGAAGGATGACACAAGTGAGACAAAATCAAGTTCCTTTTTTTCGAGAACGTACAAAATCAAGTTCCCAAATTGCAACTGCACAGAAAGTTTTTTTCTTGACCATGAGGCAACCAGAAAGTTAATTGATGCACCTCGACTGTTAGAGTAGGCTGGTTGCAGATAAAATGTATAGAAGAGAGAAACATGTAACCAAATACTTCTTTCCACTTGCCACTATAGCTGACTGATTCAAAGTCTTTCCCATATCATGCTTTGTATTTGGCCTCTCGATGGCTGCATTACCTATTAGTTTTTGATTTTTTGATGGATAGAGCGAATTTTCTCTCTACCTTTGATATACCATGAGTGAAGGGATTTGTGCTGGTAGGTAACTGTGCTGCTAGCGATTGTATACAACGTAAATGTGGATAAATATGGTTATTCTTTACTTAGTCTGAACCATTGAAACAGCTATCTATTTCTGTTTCTGTAGTTCTGTTTTTAGTTTTTCTATTTATTTGCAGCTTTTCGTACTTTGTTCCCTTTTCTGGGACAAATCATTTTGGTACTCCTAGCTCTGTTAATGACCAGTTTTGAGGCATTGCAGGAAATACGCTAATATTGAACACATTTTCAGCTGGGCATGTAATAATTTGCGCATTACAAGGGCAAAAGAACCTGCTCCTTAATCCTGATGGATTAGTTGTGGAGCGAATGGCATGGGACTTCGCTGTTGTTATGTGGTGAATATAACTTCTTGATCTACTTGTCCAGAAATGCACATTTTCATGTATGAAGATTGCTTCTCGTCACATGAAATCAACTAGATCTGTTTGATTGTTTGTTTGCCTAGACTAGATTTGAAGTAGTACAATCTTTACTATTCTTTTTTTCATCAAGTTAAGCGTTCATCTACTGCCGAAATTGTGATGATGGCTTATATTTTCGCAGCTGCTTTGCATGTGTTCTCTCGCATGGTCACTTTACCCATGTTGCTGCTAAATGAACATAATATTAATTAAGACATTTTTAAGCTACAATGCCGACCACACTATTGAGCGATGGTACATGCAGCTAATTATTTCAGCAGCACATGACCAGCAAGTAAATGTGATTTGCACTTGACGAGGTTTCAGAATATCTACCTTGAGCTGCAGCTCGAACATCATCACCCATGGAATCCCTGATGTGGAGGACAGGCTTTGTGCTATAGTTTTGATGGACAGCATGGAAGTCCTCCATAGCCAATGAGATGCTGGTAACGGCTATTTTGCCGACCAAGGATCCCAAGTCAAGGATGACTCCGACATGGACTTCCTGAGGTTCTCTTCCAGTAGCGTTTTGTCCGACGGCGATGCTAGCTGACAGCACGAGGAGCAGGAGGAATCTATATGCTACCTTCATTTGCCGAGAAGTGAGGTCTGCGGAATCTATTTGCTCCTCATTCCTTTCAGTTATATATAGCCGAAGTGCCAAACCACATTTCTAGACTAATAACGCCATGAGTTTGTTTGCTGATGCCGTATAGAATTGCTTTGAACTTCAGTCACTTGATAAACAATACAGTAGTTAGGAAGGCCTTGATTTACACCACTTTATTGTCACCATTATGACAGCCCACTGGCTTTTTCTTAGTTGCAAAGTTGTCATTTCTGAACCGTGTATTCAGTTATGTATATGCTCTTGCTAATAATTGAGTACATTACTAATCAATTAAATTTGGTGTAAGGCGGCTCCAGTTGAATTTCATTTGGAGGGCAGTGGGCTTGGTTCTCAATGTCAAATCGCCTTCTCAAAGTCAGTTGCTTCGACTCCAAGCCGTTTTCTGTTGGCAAGTGTGAAGGTTGACTTTCTTCTTTTTTTTTGCGAGGGAGTGAAGGTTGACTTTACCAATCAAGCTAAGTAGTCTGCAGTTGTGATTTGCTCAAGGCGATATTGTTTTCATCAATTGGCCTTTAAATTTGCTTTTCGAACAAGACGCATCTTAAAAAACAGCCACTGTGTGCACATCTTCAACTCGGGAGAAGAAAGGCCTGCCTCCTGAGTCCTGACGTGGTTACTGTGAATTCAGCTTTTGTTCTCTCTTGTTAGTTTAAGCCTTTAGGTGCAGTTTCGAGGTAACGAGGGTTGAGGAGGTCAAATTCACGAAGCAAAGCGTGTTAGTTTATTTTCAGTCAAATGACTGGACCTGTTCGCAGAAAGCAAAACAATCTTTTATTAAACCTTCTCAGTTAAATCGTCTTCTATGATGAGTTTTATTTCTAGTCGATCAAGCATAGATCTGAATGGCGCGGGACCACTTCTCTCTTTATTTAACTATAATATATAGAAGGGGAGAGGCATGTAAAGAAGGGGTGGAACCGGAGTCCAGAGGCTGAAAACAATAGAATCCATTCGATTTGAATTTTAGGGCTGATATTACTGCAGATCATCACTCTTGGAATCCCTGATATGGACAACCAGCTTTGTCTTGTACTCTCTCCAGCTTTGTCTTGTACTCTCTCTGTCGCGGTATAATTGTCGTTTTAGCTCTTGGCATGGAGTTTAAGGAAATTTGATAAATGTAGATGCGTAGGAAACGAGGAGGAGAGAGATAAAGATAGAGGTGTATCGAAAACAAAGAAAATTGCATCGAGAAGTGAGAATGACAATTATTTTGGAAAAACTGAATAAACCTAAAATGATAATTAAATTGGGATGGAGGTAGTAGTTTTTATGAGAAGCATAAAAATTTTCCATATCCAATGAGAGACTGGTTTGTGATATTTTGCCCATCAAGCTACCCAGGTTATGGATCACGCCGACATAAAGGAGTAATGCTACGTTTACCTATATGTCATGAATTTAAGTAAAACTTGTTTGTAAATGTAGCACTGCTCAGATCCATAGCTACGCAAGGTCCTTAATTTGCAGCTTCAATTTCGTTGTTTGCGGATGCCCCTCCATTGTTTCGGCGGTACTGCCTACCGAGCTCTATAAGCAACTCGTGCTCTGCTTGGCCCTGCACCTGCGCAGGTAGCTCTCCGACTTGTTCTGCTTGCGCATTCGCTGGGACTTGTTCTAGCACCTGCACTGCCCCTCTGCCATTCGGCCATGCTTCCACATGGAGCATGACAATAGACATTTCTGGTGGGGAAATGTATTTTTATTTTTGAATTTTGACTTAAATAAAATGTGTTTGTGTTTTAGGAAGTTTGAAGATTAGCACTTTTTTTTGGAAAAATAGTAATTATCTAATTTTAAATATTGAATTCAAGTAAATTTGCAACTGTGCAAAGGTGGTTTAAAGTTTTAACTCTCACATGGAGCATGACAATAGACATTTCTTTGTCCACACGTACATTTGTTGGCAATTACAACTTAACGATCAACATCTGTGTCCAGCAATCTAACAAATCATATATGATTATATGTTCACAAGATCCGAATGTTTTTTTACCTTTAATGCTATGACTTCATTTCATCATATTTTGAACTATGGGTTGAAAATATGCATTGACGTATACAAGCCTATAAAATCATATTTGCATATTGCACACATGTCGCAATTGGTCAAATTTACCATTCCTAATCTTTATAAAGGGAAGCGCTCCTTCGTAAAAGGAAAAAGTTTAGTTTTTAAAGGCACTCAACCTTTAGTCTTTATATTAATTAGTTTAAGCTTTCACATAGTCAATTTACTAAGATCAGATCCTTTTTTTGTGTAAGTTACTAAGATCAGATCTAGCTAGAATATAAGATAAACATCGCTGGAAAATGACTTTCAGTATTAGAATGTTGGTAAGAGGTCCTTAACACAAGCGAGCAGCAGGTGGCGCGCTAACAACGTGCCGATTTTCTAGTTGGACCTAAGTGACAGTTAGAAAAATTTAGGGATGTCAATATACATAGGGGATCTATGTGACACAACAGACTAAATTTAGTGATACCAAGAGCGTTTTGTAAGTAGAGAGACCCGAGTGACACAATACAGTCGGAAAAGTTTAGGGATCGGTTGGCACTTTACTCATATAAAAACATATGGATGCTTGTAGGGGACGACGGAAAAAAACTTCACGTAGGTAGGTAAATGAAAATCCCATTTAGTTGCAAGTGAGTCTCTGTCTCTGTTTTTTTTTTTTTTTGGCAATTTTGCCTATTTCTTAAAAAATCTTCGGTTATTGTGGAAGCAAATGGAGCAAACTAGTTTTCAAATGACCACACTTCCAAAATATTAAGTGCGCTGCACAATCTTGCATAACCCACCTAGAGTATCCATTACTGAGCATGGAACTTACCAGCAAATGCAGCTTGGAGATCGTCACTCATGGAATCGACGTGGAGGACGAGCCGTGTGGTGTAGTTCGAGTGGATGGCGTAGAAATCTTCCATCGCCATCGAAATGCTCGTATGTGCTACCTTGCCGACCGGCGTCCCCAAATCAAGTACCACTCCCACATGGAATTCTTCTACTTTACTTTCTGTAACATTTTGTGCAGCTACAAAGCTGAATACCAAGACTAGGAACATTGTGATCCTAGCTGCTGTGGCCATCTCTTGAGCTTAGATCTCTGCGACGAACCTTTCTGCACCTGTGCATTATATATAGAAGATGTGAGCGATGTTGTCTGTCTCTGGTTTTCTACCAGAGAGGGGGGTGGTAATTTCTGTTAAGATTATTTTACTTGTACCAAAATTTGTCTCCTCTGCAGTTCCTGTCAAAAGGGTAATTGTTTGCTCTTGTGGTTGAGATTTTCTTCGTTTTGCTGGCAGGTGGATCTGCTCTACTTACTTTTCAAGAGTTTACTACTGACTTGGTTATAATCTGATGTCAGTTTATTTCATTTTCTTCTTATTCAAGTGCTTGTGATCTCATATGTTGGAATAAACCGAAGACCCGTGAGTTGAAGCATGTTCTTACCATAATCTTATGTGGGTCAATGGTGTTGTCTTATGAGCCTTGTTGTGCTTGACAAGTAATGTTGAAACGGTTTATTAATAGATAACCTCTTTTTTAGATAATGAGAAAAACAAGCATCCCGGCCTCGACCTCAAAGAGGCCACAGCCCACTCTTACATCAATAGGCAACTCTTCCGCCTATCATCACAACTCATAATTCATAATGAATGAAAGCAAAAGGATAACGTCTACAGTGGGTTGTCTTATTACAGAGATGTATCATAGCAATTGCATAGTCCTTTAATTTATGAATAAATTAAATAAATATTTTAAGTTACAATTTATGCAATAGTGTGTGAGTGATCTTTTTATAGTCCGTTCCTTCACCAAATAATGACCTCATTCTCTTACCCTCTCACCCCTCATCCGCATCAGTCGAAAATCTATATTGTATTGTATGAGAGACAACTGATGTGTATCATACATGTTTAATATATTGGTGGATGGTGAAGGCGAGAGGGGACTTTTCAGCGGTAACTGGTAGCTGAGTGATCTTCTTTTTTAAGGCAGGACGCCCCGAAGGGCATAATATTTTATTCCATTACTCTGGAAACATCGATACATTTGTATCAAGGCCCATACAAGATCTAGGATACAAGCAAAGGACAAGATCTAGAATACAAGCAAAGGACCTTAAGCAACAAAATTAGGACACAAAGGTAAATGGCAATTCCATCAAGGCCCTCTAGAGAAACTTGAAGGCAACGACAGAGAGAGCTCCATCGCTGCCGCAGAAGCTTCCCACGCTTGAAGATGTAGCTTTGCCGAAACTCCCGCATCAAAGCATCGAACATGAGTGCGTCATCCTCGTCGGGACCAGGCAGTACTGCTGACAGAACGCCGTCAAGACACCACGACATGGATGGGGAAGAAGCCTCTTGATGCGGACAGATTGACGTCCAGTGGTCCACCTGGAGGTCGCCTCAAATCGAATATCTGATTTTGAGGTAGAAAAAGTCGAAGCCGTAGATTTTGAGTAGGCATTACCAGACTTGACTGATTTGGAACTTCCTGGAAGAAGATGGGGATCAGCAGGACGCGATCAACCCGACCAAGGGAGCTTGAGCGCTCATCCACGAACTCAGCACTAGAACTCAGACTAGACCTGCATCTCCAACGAACCAAATCCAGAGCAACAGATAAAAAGCAAAAAGGAAAAGGACAGGATGGTGATCGGAGAGGGTACTTTTCAACGGTAACTGGTAACTGAGGAGCGGGTTCGATTAAGGCTGGACGGAAATGAACGTGCAAGGTTATTTTGGTCATTGCAAAGTACTGTCGAGTGAAAAAAAAAACCGGTTAACTAAGATTAAAAATTGCATGATGGCATATAAGAATAGGTCTGATTATAATGGTAAACTAGCCAAGCCACACAATGTCATGATAAAATAGCGAAGCCCACTGAAGCCAATGGTAAAATTGCAAGATTCTCAATAGAATTGGAGCCCTCGTTTCTATTTTTCCCAATATAATTAACATTTTTCTTGTTGTTTTCAAATGATGATGTGGCATAATCAAAATTGTTTTTGATCTACTTTCAGGGAAGACTGTTGAGGAGGGGAGAAATTGTTCCTAATAAGTTTTTGATTGTTCAAAAAACAAGTTTTAAGGCCATTTTTATAAGATCTCTTGTAGATGCTCTAATCCATGGGAAAAGTACAAACTACCCCTCCGTTTCCCCATCCATAACAAATACAAAACGCACCCTACTAGAGCACAGACTAATAAAGACTACTGAAAAAACAGACTATATGAAAAATTGAATCCAGCAAATGGTGGGACCTCCTATGCGTAAGACGACCTACAAGATTCAACTTGTAAGTCAGCCCAATAACCAATCAAATTTTCGGCCCATTTAAGACAACTTAGGTTACCAAGTGACCATCAACATCTTCAACAATAGTTTTAATATGTTTGTAAGCTTATCCCAACATTTCAAAGAACAGATTTTACATTTTTGCCGGAAATGTTGACATAGCGCATCGAAAATATTGATGTAGTGAATAAAATGTTGCCACAGTGCATTCAAACTGTTGATGAAATTTTCAAATTTTAAAAATTTTAATATTCAAATTGGATCCCTTTTTGTAAAATTAATTGTAACAAACATGTAGGTTCAAATGGATTTGAAAACGGACTTACGGTTTAGGAGAAAAAATGCATTCAAGATTTGAAAAACGTTTTATTTTCTCCCTCCCACCCGCCCCAATCAAAATGCACCACGTGTGGCCCAGCTGTGCTCCTCTTCTCAGGCCACATCGCACGTGTGAGTTGTTGGATTTCTCTCCGTACGAATCTTAAAACGTTCTATCAAAAATATCCTATAAAACAAGCTACGTTTTTTTTGAGCACCTACGTATAAGATCCACCCGCAAATGGTACGCTTTTCCCACCATCAAATTCAGTTCGGCCCATGTATAAGTATTACTAGTTTCTATCGAGCCCATGGTAGCGGGCCTTAGCGGTCAGCGCTGTCAACCCGTCGTTCCGCCATGGTGCAGCCTCACTGACTCGCCGCCGCCATCGCAGCCACCGCCGCCGTCATCCTCTCAATCACAAGCAATCTCCTGCGCTTCCGTCACCTCATCGTCTCTAGCTCCGAGTGCCGAACGTTTCTTTCATACTGCCGTCTCCTATGTTCTCATTAACGCACCTCCTCCGCAGGCGTTGTGTACAAGTGCAAATGCGGCCGCCTGGCCGAGCGGATCCGGGAGAGCTTGAGGTCTCACTGGCTACCAATGCGGAGAAGGCCGCCACCGAGCGCCGCGGTAGAGTTCGCGCCCAGCAGGTCCGCACTGCCTCGCACCAAGGTGTCCCGCGTTCAAACTACGTACGCACATACACATTTCGTCAGTGAGCCGTCCCATCTCATGCTGCTGAATCTTGATTCTTGGTTTCAGTCTTTGATGAGGAAGGCTCTGAGCGAGCGGGAGCCCCGTACAAACGAGGGGATTCCCGCCAAGGCCCCGGCGCTGACGTGGTACCCACTCCTGCTTCTCCACTAGGTGCTGAATGCTTCAATCTAGACTGACTTCAACAAGGTGATGCAAATCTATTTTTGCCTCCCCAAAAGCCACTGTACTGGTGAATTCTTCTCCAACAGGGGAGCCAAACTGAGTAGGCACTTTGCATAGGAGGAGAGAGGCGAGGTAAAATTGAATTACCTCTCTCCTCCGATGCATTTGCTCGGCACCGAGGGAGAGGAGGTGCCCGACAGCCGCGCCTCGGTCCCGCCTGGGGCGCGCGAGGGTCTCGTCGGGCAGGTCGTTGCGGAGCGGCGGTGGGGCGAGCGGCGGCGGCACACAGTGCGAGCAGCAGCGGCAGGGAGGAGGTCAGCGGGGGAGGCGGAGGAGGTTGGCGGGGTCGAGGAGCGCGTTGATGCCGAAGCGCTTGCGCCACAGCACCGCCGACTTGAGCATCGCCATGGCCTCCTTCACCTTCACCTTGAGCGCGGCGAAGGGGCGTGGAGGAGCGTGTAGCAGCGGGGACGTCGGAGCGCCGGAGCGGAGGCACGGTGCCCGTCGGCGCAGGTCGCTGGGCGGCAGGACGGTGGGGGCCGGGGGCGGGTGGCGCGTGGCGGTGGCGGAGGCACGCGGCGGAGGGTGGACCTGAGCAGCGCGTCCTGCCCCAACTGCGGCGGCCCGGCGGCCCTCGGGCAGATGTCCTTCGACGGGATCGACTGAATCTCCGCCATCGCTGCCAAGTATATGGGCAAGCCCATGGTCTCGTTCAGCCCGCTCGCCGCGGCGCGCAGGCGCGGGCGCATCGCCGCTGGACCTCGACGTGGGCGCCGCAGCCGCGTACGGCGCCGGTGACATCTTCAGCGGCACCGGGGAGCTGCTGCGTGGCGCGGCGGTGCAGTCCTGCTCCCGTCGCTCGCCCTGCTCCCGCCGCCGCGCCCATCCGCTCCCGCCATCGGGCCCGCGCTCCACCCAAGACGACGATGACGAGGCCGTCCTCGACGGGCGGCGGGGAGGCCGGCGGCGAGCTCCGCGCACGCACGCCTTCTGCCGCGCTGCCCCCGCCAGTCGCCTCCCCGCTCCGCGCCGCACACCGGGTCGGCGCCGCGCGGCCCAACCTCGACGACCTCGTCTTCTTCCACCCGATCTACAAGCACGGCAGTGAAGCGCATGAACGGGCTCCAGGTCGTGGCCGCGGCCATCTCCGTCGTGGCGTCGTCGTCGGCCATCTGAGCTTCTCTGGGAGGGAGCCTGAGTGACGGCGGAAAGGGAGGGACAGGCGGAGAGGCAGGCAGAGGCGGAGCGTGGGAGGGAGAGGCGGAGAGCCGGCGCGGCAGCGGCGGAGTGGGAGAGGAGGAAGGAGAGTGATGCTGCAGTGGCTCCGTTGGAGATGGGAAGATGTGAAGGAAAGGTAAAACACTGTTGATGCAATGCAAAGGGTAATTTGCCTCTCAAAAAAAGCTACCCTTGTTGGAGTCAGCCTTACTATTCCAATTGGGGATGCTTTGCAGCAATTCAGCGCACTGTAGCATGTGTGAATGACGGGTGGGCAGGTGTGAGTTGTCCATGAGGATGAAGATAGAGCTACGGTTGCTGATTCTTCAGGAATGGTACACCGAGGGCCCGAGGCAGCCTTGACCCGGCCCGTGTCCAGGGCCGGCCCTGGAGGGGGGCAAACGGGGCAGCCGCCCAGTGCCCCCGACTCCAAGGGGCCCCACCCTGTTACATGTCTGTATATAGGTCTTGGTTCAGAAATAACAAAACACCACCCGGATTAGGCCCTTTTTTGAGAGAACAGGAGGGGTTTGCACCCCTACTGGATATATAATTAATTAAAGGTTAAAAGTAGTGTCTGTACAAAGCTATCAAGGAGGTAGAAAAGAAAAAAGAAAAAACAAAAACACCTTAAAGGCTATAAGTCGTCGATCCATTGGATGATTGCTGGGAAGTATCTTTTTCTTGCACGATGAACTAGCATCAACATTTCTTTCTTGAAAAGTTCTCGGCAACCTTGTATTGTTGGGTCCTTATTATTGAAAATCCAGTCATTTCTTGTGTGCCAAATACTCCATGCATTAAGATAATAATCTCCATGTAAAAAGGAACATTCAGTTGTCTCTTGAGTCTCTTGATCGTCTCCGGTATTATTGCCGCAGCAGATATGTGCAAACCTATGGAATCCCAACATGCTCTGGCAAAATTGCACCTCATAAATAGATGCCTTAGAGTTTCTTCTCTCTGTAAGATGCATAACTCACAGGTGTATGAGTCAATAATCATATTACGTCGCCGCAGCATTCCTCTAGTATTGACCCTGTCCCTTAACAAGAGCCAAAAAAATACCTTGTGTTTCATTTGACAAGATGCCTTCCATAGCCACTTATAAGGGGAAGGCACATCAATATGACCCATGAGCTGTCGATATGCTCTAGCACTTGAGTAAACAGCTGATCCCCAAATGTATGTCCAACAATCTCTGGTTTGACCGATATTAAGGTTCTGAATGATTGATATTAGCTCTTGATACTGATCATATGCTTCTACAGATAGGGGCAACTGAAAAATGTCATGCAGCTGATCCATGTTGGCTGCTTGTTGTAGGGTCAGATGCGGCCTTGTTGTGAAAGATCGTAGCTCCTGAAATTGCTGCACCGGTATGATATTGGCCCAGAGATCATCCCAAAAGTGAATAGTAGATCCATCACGCACTGTTGCTACTGCAATGCCTTTATATTGGGGCAACAATTTTAGTACATCCCTCCACCAAAACGATCCTTTTTTCCTTGAGTCAGGCAACTGCCCATTGGCATAGTAATTATTCCAGACAAGATCAACCCAAGGTAATGGAGCTTTGTTAAAGAATTTGTGTAGAAATTTCATTAGTAAGGCATCATTATGCACAGTCAGTTTAATGACTCCGAGCCCTCCTTCCTCTTTAGGCCTTGTCACCATATTCCAGGCAGCTAACGGTGGCTTTTTCGCATTTAAATCTGATCCCTTCCAAATGCAATGCTTCAGATATTTTTCTATTTGCTTGACCACCGTTGGATAAAGTTTTATGGTGCACATAACAAAAGTTGACATAGAGGAAAGTACTGACTTAACCATTTCGAGTTTTCCTCCTTGTGTTAGAAAAATGGACGTTGAAATCAGTCTTCTTTCAATTTTCTGAACCATTGGTAGGAAATGTTCCACTTTTGGCTTAGTAATACCTAGAGGCAATCCTAGGTATGTGAATGGGAAGGAAGCCTGTTGACAATTAAAAGTCCTTGTCAGAATTTCCATTTTCTCCTCGCTTACATTTATTGGCACCATCATGGATTTAGAATAATTCACTTTCAGTCCTGTTGAGTCAGCAAATGTATTAAGCAAAGCTTTCAAGAAGAATATCTGTCTCGGGCAGGCTTCCATGATGAGTAGAGTATCATCAGCATATTGGACTATAGGAAAGTCTGATCCAGCTCTTGGTATTGGCAATCTTAGCAATCCTTGATCTTTAGCTTTGTTGATGATGGATTGTAGTAAATCAGCTGCTAGTACAAATAAGAGAGGTGAGAGGGGGTCCCCCTGCCTGACCCCTCTTCGACAGTGAAAGACCTTTCCAGGTACCCCATTTAGAAGAATTGATGATGTCCCTGAGCCAAGAATTCCACTAATCCAAGATATCCATCTGTCTCCAAATCCTTTATGCTTTAAAATATCCAAGATAACTTGATGCTCCACCATGTCAAAAGCCTTTTCAAAGTCCAATTTTAAGATTAGAATTTCTTTTTTTGACTTGTGACACAGGTGCAGATATTCAAAGGCCCATGCTAAACAGTCTTGAATCGTGCGCGATTTAATAAAACCATATTGGTTCTTATGTATCAGGTTCATGATGACCACTTGAAGTCTATCTGCCAGCAATTTGGTGAGTAGTTTGATACATGAGTTAAGTAAGGATATGGGCCTGAAGTCCCCCACAGCCTCTGGATTATCTTTCTTTGGTACCAATGTGATCGGATTAGGCCCTTATTAGCAGGCTGTAGCGCAGGCAACAAGTCCGGCAAAAACTTCATCCGAGGGCCCTGCAGCTTGCCTTCGTGAACCAAGTAGAACAAGCCCAATACGGCAATGGCAATGACGAGCATCCGCAGATCACAGTGGCTGTCATCTCAAATTCTTTGCGGCGGTCGCACTCACATCGTGAGTCGGCGCAGATGCTGATCGTTGAATGCCGCTGCCTGCGCTGCTGTAGTCCTTCAGCCGAACTAGAAGACTGTTGCACTAAATTTGCAAGAAAAATCATCTTCTTCAGATGGCTCAACTAATGTACACTTAAATGATCTAATATCTAAGTTAAAGGATAGTATGAAATTATATGTGCAACAAAGACAATGTCGCACTATCAGCTAAAAGAAGCTTTTCAAAGTTGAAAATTGTTAAAGAAATATTTAAGGCCCATCATATCTCAGGAACGGTTGAACTAATTGGCCACTCTATGTGTGTTTACAAAAAATTTGCCAAGTGAGATTGATATCTATACCATCATTAGTTACTTTATATCTAAAAACGCTAGAATAAACGCTTACTGTAATTTGCACAAATCATTTTATACGAATAATTTTAATATACTTTTGTACTTATAAATAAAGTTTATATTATATAAATATATTTTTTTAAAAATGAACATAGAGGGGCCCCGACATTTGGATTCGCCCCGGGCCACCAAAATCTCAGGACCGGCCCTGCCCGTGTCCCGGTGGGAGCGCTGGAGGGGCCTGCTAGTTACTCCCACAGCTGGATACTTTATGTGTTTCAATAGGAGTATATACCAATACATCAACTGTGTGTGCACGTGCATCGGCAACAAACCATCCAAACACCAACGTACCATGTTTGATGCATCGCTCGTACGATGCGATTATTTTGAAAGATACTTCTAACTTCTAAGATGCGATTACTGGTCGTTGTGTGATCAAGTGCTTAATTAGACAGGGTAGGACGGCATCTTGGCGAGGCCGCAGACCCCCTCCCCACGGCCGCTGCTCCGGCGGATCCTGACGTAGCCTTTCTCGCCCCACGACTCGCCCCAAGAGTTCTTCATCAACCAGTACTTGGTCCCGTCCCTCGCCGTGCCGTACCCGACGGCGGTGATGGCGTGGTTCATATCCGTGCCGCAACCCCCGTCGATGACGCCGCCGCCGTAGAACTGGAACACGTCCCCGCTGCTGTCGACGGCGACGGACACGGGCTGGTGCGCCACAGCCGCCATGAGCGCGGCCTCGTTGTTGCGCGGCACGTCCTCGTGGCCGCCGATGGACGCCGCGCGCTGGGCCGCCGCGGACCAGCGGCACGGCCCGTCCTTGCCGCGGTACGGATACGTGGACTCGGCGGCCAGCCCGCCGCGGCGCGCGATGAAGGTGAAGGCGTCGTCCATGTACCCGCCGTCGCAGCCCTGGTCGTCGCGGGTGACGTCGCAGTCCACCAGCTCCTGCTCCGACAGCGAAACCAGCCGGCCCGTCCGGAGCTTGTTCAGGCCTTCCACCGCCGCCACAGCCGAGAACGCCCAGCAAGAACCTGCACGCATGCATGTCAAGTTGGTGGATTCTATCACTGGAAGTCTAGAACATAAGCTCCTTTTCATGATGACGCAACGTTCACTACATATTTGGGCTACTACTGCCACTTCACCCGTGATTGGATTGGATAAAGAAACAGAGCACTAACCTGAGTCATGTCCCAGATGGAATCATCAACCATTTAGCCATTTTTAGATAAGTTATTACTACTTTTGACCTTCATGTCTCATTTGACTATAAAAGTACATGTAATGCCTAGTTGCAATTGCATCTAGTAGTTCAGTGTCTGTTCTTCTTCACCTTCAAATGTTGACCGCACGTGTCGCGTATGATAGATGGGTCCACGGCATGCATGGCACGCACGACACATGCAACCATGCATTCGACGAGGACCAACCATGCATGCATGAAATGCGAGGTGCGTGTGTATTTCGTACCGCACTCTTGTTGATCCTTGACGCCGGTGACCGCGCCCATCTTTCTCCAGTCCACGCTCGGCGGCGCGTCCGCCAGGCTGAAGTTCTCGTACCGGAACCGGCCGCTCCTGGCACCGTCGTCTGGCATCGTCCGCAACCCGGTCCTGGCCGCACGGAACTCCTCGTTGGTGAGGTCGGCGAACTTGTTGGTGGCCAGCCGGTAGCTGTGCTTCCCTGCAGCGTTGAACGAGTCGATCAGCTTCGCGTTGGCCCGGAATATCTCCAGCCGCCGCGCCTTCTCCGCCTCGTCCTCGTACGTGCGCCCGTGCTCCACCATCCACTTCTCGTGCCGCGCCTCCATGCTCACGGCGTCCTCCCGGCCGGCCGCCAGCTCGCGCGCTCCGAGCGCACGGGGAGCGTTGCAAACGCTGCCCACTACGAGAACTGCGAGGATTAACTGTGAAACAGACATGTCTACAAGAAAATGTATATTTCAAGTGCTATGCACCAGCTAGCTCTCAGGTAAATTTGTTCAGCTCGAGGGAGCAACTGCTGCTTGGCCAACCTGCCATGCAGGCGGGGGTTTATATAGAAGTCTGGAGAATAAGTTAGGCACGGAGAATCATCAGCAGCCTAATAAACTTCATAGCGTATAATCATTGATTATCTCGAAGAAAGTTGGTCAGACCATTGACGTAATTTCCCACACTGACCGTGCAATATATTCGTTCGTTCAATCTCATCAGGAATGGGTCCAAATTACTCACGTGCATGCTGTGTCGTACACATTTTGATGCTGTTAGTGGGTATCCATGCATTTGATTAGAAAACGAACATGATGCTACCCCCACTTTTGATGCAGCATCTTAATAAAATTCGTAGCGTAATCATGATTATTCGAAGAAAGTTGGTCAGACCAATGACGTCATTTCACACACGGACCATGACTCATCACCGATGGACCCAAAAACTCACGTGCATGCTGTGTACACAGTTTGATGCTGCTACACTACGGGAAACCGCAAACCGTGTGCCACCAGCACACGGTAAAAGCACAATAGCACACGGCGAACATTTTCGCCGTAGGCGACCCACGGCGAAGGTCCGACGGCGAACAGGCCCGACGGCGAAGTCCGTTTCGCCGTGTGCCCTAAGCCGAGCACACGGCAAAGGCAGTTGCCGTGGGCCTGGGCCGGCACAAGGCGACTATGAGCCAGTGACGGCGTCGGCGCAAACGGCGTGAGTGTGCCGGCACGATGGCGCATGGCAAAGTGGCAAAGTTTGCCGTGTGCTTCAGGCCCCGCACACGGCAAACTAATGGTCGGTTGCCGTGTGCCGTCTCTCCGGCGCACGGCGAACTGACCAAACATTTGCCGTGTGCCAGGTCTGGCGCACGGCAAAGCAACCATACAGGTTGCCAGTATGGTCACTTCGCCGTGTGCCCTCTCCCTGGCACACGGCAAAGTGACCATACAGGTTCTGTTTTTTTTTTGTTTTTTAGCCTCGGACATCACATATATCACATAAATCATCAATATATCACACATATCAGCAATATATCACATATATCATCAATACGACACATATAGCACCAAAATGTCACATATATAATTCATATGTCATATATATCATCCATACGTCACATATGTCACAAATATATCACAAACTTCACATAACATCACATATATCGTCTCAAAGTTCACATAACAACACATATCGTCCACGAGTACGACAAGTCACAATTACCACAAGTTCATGTCATTCACTGAGGTGGTGGGTCGAAGGGCGGCACCGGTGGGACCAACTGCTGCTGGAGGACGGTCGGTGACATGTTCACTGAGGTATTCGATGCTGCTGATAGATTCTGCAGAAAATATACAACATTGCAAGCGAGACAAGAATCAATTTCTAGGTGATTGTAATTTTCTAGGTTATCTAAGTCTCTAAGTGGTTGTAAGAATCAATTTCAACAAAGTCTCTAAGTGATTGTAAGTTTGTCGGTTCTCTAAGTCTCTAATATTTGAAATGAATGAACAAGGTTATGAAGTAGGTCACCTGAGGAGTCACTGGAGCCTGATGTGACAAAGGAGGAGGCGGTGGTAGTGGTTCTCCTGCTGCCAAACTAGAATGCATGGTTTGAATGTATGCATACATGTTGGCCATGTCCTGCTGTCGCTGCCTTCTCTCTTCGGCCAGTTCGGCCTACAATACAATTTTTCATCCCAATGTTACAATGCAAGGCGAATACGTGATTAGTTATTGAATAATTGATTAATGAAGCAGAAATAACCTCGAGGTGCTGCACACGCAGCTGTGCAACGGTCTGTCGTGGGCGTATGGCCGGGGCATTGGCTGGGTCCCCCGCTCGAATCTGGGCGAGGGTGGGACAGCTGGTCGAGTCTACACTGCCGTCGCCTATGATCAACCGGCCATGCTTCTTGCCTCCTCCCGCCCTCATGATCAGCTCGCCATCAAGAGGGTGGGCGCTCGGATCCCACTCCGGCCTATAGACCTGCCTGCCCACCTCCGTGTACGCACTGATGCGGGAGTGGACGGTGGGGTTGCTGTACGCCGAGGGCGGGTCGTTGGGGTCGTAGGTGGTCTCGGAAGCCTTCCCCTTGTGGGCCATAGCCCACCCCACGAACTCGGGGCATTCAGCGCCTTCATGTGTCTGGGACTGCAAAAAACAACAAGTTAATTACAATTTATGCACGATTGAGCGTTATAACGAAGAAATGAATCCCCATACCCATCGAGCCTTGTACTCCTCGTTGCTAAGGCTGCCCTGATGGTGTGATGGGCCCGGCATCAGCGCACGCCGCTCTCGGCCAGCGTTGTGCATCTCCTCCCACTCCCGTGTAAACCACTAGTTGACGATGCGTTCCCAGCACGGGGAATCATTACGGCACCACCACGCAGGCACCTAGACGTAATCAAGTGACAGAGATGTTAGAGAATCAAATTAAGCGATGTACTACATCGAAGAATAAATCTAAATTTACCAACAAATATTGCTCCTTTGTCAGCTTCATATCTCTAGCCACTTCTTTTGTGACGCGTCGGTGCTCGCGAGTGGCACAGTAGTTGATGACGCACTGAACTTGCACCTCGTAGTGCATGTCCTTCACGAGCTTACGACATTTGTTGTGAGCCACAACCTTAGCCTCATCCTCGTGCCCCGGCTCACACGTGTAGAAATCCTGCATGTAAACACAAGCTATTCAGTCGTTGTTACATAATTAAACAGTGAATGCGATGAAAATTGAGGAGTGTAGTGCTAGAAAGACTTACCCACAGCTCTCCCACCACCCGATCCACCTTGGAATCCCAGCGCCTGTTTAATTGGTCCAACTGATCTGGGGCATGACAGTAGTGCTCCCATGTCCACGCTGGCTCGTACCTTCCCTTAAGGTGGACCTGGCCTGGGAAGTGCTGCCTGCACAAAGTACCCAGGATGCCGTTTACCTTGCGCTTGTGAGCACCTGGGGTGACTACTTTCCAATTCCTGCCAAAAGTGATTAAGATTAAATATTAGTTTCCATAGTAATTTCCAATATACCAAATGAAAAGGTAGTGATAACATATTAAATTACTTACAGTGGCGGCTTAGGTCGAATCACCGGACGTCCAGCGAGAGGTATCGGCCTGTCAGGGAGTCGAGAGGGACCTCGCAACCAGATAGCAGGCTGCTCTACCTGCTCCTCCTCCTCCTCCTCCTCCTCCTCCTCCTCCTGGTGCTGCTCCTGAGGCACGTCCTGCGCTGAAGACCGAGTTCGCGTACTCCTGCTGCTGCTCACTCGACCCCAGCCGCTGCTCGTCCCTGGACCCTTGGGGCCACCCTTCCCCCGACCCGTGCCTCGTGTGGAACCCAGAGGTAAATCGGTACTTGGCATCACTTTTCTAAAAAGAGACGCGCACTTGCGCACTGCGCTGCCTCCCACCATCTTTTCTCAGTCACCTGCAATTAAAAACAGTAAAACAATTAGGACATATAAAGTAAACATAATATTTTAAGACGAAATAAACAACTTAATAATATTTTAGTACGGATCTTACATGTATTAGAAATAATCGACGTGATCGGGATTAGTTGGATCGTCTGTCTCGTCGTCACTATCATACATGTCGAGATCACAATCAGGCACGTGCTCCGACGGAGGGATGTCCTCATCAATCCCTAAGTGTACTGCCTCAAGTAATTCTAAGTCATTCGCATTGTAAACGTCATCTCCAGCATCCTCGTCATCAACCCTTTCATCATCCTCGTCTACTTCCATTTCCATTGCTCCGGTTAAGTCTATCTCTAATGTTCCTTGTAACCCAGCTTCTTGAAAGAACTCTCCGTCATAAGTGTTTGGGTCTATATTGTAATCTTCATTGTTGGGGACAGGCAGTCCACCGTGTGGCGTGATCTTGTGCACAACATCCCAACCCTGAAGACGTTCGTCGGTTTTGCACGGGTATGAGGTATAATACACTTGTGTCGCTTGTTGAGCCACAAGATAGACATCGTATCCTGGATAGACGGATGATTGTCGAATTTCGACTAGTCCAACCTTTTCGTGGGTCCGCCGCACTTGGTTAGGATCAAACCAGTGGCATTTGAATACGACAGGCTTAAGAGGTTTGCAACCATTAAATGTAAGTTCGTATATTTCTTCAATTATTCCATAGTACTCGACCCCATCTTGCGATGTCGTACAAACTCCGGAATTTGTGGTTGTCCGATTGGGTCAACTTTCATCGTGCTTTTTTGTGTGAAAGCGATATCCATTCACATCATAGCCGCCGTACGACATTACCCTAGTATCGTATCCATTGGCAACCAGTCTCAACTCGGGACACATGGACGAATCGTTTTGGCCCTTTTGTTTGAACCAAGAAATGAAATCGGGCGATCCACTTCCCGCACCCTCTTTAAGAAGGGTATCAACTTGCTGCGCGGTCGGTGCCCTTTTTCTCACCCAGAATTGTTGCAGAAATTCTCTGTACAAAAGAAAAGAAAAGAAAATCGAGACGGATTAGATGAAGATTAGTGACCATCGACTAGAAATAATGTAGTGCGATATCAACTTACTCAATGTATGGCTCCACTTCGGAAAGGTTGGTCAACACATACATCATGATAGTGCGGTACTCTGTATGTTGCAAGGTCTTAGCAGTCTGAACACTTGCACTTCCAAGTTGCCCTACGAATAGGCTGAGCTTCGATTCATTTTCGTTTGCATTGTAACGAGGGGGTGGATTATGCATGCTTGGAAGGGTGTCAGCATAGTATTTTGTTGTGAAGTTTGATACCTCCTCAGTTAAGTATGCCTCTGCCATGGAGGCTTCAATCTTGCACTTGTTTTTACATTTGGTTCGGAGAACCTTTTGTTGTCTCTCAATTGAATAGCACCAACGGTCATGCGTAGGTCCACACATTCGTGCCTCATACGGAAGGTGCAGAATCATATGCTCCATCGGATTGAAAAAACCGGGAGGAAAGATCTTCTCCAACTTACAAAGCAACACATGAGCCATTTTTTCCATTTCTGCTACCAGAGTCCGAGGCAACTCCTTAGCACAAAGGGTGCGGAAGAAATAGCTTAACTCTGCCAGCACTAACCACACATTGTCAGGGAGGTAGCCTCTAACCATCACCGGAAGGAGCCGCTCAATCCATATGTGGTAGTCATGACTCTTAGTACCATTGATTCGCATGGTACTTAAGTTTACCCCCTCCTGAGATTCGCTGCATACCCATCGGGGAACTTTAAAGTTTTAAACCATTCTACTACTTCCTTCCTTTGGTGCCTCTTCAGTACAAAATCGACTGGAGGCTTTTTCCATCTCTTGCCGTCTTTGGGAGGCGGAATGTCGAGCTTTGGTCTATTGCATAACCTAGCTTGATCCACTCTAGCCTTAACGTTGTCTTTTATCTTATGAGGAATGTCCATGATTGTACACCAGCTTGCCTCGGCGACATTCTTTTCAGTGTGCATCAGATCAAGATTATGTGGAAGAAGAATGTGCTTCATGTAGGAGAGCCTCCACAGGCCACACTTCTGAGTCCAGGCATGAACCACACCATATCCCACAAAGCCATCACCTCCTTCATTTGCTTGGAGCGCGTCTAACTGCTCAAGAACAGCGGCACCTGTCAAAAACTGCGACGGCGGGTCTTCAACCACCACACCCTTTGTAAAGTTCTTTACGTCCCGTCTGAATGGATGGTCCATAGGGAGAAATTGTCGGTGTTTGTCGAACGCAACATACTTGCCACCCTTTTGTAACCAGAAGAACTGGACAGCTGACTTACATACTGGGCATGGGAACTTCCCGTGGATACACCAGCCGCAAAATAGCCCATATGCTGGATGGTCATGCATGGAGTACATGTACCACACTTTCATTTTGAAGTTTCTCTTTGTTGCTCGGTCGTCTGTCCATACCCCCAACATCCCAAGCATTTTGCAAGTCATCAACCAAAGGATCCATGTACACACTCATATTATTCCCCGGGTGTCCAGGAATTAGCAACGACAAGAATATGTTTTGTCGTTTAAACATGACGCCCGGAGGGAGATTGAGAGGGATAACGAACACAGGCCAACAAGTGTATGGGGCAGACAACATTCCATAAGGATTGAACCCATCTGTCGCCAACGCAACACGTACATTACGAGCATCCTTAGCATCCTCAGGATACTTGCTGTCAAAATACTGCCATGATTCGGCATCGGCTGGATGTACCCTATTCAAAGGATGATATCGTTTGCCTTCTTTGTGCCATGTCATCTGTTTTGCGGTTTCCTCGGTCATGTATAGTCGTTGGATCCTCGGTATGAACGGAAGATACCGCAGGATTTTCACAGGGATTTCGAGTTGCCTCTTAATACCATCACCAGAGTCTACCTCCAGGTACCTAGAGGACTCACAATTGGGACAGTACTTTGCATCCGCGTGCTCTTTCCTAAAAAGACGCATCCCTTCGGACAGACATGTATCTGCCCATACGGCATCTTAAGTGCACGAAGGAGTTTCTGTGACTCATACATGTTGCGTGGTAGACTGTGACCACCCGGAAGAAGGCTACCAAAAACCGGCAACATATTATCAAAGCCGTCTCGGCTGATGCCAAGCTGAGATTTCAACGCCATTAGCCGCCCGACAGCATCCAGTTGAGAAACATCCGTATGGTCGTGAAATGGTTTCTGTGCCGAAGACAACATGTCGCAATAGGCCCTTGCGGTAGGCTCTGGCTGATCCTCCCCAACATGACTAGGTCCTTCATCGAAGTGTGCCTGATGAAAGTCATCTAACATATCCCCGCACCCGGCATCAGAATCATATTCCTCGATGCGTTGCCTCACGACCTCGCGCCTTGCTCGATGGGCTTCATCATGGCAGATCCACCTGGTGTAGTTTGCCACAAACCCATTGTTGCAAATGTGTTGACCCATTTTCAACTTTGTTTGATATATCTTGTTCTCACACTTGGAACATGGGCACACTGCTTTACTCTGTCCTAATTCAAATGCCTTTTTCAAGAATCCATCGACCTTGTAAACGAAATCTGTGTCGTAGTCGCGCTTACCCCGCCAGCCCGTGTACATCCAGTCACGGCTATCCATCCTTTAACATACAAGCAGGTGTTATAAAAATCAATTTCATCTACACGATGCCTATCATGCCCTAATAGGTGAAGGATGTAAACTAACCCCATCTACACATCCACGGGCTGTCCAAAAAAACATGGACAATTCGAAACAGGTACGGTTGTAGATGTGCAAACATCCGCATATTTCCGACCGTATCTCTTTCAAACGGGAGACGCCTAACTAGTTTACGTGACCTATGAACATGATATCAAGGAGAGGTTGTTTATGTCTCACCTTGCTACGCTGCGAAGGAGGGTCCTCGGGCAGGGCGGGCAGGGCCGGCGCGAGCTCGGGGCGCGGACGGCGGCGTCGAGCCTAGGGCCGGCGTGAGGTCGAGGCAGGCCGCGAGGATGGGGAGGGCGCGGGCGCGGGCCGGCGGGGCCGCAAGGTCACAGCGGCCAGGTCGGGAGGGCGGCTCGGGCGCGGGCCTCCGAGGTCGATGCGGCCAGCTCGGGTGGCGGCGCAGCGAGGTCGGGGGCGGGACACCGGGTGGCGGCGCGCAGGGTGGGGAGGGCTGCGGCAGGGCGGCGCGCCGGCGCGAGGTGGCGGGGAGGAGGGCCGCTGGCGCCGCTGCGGCAGGGCGGCGCGCCGGCGCGAGGCGGCGGGGTGGGCGGCTTGGTGGGCGATGGCGGGGAGGGGAAGGGAGGGCTGAGGGGAGGGCAGCGGGGAGGGCGCGACGGCGGCGATGTGAGTGAGAGAGCTAGAGGGAGAGTGAGTGAGGGAGAGAGCGGTCGGAGAGAGTCCGGCTAAGTCCCGATCTATATTTCACCGTGTGCCAAGATCTCGGGCACACGGTGAACTATATTGTTCGCCGTGCGCCGCTGGCCAGGCACACAGCGAACTATTGGTACCCTCGGGTTTTATACATTGGCGGAACTTCCGACAGATGTCGGAACTTCCGTCACTGCCTAAAGTTGGCATACAGAAACTTTCTGGCGGAACTTCCGACGGACGTTGGAACTTCCGACATTTTCGGTACCCTAGGGTTTTATACATTGGCGGAACTTCCCACATTTTCGGTACTCTAGGGTTTTATGCATTGGCGGAACTTCCGACAGATGTCGGAACTTCCGTCACTGCCTAAAGTTGGCATACAGAAACTTTCTGGCGGAACTTCCGTGGAATGTCGGAAGTTCCGTGACTGTTGGTCTTTTTGGTTTTGGTTGATTTTGGTTCCTTCACTCCTCTAGCAAAGATAGGTTTGTGGCTAGGTTCTAAGGTACTTGAGCACTTGAGCATTGCATGTAAGAATCATTCCACTCCTCTTGATAGTTCGGCATAAGTGAAAGCAAATGCAACAAGATATAGATTTAGCTCCCTCTAAAGATATGCATACACTTTCAAACAAAACATGTGGAAGAGCTCCCCCTATATCTTTAGAACCGTGGGGTGCCTAAACAAGTGAGCAAGTGATGAACAAGACATATAGATAATGTGATAGAAAGACAGCAACAAGATCACATCATCACACCACATCAACAAGATAACCACAAGCATTAGGATTTAAACAAGCACCATACGACATAAAACATAGTCTTACACATATTACAATAAAGGTTTTGCAAATTGTCTTCAAACATTACACAAATCCAACAAGTCCAACAAACAAACGGACAATAGATAGATAGTGATCAACTCCCCCTAAATTCTCTCCCCCTTTGGCATCAAGGCACCAAAAAGGAAAGAAGGAAGGAGAATAAGGTAGAGGGAATCACTCGGAGCCCTCATCATCCTCGGTCTCCTCATAATCATCGGCTTCCTCATCATCATCACGTTGCATACGGGAAGAGGAAGCGGCATCACGCTCATTGTAGGCTCGGTGAGTTGCCTCATAGTGCTCTATGGGGTCATCAAACTGTGGCTCCTCATCTTCCTCCACCTCAGAGCCATCTGGAGAGCTGTTGACGGTAAAATGTGTGTCCTATCGCTCGCACACGTGGCCTGAGAGATTTGCTTAACTCTGTTCAGGACCAAAACTTGGAACGCGGTGAATTCCGGAGCGTGCCAGTCGATTTTCCCTGCAAATCGACAAAGACAAGAAAAGCGTGTAAAATTCCCGGACTATCGGCCCCGGACAGGCCGATGCGTAACCGCAGCCGATGTTAGTGAACAAAAGATAATAAAAATAAGCACTCGGCTGTCGGCTAGAAACGAATCGACATGTCGTAATAGTAAGTACTCGCGCGATAAATAAAGCAAGGCATGCATCAGAATCGGTAATCGACAAAGCATGCAATCGGCAAAATCTATCGGCAAGCAATACAGCAAGGTAAATCGACAATCGATAAAAAGGGGTTCAGGCCTATACTTGAACAGGAGCAATAAGATATTTAAAGACATGTAAGCATAGATCTGAACGTGGTAAACAATCGGCTAAACACCCCGAAAGAACGATTAAACCAGTAACCACTAATTATACCCATAAACTGACAATCGCTTCACCGAGGACACGTCAACTAAGTGAAGTAGAACAGGACACGTCAAACTGCTCTACACGATCGGCAGATACAAGTATAATCGGCAACTACCAGTCCCAGGTACTCAGTAAAACTAGATCTAACCCTTAGCAACTGTTTCGCCGAGGACACGTCAACTAAGCGAAGCAGACAGGACAAGTCAAACTGCCTACCCAATCACCAAGAGCAGATCTAATCGACTAAATACCTTAACCGTGACTCGAGTAACTAGATCAAGCAGGAATCGACATCAGCAATCGGCAAACAAGGTCGCGGCGAGGACAAGTCAACTAACCGTGACAAAGAATTGGACCAGGTCTTAAACAATTCCATGTAGACGATGCTTAATGTAAACCCTAGATCGATCGACATTACCGGATAACTAGCAGCCACACCAATCTTAATCATGGACAAGTCGACATAATCAGATCGATGCGCTTACCTGACGAGATCCAGTCGAGCCGGAGCCCCGATGGGCGCAGGTACCGACGACGAACACGTCGAGAAATTGTGGCGATGCGCCGAAAAGTTGATTGTATTGATTGGATTGTTGTTTTATTACAAGCACCTGGGTTTATATTTATACACCCGAGGCAACCGACTTGGAGATAAACACGTCTCCTGCTTGACCACAACTCGGTCAATCCTTTCTTAATCTAGAAAAGGAAAAGAAAAACAGACCCACACGCACACGCGCACGTTTTCTTCGGCTTCATGATCTCCGGTGGGCCACCACTTCGCACAAAAATCCTTTTCCACCCGGCGCGTACCCTGTCATCTACTGACAATGGGCCCTGGGCCAAAATTTAGTGTTAACACATGCCCCCCCAAGCCGGGGTATGGAATCTCCATGCGCCGGATTGTTTTCCCCATTTCTCGCGCTTCCTCGATCTTCGCGCCGTACTCAACACACCTGCAGTGCCCCTTCGTATCTCGTGCCGCCTGCAGCACGTCCCATCTTATAAATAGATGCCATCTACTACACCTATCCTTCTTCCTCCTTTCACCGGCGCGACCCTTCATCTTCTCATTCTCTCTCTCTACCGACTCCGGCGTTCTTCTCGGAGAGCTGTTGGCGGTCGTTAAACCCTGTTTTGACCGCCACAATACCGGTAAATAAAGGCATGTCACCAAGATTCTGCGCATAGTAGTTAGGATTAATGCTACTCCACAAGTTTTGGTGATATTTGGATGCAGGAGGGAAATTTGAAGGAAAGTGGGCCCAGCTGGCACAAAGACTGGTCGGCCGGCCCCACCTATAGGCCGGCCGGCCCCACAAGGTGGCCCCAGGCCTCGGCCTTCCTCCAGCGAGCTACAAACAGGCCTACAACGCAGAATCAAAAGCCTGTTTAGAAGAATTCCACCGACGTTCTAGAAGGTGGGCTGTTTTGGGCCTCAACTTGGCCCTCACTCCTCTTCTGCCGCCCCCACAGAGACACCGACTGGACAACCGTCATCAGGAGCAAATCACGAGCGTCCAGCATCGAGGCGGTGGCAAACCGACGCAATGGGCGGCCGGCCGGCCCCCCTACTTGGCCGGCCGGCCTGGCTTGGCGGGCCCGGCACTCCAGCTTCGGCCATATAGCTCCCACCGCCATGGAGAAGCTATAAATACCCCTGGCCGGCTCCATTCCAACTCGCACCTCACACTTGAGAAGAGAAGACCCCAAGTAGGGTCACGCTCTTTCTCATGGAAGATCACTCCACTTGTGTAGTTTAGAATAGGATTAGTATTTTAGTCGTGGGAGTTAGAGTAGAAGTGAGAGCTTCGCTCGGAGCTCCGGAGTTCTCTTCGGAGTTTGGGTAAAGTTCTCGTGTATCTTTTCTTTTATACTTTCTTTAATATAATTATTTTCTTATTTATTTATTTTCTTATTTATTAAATTTAGTTTTCCTTTTAGTTTATATTTATTTATTTAAGTAATTATTATAGAGAAATTCTTGTGTTGGATCCACGTCTGTGTATGGTAGATACGAATGAGTTGTTTGCTTGAGGACTGGCAGTAGGGACATAATTGCCTTATTGTCACGTGTCCCGCACAATTTATTTGAATTTATTGTTCATGGGTGGCTTGCTCTTTGGCCAAGAGTAAGTTACTAGGATAGTTGTAAGCAAGGTGCTTGGAATTGTTCTAGCGTGTTTTGCCCTCAACCCCACGGGATGATGTGGTAGCCGCGAGTGTAGGTGACAGCTACACCGGTCTCTGTAGTCCACCACGTTCGCGTTGAGTGTGTAGGGGCCTAGACGCGGTCCGTTGACCGGATACGTTGAACCTAGTTCTCGGGTTGCGTGTCTTGGCGGCGGCCGTGCCCCTGATGCACTTGAATGTATCTGTAATGAAAGCTTAAGTAAATAATTGTAGACTATCATGAAACTAAATGCTAACCCCTAGGCTGACTGATACCTTCTTCTAGTTGTCCTCCCAAACTAAATGCTAACTCCTTGTTATCTATATCAATGGATGTTCTCCTGAGTGCCACACATATCAAACATCTGTACCCCTGCTTTGGTCTAGTTTGCAAGTTATAAATAATAGATGTTTCTTTGTTAATTCATGATATTCTTAGCCTGCTTCCCTGTGGAAAAATATAAATACGATAACCTTGGAATACTTCCGGGTGAAATGCTACAATGGTGTTCCGTGCGCTTGCGGAAATTGAATTTAATCTTTTTGCGTAAGAAACGCCAACAAGAGCCAAGAAGGAAAAGCTCCACGGGATCTCCAGTTCGTACCTCTACCGCAATGGCGCAGTTTATTGCTTCTTCTACCGCCGTTCCCCAGGTATCAATCTCCCGCTCCATTCTTGTTCTTGAACTAGGATAGGGTTGTTTGTTCTTGCGGTACTGTAGATCCCTTCGTTCATAAGCCATCCCCATACTTCTTTAGACTCTTGGCTTGATTAGATTCATTTTCATTGTTTCTAGGAACTACGAAACCAGATCTTGATCCCTACAGAACTCGCCACTCATCGTTTCTTAGGACCCATGGGAGATCCAGATCCAATAACCTTCATCTGCAGCGAAACCCTTAGAATGCCCTTCAAGAGATCACCAGTAGCATTAAAGACATGGGCAGGCAGCTTCAGATCATGGCCCACTGAAATCCAAGGCTGGCGTGAATGGTTCCTTAGAGTGAAGGCTGCAAAATCGGCAATATGGGCGACTGTCGGCATAGATCACTGTTTAGAACTCACCCTTGCCGATATGAAGAAAAATGAGCCAATGTTATCGGCATCCTGCTACCTCTGGTCTGACGCACTGAATGCCTTCCTTTTTGGCCATGGACCAATGACTCCAACCCTCATGGACGTCAAGATGCTTACCGATCTGGATATATCCACTAATGCAAGCCTCCAGAGTTTGAAAGTCAAGCCATCACATAAGCTTGATGTCAGAGACGTCGGTGGATGGAAAAAATATATCACCACCTTCCGAAAAACAGGACCGGTGACAGACAAAGAACATGCAGCTTTTCTGACGATGTGGCTTGAGCACTTCTTTTTCTGCGGAGCCCAACTTGGTCCTGTATCCAATCTGCAGAACTTAGCAGAAAGATTGGCAGCTGGTACTGAGATGCCTATCGGCAAATACCTGCTTGGTGCCCTCTACTCTTCACTTCATCAGGTTGCCGAGAAGCTCTGGCAGGATACCCCAATCGGCAATATTGGTGGTCCATGGTGGTTCCTTCAGATGTGGCTCACCTTGCACTCTTATAAAGCCATGGAACTTCAAGACTTGCATTCATACAGTTTCCCAACCCCTAATCAAGCTGGGCGCCGATGCACTTCACTGGGAGAAGCTTTGGTATCGATAGATGGAGTTAAAATGAATGCCGATCTCTTGGCTTCATACTTTAAAGCTTTCTACAGAGGCATCAGAGATGATCATCTTGACTGGTTCCCATACGGAAACTCTGAAATCATGGATCATTTTCAGATTCCCTTTACTTTCCGAGCTGACAATCCTCTCCAGAATGCAGTATCGGCAAACATCTTCGATTCCTGTGTCAAGCCTTGCATCTTGCCGACGGGATTGAACGCAACAGGCCACCAGAAGCCTTCATACGAATTCTACAATCCTTCATTTGCTGCAAGACAAATGGGTCTCGGCCAGATTCCTCCTAGTCTCTTCTATGCCGATAAGGTCAAAGCTCGTTCCGTTATCGAATCGACTCTGGAGTATTCTTGGCTATTTGGTTTGACTAAGAATCTACCCATCGGTCATATCAATCATACTGGCTCCAACTTGCACAAAGCTCTTCAGACAATGGTGGGCAGAATGGTCCAAGCATCTCCACTGTTCCAACACAGCATCCTTCCTCTCCAATCTTCCGCTTCCTGAACCGATAGGAGAGGTAATCGATCTCAACTTCCATTATCTTTCTCATTAATAAATCTCTAACTGTAGCCTTTTATTTTGCAGTCTGACACCGAAGATGCTCCCACAGAAAGCAACAGCGGAATCGGCATTGTGTATGTGGTTGCACATCCAGATCCCGTCCTTGGCTCTGACGCACCAACACCAGCCCAAGTTCTCAAGGGTCAAACTTCTAGAACAAAGCGTCAAGGCCCCCGCTTCAAAGTCCCAGCAAAACGTCACAAGGCCCTCCTGAAGCAACCAAGTTCTGCGCCAACTCCTCCCAGTAGCCCGGTAACCATTCTCATCTATATAATTGCTTCATAATTGAACAAATATCAATATCTAACCTTTGTTTCAATTTTCAGGGCCATTCTGCAGGAGATTATGAAGAAACCGAAGTCCGTTCTCCTGAAGGCCATGCTGAAGAAACTGAAGTCCGCGTCGATACCGATGCCGAAACTGCTCAACAAGCACCAGCGACCACCACTGCCCCTCAAGAAATTGGCATCGAGACGCAACAAACTCTGGCTTCAGAGGAACTCGATACTGGTACTCAACAGACACCAGCCGGCACAGCCTCGGAAGACATCAACATCGAAATTCAGCCGCAGGTTCGTCCTTGAAACTTGTCCATCGGCATCTATATCTTTATTGACTCCACATTTGATTAGATGCAAGAACGGAGGGAGGAAGAATAGGCAAACCTCTCTGTCGATGAACCTGGAACTTCCCAAGTAGCTCCTACGCAGAACATACCAAGAGGCCGTTTCTCAGATCCTGGAGCATCTTCTTCTCAAGCAATTCCGACTGAAGTCGATGCTGATCTATCTCAGGTAACAAATGTCGATTTGTTCTCTTCATCAATTTGTTTTCTTAATCATCTTTTGTACTTGCAGGCACGTGTAGTAGAGCCAATTGTCGCGATGCATCATCGGCAACCGCTACCAATCGACATTCGCAATGAACTGATCGAGCTGGAGAAAAGACTTGACTTTGCCACTACTGAAGATCTTACTCGCAATGCAAGTTCAATCTGTGCTCGATTCGAAGACATCCAAGCTCGCCTTCCAAGGGACCTGAGGGTTGCCCTTCATCCAGTGGCATACATGGAGTTCCGGCGTCTTGATTACGAGCAAGCTCAAGAAAATATTGGTCACCGATCCCATCAACGCCAACTTGTTGCAGCAGCAGAAAAAGCTCTTGGGCTCTCACAGCAAGAATTGGAGAAATATAACTCCATGAAGAATCAGCTAATAGAGGAGGAGAATCGGCTAACTCAGCTGAAGAAAGAAGCCGAAGACTTGAGAGCAGCTCTGCAGGCTAAGGAACAAGAAGTATCGACATCGGCAGAAACCATTGCCAAGATCAATGCCAACATGCTCCAACAACAAGACTCACTCAATGCCTCCATTGAAGCTTCAGAACGTGCCTGGGCATCCGTGCCTGCAGAGATTGAGTCTGATGACAACGACAATTATGTTTTGGCCGAGATTGATCAGCTCCGCACATGTGCACTAGATGTAATCCGTGACTATCTGTACCCTCGTAATGCATGAGATTGTGGTCACCAAACACTACCTTCCAATCTCTGTAATATACATATTTGCTTTTATGTTCCTTTTATATATTTTCCCTAAGGGCGATACCATTAGCATCGGCCATCTTAAAGACGACGCTCTTAACGTCGGCTCCGATAAAATTCAACCGAACACTTTAAAGACCTACCAACAAGGTAGTATACTTTAAATACTCTGCATTAAGCGCTTGGCTGAATTCCATCTCTTTCGTAGATCGGCTGATTGTCGATTGCACTTCCCTTCACTTCTATCAACCGATCAACATCCAGGTCTGATGACTGTTACAGCAACCGTGGAGTTGCCGATCTTTCCGTGATGTAAACTCCTTCATCGGTAACATCCAATGCTTCTCCTTCCCAGTAAGTTCCTGATATGCGCGGCAAGTTTTCCACCATCATCGGCAAAAAATCTGTAGTAACCACACTCACCGATCTATCAGCTTGAATAGTCTCCACCTCGTCGCCGATCCACTGGATAAGGAGTTGATGCATTGTGGACGGGATACAGCAATTAGCATGAATCCAATCCCTACCCAGCAGTACGGCGTACGAACCTTTGCCTTCAATTACGAAGAATGTCGTCGGCAAGGTCTTGCTTCCAATAGTGACTTCAACGTTGGTGACCCCTTTGACTTCAGAGCTCCTGCCCCCATAATCCCTCAACGTCATGTTGGTCTTGGTCAACTCTTCAGGCAGTTTACCGATCTTCTTGTATGTCGCCATCGGCAAAACATTGACAGCAGCACCACCATCGACCATCATCTTGCTCATCGGCTTGCCATTGACGAAACCATTAAGGTACAGAGCCCTCAGATGGAGATGATCAACACCAGACGGTTTCTCAAACACTGCCTGCTGTGGACCCAATAACAACTCTGCAGAAGCTTCTTCTTCCGACTCATTAATGTCCAAAGAGCTAAATTCTCGTGGCAGCATAAATACCATATTGACAGGAGCTTCAACTTCATGTACCTGAGATTTGACTTTTGGTCTCCATACCTTCTTAGACTTGGGCCCCTTGTCATGACCATCCTTCTGGTTCACATCCTTGTTCAGCTCCCGGCAACGTGTCCTCTGTACTCTTCTCTTCTGAGTCTTGGTAAAGATACCACTCGGACACCATTGACCTTCTTCTGTGAACTCAGCCTGATAATCTTCTTCATAATCTTCAACTTGATTAACAGGTCCAAGTCTTTCACGCTCAGAAACCCTTGATGCTGGTCTCCCTTCAAAACGATCATACTGTCGCCTCATAGGAACTCGACTTGAAGTACCACCTTCTCTGTACAAATCACTAGATCGCCTGCTACAACCTGGGCAGCCTTCAATTGGTGGCAGCTTCATACCTTGCTCCCAACAGTGCTGGAAGAACGGACAGTTCCAGTGTGGATCAAAGTCATCATCGTTCGTCCTCCTGTCTTCCCTTTCTCTTTTCCTTGAATACTTGCCGATCAAAGCAGCAGATCCCCCGATCATGTTGACTGGAAAAGGATGTCCATCAATCTTCATCGGCTTCTGACCAGAGAATGTAATGCGATCACTCTCAATTGCCGATTGGATCTGTTGCCTGAACACCTTGCACTCATTGGTGTGATGAGAGGGAGTATTATGCCACTTGCACCACTTGATCTTCTTCAACTCCTCAGCTGGAGGCAACGTGTGATTAGGTGGGAGTTGAATAAGCTTCTCTTGTAGCAGCAGATCAAATATCTTGTCGGCTTTATTGATATCGAAGTCATACTTCTTTTCTTCTGCCTTCTGCTTGACCCACGGACAGAGAACAGTCTTCTTATTCCTGGTCCACTCAGCAAGAGCAACTTCAGCTTCATCATCAGAATCAGAAGAATAATCGGCATAAGCCGCCTGAAACTGGCTGCCACGTGTGTTCTGAACGCGCCCTTCATGAATTGACGCCTCCTGAAAGAGCTGCGCTAAACCATCGACTTCCTGAGGTGCAAACTTATCTCTGATTTGAGGCAATAAACCCTGATAAGCAATCTCAGCCATTTGCCGATCCGTCAGATTCAGGTTATAGCACCTGCCACGGATGACTCTGAATCTCTGGACAAAATCGGCAACTGACTCCCCAGCCTTCTGACGAACAGCCGTCAAATCTGATATGCTCAGCTCTGCCATGCCAGTAAATAAATAAGAATGGAATTTCTTTTCCAAATCGGCCCAATTCCGCACGGATCCCGCAGGGAGGGAGGTGAACCATGAGAATGCCGATCCAGATAACGACACAGGAAACAGTCGGACCTTCAATGCATCTTGTGCCGATGCCTCTCCTAACTGCGCCAAATATCGGCTGATGTGCTCCACTGTAGAGACATTATCTTGCCCAGAGAACTTGCAAAACTCTGGCAACTTGTATCGATGTGGTAAAGCAACTTGTTCCATCCACTCTGGATATGGACGTCGATACATAAAGCTCTGCTCCTTGGGCTTGAGATCGAACTGCTCCTTCATGACTTCAGCTAACCTGGCAACTATGTCTTCTGATGAATTCTGCACTTGCCCCCCAGTCACTTAGGCTGGCTGCTGCGACTGTGTTTGCACTTGAGCAGGCTGCTCTCTGTTGTAATGCTCACTGTAATCTGCCACTCTATGATAGCCTTGCGGTATCTCCTGGTTGAACAGTGCAGGATTGACATTGGGAGCCAAATGATATCTCGTCTGAGGAGTTTGACTCGCTCTTGGTTCATTGGATGCTCCACCAGCTTCCTTCTGTGCGGACATCGGCGCATCAATAAGACTTGGTGCCGATACCCGAGCTGCTCCTGCAGCTAAAGCTTGAGCACTTGGAGACCACAGTTCTGGTGGCATGCCATATGGTTGCCTTCGTTGACCATCAGCACTTGTCTCTTCTTGAGCTGTGGGTTGACCACCAGGAGGTGCAGGACGTGCTGGCGTAGTAGGTGGTAAAGTAAATGATGGCCCTATAAATCCAGACTCGAACTGCAAGGTCCCATCAGCAAATGCCTTGAGCATGTTGTACAAAGTGTTAACAAGCACCCCTGACTGGTTAATGAAAGCTTTGTGAACTGCAGTATTCACAACTTCATCCAACAGAGCTTGATCTGGCACTTTCGCAGCTTTGATTGTAGCCAATTCTTCTGCTCTCATCACCACTGGCGAAGCCAATACTGATGTAATCTTGCCACGTGTCATCTTGATAGTCTCAAAGTACTTTACTTGACAATCGTACAGATAACTCTGATATGCCTTTTTCTGATCCAAAGACATCTTCTCCCAAGCATTCAGCTCATTGTTGCCAGTCACTTCAGAAGAGTCTTTATCATCTCGAACAAATGGTGCAGGAATCATGATCTTGTGGCCCTTCGCATCGACGAGCAAAGTGCCATCATCAGCAACAGCTTGAACGAACGACATCTGCTTCTATGAACTTGATCTGTCCCACCGAGCGTGCCAAAAAGTGTGTTGACGGTAAAATGTGTGTTCTACCGCTCGCACACGTGGCCTGAGAGATTTGCTTAACTCTGTTCAGGACCAAAACTTGGAACGCGGTGAATTCCGGAGCGTACCAGTCGATTTTCCCTGCAAATCGACAAAGACAAGAAAAGCGTGTAAAATTCCCGGACTATCGGCCCCGGACAGGCCGATGCGTAACCGCAGCCGATGTTAGTGAACAAAAGATAATAAAAATAAGCACTCGGCTGTCGGCTAGAAACGAATCGACATGTCGTAATAGTAAGTACTCGCGCGATAAATAAAGCAAGGCATGCATCAGAATCGGTAATCGACAAAGCATGCAATCGGCAAAATCTATCGGCAAGCAATACAGCAAGGTAAATCGACAATCGATAAAAAGGGGTTCAGGCCTATACTTGAACAGGAGCAATAAGATATTTAAAGACATGTAAGCATAGATCTGAACGTGGTAAACAATCGGCTAAACACCCCGAAAGAACGATTAAACCAGTAACCACTAATTATACCCATAAACTGACAATCGCTTCACCGAGGACACGTCAACTAAGTGAAGTAGAACAGGACACGTCAAACTGCTCTACACGATCGGCAGATACAAGTATAATCGGCAACTACCAGTCCCAGGTACTCAGTAAAACTAGATCTAACCCTTAGCAACTGTTTCGCCGAGGACACGTCAACTAAGCGAAGCAGACAGGACAAGTCAAACTGCCTACCCAATCACCAAGAGCAGATCTAATCGACTAAATACCTTAACCGTGACTCGAGTAACTAGATCAAGCAGGAATCGACATCAGCAATCGGCAAACAAGGTCGCGGCGAGGACAAGTCAACTAACCGTGACAAAGAATTGGACCAGGTCTTAAACAATTCCATGTAGACGATGCTTAATGTAAACCCTAGATCGATCGACATTACCGGATAACTAGCAGCCACACCAATCTTAATCATGGACAAGTCGACATAATCAGATCGATGCGCTTACCTGACGAGATCCAGTCGAGCCGGAGCCCCGATGGGCGCAGGTACCGACGACGAACACGTCGAGAAATTGTGGCGATGCGCCGAAAAGTTGATTGTATTGATTGGATTGTTGTTTTATTACAAGCACCTGGGTTTATATTTATACACCCGAGGCAACCGACTTGGAGATAAACACGTCTCCTGCTTGACCACAACTCGGTCAATCCTTTCTTAATCTAGAAAAGGAAAAGAAAAACAGACCCACACGCACACGCGCACGTTTTCTTCGGCTTCATGATCTCCGGTGGGCCACCACTTCGCACAAAAATCCTTTTCCACCCGGCGCGTACCCTGTCATCTACTGACAATGAGCCCTGGGCCAAAATTTAGTGTTAACACATGCCCCCCCCCCAAGCCGGGGTATGGAATCTCCATGCGCCGGATTGTTTTCCCCATTTCTCGCGCTTCCTCGATCTTCGCGCCGTACTCAACACACCTGCAGTGCCCCTTCGTATCTCGTGCCGCCTGCAGCACGTCCCATCTTATAAATAGATGCCATCTACTACACCTATCCTTCTTCCTCCTTTCACCGGCGCGACCCTTCATCTTCTCATTCTCTCTCTCTACCGACTCCGGCGTTCTTCTCGGAGAGCTGTTGGCGGTCGTTAAACCCTGTTTTGACCGCCACAATACCGGTAAATAAAGGCATGTCACCAAGATTCTGCGCATAGTAGTTAGGATTAATGCTACTCCACAAGTTTTGGTGATATTTGGATGCAGGAGGGAAATTTGAAGGAAAGTGGGCCCAGCTGGCACAAAGACTGGTCGGCCGGCCCCACCTATAGGCCGGCCGGCCCCACAAGGTGGCCCCAGGCCTCGGCCTTCCTCCAGCGAGCTACAAACAGGCCTACAACGCAGAATCAAAAGCCTGTTTAGAAGAATTCCACCGACGTTCTAGAAGGTGGGCTGTTTTGGGCCTCAACTTGGCCCTCACTCCTCTTCTGCCGCCCCCATAGAGACACCGACTGGACAACCGTCATCAGGAGCAAATCACGAGCGTCCAGCATCGAGGCGGTGGCAAACCGACGCAATGGGCGGCCGGCCGGCCCCCCTACTTGGCCGGCCGGCCTGGCTTGGCGGGCCCGGCACTCCAGCTTCGGCCATATAGCTCCCACCGCCATGGAGAAGCTATAAATACCCCTGGCCGGCTCCATTCCAACTCGCACCTCACACTTGAGAAGAGAAGACCCCAAGTAGGGTCACGCTCTTTCTCATGGAAGATCACTCCACTTGTGTAGTTTAGAATAGGATTAGTATTTTAGTCATGGGAGTTAGAGTAGAAGTGAGAGCTTCGCTCGGAGCTCCGGAGTTCTCTTCGGAGTTTGGGTAAAGTTCTCGTGTATCTTTTCTTTTATACTTTCTTTAATATAATTATTTTCTTATTTATTTATTTTCTTATTTATTAAATTTAGTTTTCCTTTTAGTTTATATTTATTTATTTAAGTAATTATTATAGAGAAATTCTTGTGTTGGATCCACGTCTGTGTATGGTAGATACGAATGAGTTGTTTGCTTGAGGACTGGCAGTAGGGACATAATTGCCTTATTGTCACGTGTCCCGCACAATTTATTTGAATTTATTGTTCATGGGTGGCTTGCTCTTTGGCCAAGAGTAAGTTACTAGGATAGTTGTAAGCAAGGTGCTTGGAATTGTTCTAGCGTGTTTTGCCCTCAACCCCACGGGATGATGTGGTAGCCGCGAGTGTAGGTGACAGCTACACCGGTCTCTGTAGTCCACCACGTTCGGGTTGAGTGTGTAGGGGCCTAGACGCGGTCCGTTGACCGGATACGTTGAACCTAGTTCTCGGGTTGCGTGTCTTGGCGGCGGCCGTGCCCCTGATGCACTTGAATGTATCTGTAATGAAAGCTTAAGTAAATAATTGTAGACTATCATGAAACTAAATGCTAACCCCTAGGCTGACTGATACCTTCTTCTCGTTGTCCTCCCAAACTAAATGCTAACTCCTTGTTATCTATATCAATGGATGTTCTCCTGAGTGCCACACATATCAAACATCTGTACCCCTGCTTTGGTCTAGTTTGCAAGTTATAAATAATAGATGTTTCTTTGTTAATTCATGATATTCTTAGCCTGCTTCCCTGTGGAAAAATATAAATACGATAACCTTGGAATACTTCCGGGTGAAATGCTACAATGGTGTTCCGTGCGCTTGCGGAAATTGAATTTAATCTTTTTGCGTAAGAAACGCCAACAAGAGCCAAGAAGGAAAAGCTCCACGGGATCTCCAGTTCGTACCTCTACCGCAATGGCGCAGTTTATTGCTTCTTCTACCGCCGTTCCCCAGGTATCAATCTCCCGCTCCATTCTTGTTCTTGAACTAGGATAGGGTTGTTTGTTCTTGCGGTACTGTAGATCCCTTCGTTCATAAGCCATCCCCATACTTCTTTAGACTCTTGGCTTGATTAGATTCATTTTCATTGTTTCTAGGAACTACGAAACCAGATCTTGATCCCAACAGAACTCGCCACTCATCGTTTCTTAGGACCCATGGGAGATCCAGATCCAATAACCTTCATCTGCAGCGAAACCCTTAGAATGCCCTTCAAGAGATCACCAGTAGCATTAAAGACATGGGCAGGCAGCTTCAGATCATGGCCCACTGAAATCCAAGGTTGGCGTGAATGGTTCCTTAGAGTGAAGGCTGCAAAATCGGCAATATGGGCGACTGTCGGCATAGATCACTGTTTAGAACTCACCCTTGCCGATATGAAGAAGAATGAGCCAATGTTATCGGCATCCTGCTACCTCTGGTCTGACGCACTGAATGCCTTCCTTTTTGGCCATGGACCAATGACTCCAACCCTCATGGACGTCAAGATGCTTACCGATCTGGATATATCCACTAATGCAAGCCTCCAGAGTTTGAAAGTCAAGCCATCACATAAGCTTGATGTCAGAGACGTCGGTGGATGGAAAAAATATATCACCACCTTTCGAAAAACAGGACCGGTGACAGACAAAGAACATGCAGCTTTTCTGACGATGTGGCTTGAGCACTTCTTTTTCTACGGAGCCCAACTTGGTCCTGTATCCAATCTGCAGAACTTAGCAGAAAGATTGGCAGCTGGTACTGAGATGCCTATCGGCAAATACCTGCTTGGTGCCCTCTACTCTTCACTTCATCAGGTTGCCGAGAAGCTCTGGCAGGATACCCCAATCGGCAATATTGGTGGTCCATGGTGGTTCCTTCAGATGTGGCTCACCCTGCACTCTTATAAAGCCATGGAACTTCAAGACTTGCATTCATACAGTTTCCCAACCCCTAATCAAGCTGGGCGCCGATGCACTTCACTGGGAGAAGCTTTGGTACCGATAGATGGAGTTAAAATGAATGCCGATCTCATGGCTTCATACTTTAAAGCTTTCTACAGAGGCATCAGAGATGATCATCTTGACTGGTTCCCATACAGAAACTCTGAAATCATGGATCATTTTGAGATTCCCTTTACTTTCCGAGCTGACAATCCTCTCCAGAATGCAGTATCGGCAAACATCTTCGTGTCCTGTGTCAAGCCTTGCATCTTGCCGACGGGATTGAACGCAACAGGCCACCAGAAGCCTTCATACGAATTCTACAATCCTTCATTTGCTGCAAGACAAATGGGTCTCGGCCAGATTCCTCCTAGTCTCTTCTATGCCGATAAGGTCAAAGCTCGTTCCGTTATCGAATCGACTCTGGAGTATTCTTGGCTATTTGGTTTGACTAAGAATCTACCCATCGGTCATATCGACAACATCATACTGGCTCCTTCTTGCACAAAGCTCTTCAGACAATGGTGGGCAGAATGGTCCAAGCATCTCCACTGTTCCAACACAGCATCCTTCCTCTCCAATCTTCCGCTTCCTGAACCGATAGGAGAGGTAATCGATCTCAACTTCCATTATCTTTCTCATTAATAAATCTCTAACTGTAGCCTTTTATTTTGCAGTCTGACACCGAAGATGCTCCCACAGAAAGCAACAGCGGAATCGGCATTGTGTATGTGGTTGCACATCCAGATCCCGTCCTTGGCTCTGACGCACCAACACCAGCCCAAGTTCTCAAGGGTCAAACTTCTAGAACAAAGCGTCAAGGCCCCCGCTTCAAAGTCCCAGCAAAACGTCACAAGGCCCTCCTGAAGCAACCAAGTTCTGCGCCAACTCCTCCCAGTAGCCCGGTAACCATTCTCATCTATATAATTGCTTCATAATTGAACAAATATCAATATCTAACCTTTGTTTCAATTTTCAGGGCCATTCTGCAGGAGATTATGAAGAAACCGAAGTCCGTTCTCCTGAAGGCCATGCTGAAGAAACTGAAGTCCGCGTCGATACCGATGCCGAAACTGCTCAACAAGCACCAGCGACCACCACTGCCCCTCAAGAAATCGGCATCGAGACGCAACAAACTCTGGCTTCAGAGGAACTCGATACTGGTACTCAACAGACACCAGCCGGCACAGCCTCGGAAGACATCAACATCGAAATTCAGCCGCAGGTTCGTCCTTGAAACTTGTCCATCGGCATCTATATCTTTATTGACTCCACATTTGATTAGATGCAAGAACGGAGGGAGGAAGAATAGGCAAACCTCTCTGTCGATGAACCTGGAACTTCCCAAGTAGCTCCTACGCAGAACATACCAAGAGGCCGTTTCTCAGATCCTGGAGCATCTTCTTCTCAAGCAGTTCCGACTGAAGTCGATGCTGATCTATCTCAGGTAACAAATGTCGATTTGTTCTCTTCATCAATTTGTTTTCTTAATCATCTTTTGTACTTGCAGGCACGTGTAGTAGAGCCAATTGTCGCGATGCATCATCGGCAACCGCTACCAATCGACATTCGCAATGAACTGATCGAGCTGGAGAAAAGACTTGACTTTGCCACTACTGAAGATCTTACTCGCAATGCAAGTTCAATCTGTGCTCGATTCGAAGACATCCAAGCTCGCCTTCCAAGGGACCTGAGGGTTGCCCTTCATCCAGTGGCATACATGGAGTTCCGGCGTCTTGATTACGAGCAAGCTCAAGAAAATATTGGTCACCGATCCCATCAACGCCAACTTGTTGCAGCAGCAGAAAAAGCTCTTGGGCTCTCACAGCAAGAATTGGAGAAATATAACTCCATGAAGAATCAGCTAATAGAGGAGGAGAATCGGCTAACTCAGCTGAAGAAAGAAGCCGAAGACTTGAGAGCAGCTCTGCAGGCTAAGGAACAAGAAGTATCGACATCGGCAGAAACCATTGCCAAGATCAATGCCAACATGCTCCAACAACAAGACTCACTCAATGCCTCCATTGAAGCTTCAGAACGTGCCTGGGCATCCGTGCCTGCAGAGATTGAGTCTGATGACAACGACAATTATGTTTTGGCCGAGATTGATCAGCTCCGCACATGTGCACTAGATGTAATCCGTGACTATCTGTACCCTCGTAATGCATGAGATTGTGGTCACCAAACACTACCTTCCAATCTCTGTAATATACATATTTGCTTTTATGTTCCTTTTATATATTTTCCCTAAGGGCGATACCATTAGCATCGGCCATCTTAAAGACGACGCTCTTAACGTCGGCTCCGATAAAATTCAACCGAACACTTTAAAGACCTACCAACAAGGTAGTATACTTTAAATACTCTGCATTAAGCGCTTGGCTGAATTCCATCTCTTTCGTAGATCGGCTGATTGTCGATTGCACTTCCCTTCACTTCTATCAACCGATCAACATCCAGGTCTGATGACTGTTACAGCAACCGTGGAGTTGCCGATCTTTCCGTGATGTAAACTCCTTCATCGGTAACATCCAATGCTTCTCCTTCCCAGTAAGTTCCTGATATGCGCGGCAAGTTTTCCACCATCATCGGCAAAAAATCTGTAGTAACCACACTCACCGATCTATCAGCTTGAATAGTCTCCACCTCGTCGCCGATCCACTGGATAAGGAGTTGATGCATTGTGGACGGGATACAGCAATTAGCATGAATCCAATCCCTACCCAGCAGTACGGCGTACGAACCTTTGCCTTCAATTACGAAGAATGTCGTCGGCAAGGTCTTGCTTCCAATAGTGACTTCAACGTTGGTGACCCCTTTGACTTCAGAGCTCCTGCCCCCATAATCCCTCAACGTCATGTTGGTCTTGGTCAACTCTTCAGGCAGTTTACCGATCTTCTTGTATGTCGCCATCGGCAAAACATTGACAGCAGCACCACCATCGACCATCATCTTGCTCATCGGCTTGCCATTGACGAAACCATTAAGGTACAGAGCCCTCAGATGGAGATGATCAACACCAGACGGTTTCTCAAACACTGCCTGCTGTGGACCCAATAACAACTCGGCAGAAGCTTCTTCTTCCGACTCATTAATGTCCAAAGAGCTAAATTCTCGTGGCAGCATAAATACCATATTGACAGGAGCTTCAACTTCATGTACCTGAGATTTGACTTTTGGTCTCCATACCTTCTTAGACTTGGGCCCCTTGTCATGACCATCCTTCTGGTTCACATCCTTGTTCAGCTCCCGGCAACGTGTCCTCTGTACTCTTCTCTTCTGAGTCTTGGTAAAGATACCACTCGGACACCATTGACCTTCTTCTGTGAACTCAGCCTGATAATCTTCTTCATAATCTTCAACTTGATTAACAGGTCCAAGTCTTTCACGCTCAGAAACCCTTGATGCTGGTCTCCCTTCAAAACGATCATACTGTCGCCTCATAGGAACTCGACTTGAAGTACCACCTTCTCTGTACAAATCACTAGATCGCCTGCTACAAACTGGGCAGCCTTCAATTGGTGGCAGCTTCATACCTTGCTCCCAACAGTGCTGGAAGAACGGACAGTTCCAGTGTGGATCAAAGTCATCATCGTTCGTCCTCCTGTCTTCCCTTTCTCTTTTCCTTGAATACTTGCCGATCAAAGCAGCAGATCCCCCGATCATGTTGACTGGAAAAGGATGTCCATCAATCTTCATCGGCTTCTGACCAGAGAATGTAATGCGATCACTCTCAATTGCCGATTGGATCTGTTGCCTGAACACCTTGCACTCATTGGTGTGATGAGAGGGAGTATTATGCCACTTGCACCACTTGATCTTCTTCAACTCCTCAGCTGGAGGCAACGTGTGATTAGGTGGGAGTTGAATAAGCTTCTCTTGTAGCAGCAGATCAAATATCTTGTCGGCTTTATTGATATCGAAGTCATACTTCTTTTCTTCTGCCTTCTGCTTGACCCACGGACAGAGAACAGTCTTCTTATTCCTGGTCCACTCAGCAAGAGCAACTTCAGCTTCATCATCAGAATCAGAAGAATAATCGGCATAAGCCGCCTGAAACTGCCTGCCACGTGTGTTCTGAACGCGCCCTTCATGAATTGACGCCTCCTGAAAGAGCTGCGCTAAACCATCGACTTCCTGAGGTGCAAACTTATCTCTGATTTGAGGCAATAAACCCTGATAAGCAATCTCAGCCATTTGCCGATCCGTCAGATTCAGGTTATAGCACCTGCCACGGATGACTCTGAATCTCTGGACAAAATCGGCAACTGACTCCCCAGCCTTCTGACGAACAGCCGTCAAATCTGATATGCTCAGCTCTGCCATGCCAGTAAATAAATAAGAATGGAATTTCTTTTCCAAATCGGCCCAATTCCGTACGGATCCCGCAGGGAGGGAGGTGAACCATGAGAATGCCGATCCAGATAACGACACAGGAAACAGTCGGACCTTCAATGCATCTTGTGCCGATGCCTCTCCTAACTGCGCCAAATATCGGCTGATGTGCTCCACTGTAGAGACATTATCTTGCCCAGAGAACTTGCAAAACTCTGGCAACTTGTATCGATGTGGTAAAGCAACTTGTTCCATCCACTCTGGATATGGACGTCGATACATAAAGCTCTGCTCCTTGGGCTTGAGATCGAACTGCTCCTTCATGACTTCAGCTAACCTGGCAACTATGTCTTCTGATGAATTCTGCACTTGCCCCCCAGTCACTTAGGCTGGCTGCTGCGACTGTGTTTGCACTTGAGCAGGCTGCTCTCTGTTGTAATGCTCACTGTAATCTGCCACTCTATGATAGCCTTGCGGTATCTCCTGGTTGAACAGTGCAGGATTGACATTGGGAGCCAAATGATATCTCGTCTGAGGAGTTTGACTCGCTCTTGGTTCATTGGATGCTCCACCAGCTTCCTTCTGTGCGGACATCGGCGCATCAATAAGACTTGGTGCCGATACCCGAGCTGCTCCTGCAGCTAAAGCTTGAGCACTTGGAGACCACAGTTCTGGTGGCATGCCATATGGTTGCCTTCGTTGACCATCAGCACTTGTCTCTTCTTGAGCTGTGGGTTGACCACCAGGAGGTGCAGGACGTGCTGGCGTAGTAGGTGGTAAAGTAAATGATGGCCCTATAAATCCAGACTCGAACTGCAAGGTCCCATCAGCAAATGCCTTGAGCATGTTGTACAAAGTGTTAACAAGCACCCCTGACTGGTTAATGAAAGCTTTGTGAACTGCAGTATTCACAACTTCATCCAACAGAGCTTGATCTGGCACTTTCGCAGCTTTGATTGTAGCCAATTCTTCTGCTCTCATCACCACTGGCGAAGCCAATACTGATGTAATCTTGCCACGTGTCATCTTGATAGTCTCAAAGTACTTTACTTGACAATCGTACAGATAACTCTGATATGCCTTTTTCTGATCCAAAGACATCTTCTCCCAAGCATTCAGCTCATTGTTGCCAGTCACTTCAGAAGAGTCTTTATCATCTCGAACAAATGGTGCAGGAATCATGATCTTGTGGCCCTTCGCATCGACGAGCAAAGTGCCATCATCAGCAACAGCTTGAACGAACGACATCTGCTTCTATGAACTTGATCTGTCCCACCGAGCGTGCCAAAAAGTGTGTTGACGGTAAAATGTGTGTTCTACCGCTCGCACACGTGGCCTGAGAGATTTGCTTAACTCTGTTCAGGACCAAAACTTGGAACGCGGTGAATTCCGGAGCGTACCAGTCGATTTTCCCTGCAAATCGACAAAGACAAGAAAAGCGTGTAAAATTCCCGGACTATCGGCCCCGGACAGGCCGATGCGTAACCGCAGCCGATGTTAGTGAACAAAAGATAATAAAAATAAGCACTCGGCTGTCGGCTAGAAACGAATCGACATGTCGTAATAGTAAGTACTCGCGCGATAAATAAAGCAAGGCATGCATCAGAATCGGTAATCGACAAAGCATGCAATCGGCAAAATCTATCGGCAAGCAATACAGCAAGGTAAATCGACAATCGATGAAAAGGGGTTCAGGCCTATACTTGAACAGGAGCAATAAGATATTTAAAGACATGTAAGCATAGATCTGAACGTGGTAAACAATCGGCTAAACACCTCGAAAGAACGATTAAACCAGTAACCACTAATTATACCCATAAACTGACAATCGCTTCACCGAGGACACGTCAACTAAGTGAAGTAGAACAGGACACGTCAAACTGCTCTACACGATCGGCAGATACAAGTATAATCGGCAACTACCAGTCCCAGGTACTCAGTAAACTAGATCTAACCCTTAGCAACTGTTTTGCCGAGGACACGTCAACTAAGCGAAGCAGACAGGACAAGTCAAACTGCCTACCCAATCACCAAGAGCAGATCTAATCGACTAAATACCTTAACCGTGACTCGAGTAACTAGATCAAACAGGAATCGACATCAGCAATCGGCAAACAAGGTCGCGGCGAGGACAAGTCAACTAACCGTGACAAAGAATTGGACCAGGTCTTAAACAATTCCATGTAGACGATGCTTAATGTAAACCCTAGATCGATCGACATTACCGGATAACTAGCAGCCACACCAATCTTAATCATGGACAAGTCGACATAATCAGATCGATGCGCTTACCTGACGAGATCCAGTCGAGCCGGAGCCCCGATGGGCGCAGGTACCGACGAAGAACATGTCGAGAAATTGTGGTGATGCGCCGAAAAGTTGATTGTATTGATTGGATTGTTGTTTTATTACAAGCACCTGGGTTTATATTTATACACCCGAGGCAACCGACTTGGAGATAAACACGTCTCCTGCTTGACCACAACTCGGTCAATCCTTTCTTAATCTAGAAAAGGAAAAGAAAAACAGACCCACACGCACACGCGCACGTTTTCTTCGGCTTCATGATCTCCGGTGGGCCACCACTTCGCACAAAAATCCTTTTCCACCCGGCGCGTACCCTGTCATCTACTGACAATGGGCCCTGGGCCAAAATTTGGTGTTAACAAGAGCAAGGCAAGTTCTGATCACGAAGAGATGACTTGAAGCGACGAGTTTGAGCTTTGATCCTCCTCTTGTTCTCATGAATCTCAACGGCATTGGAGCGACAAATGTTGAAGATGCCCTTGAAGAAAGAGAGAATAATGTCAGAGACTGTCTCGAGCTTAGATGGCCTAGAGCGTCGAGGACGGCTGGAGGATCCACTAGGAGCAGCGGATTCATAGGCAGCAGGTTCTTCATCATCACCAACTGTGAGCCAGGCTGGTTTCTTGTATGGCTTGACTTGAAGCAGTTGATGCTTACACTCCTTATCAAACACCATGTTGGTCTCTTACTCAATCATGTACATGATGCATGGAGCATATGGGAAACTCCGGTGAATCAATTGATGCCTTGTAGATCTCATCAAGAATCATATCAAAGACACAAAATTCAGCTTGATCATCATTCATTTGGTAGAGAATGGTCCGAGAAAGTCCAACAACTGAAGAGGCATCACCTTCCTTTGGGACAAGAGTCTTCCAAAACATGCGGTTCAGCACAAAGTAGAAGGGGCGGAGACCTTTTATGGTTCCAGGCTGAGCCTCTCTACCATAGTACATGGACCTCAGCTCATCTCCTTCCACAGATGGTGCAGTGGTGATGTCTTCTCTTCTCGCATCATCCCTTCCAAAGTGAAAGTACTCAGCAAATTTCGTGGGAGTGATGGAGAAGTGTTGACCTTGAGTCATCCAATGAACTTTGCCATTTCTAGAAGGAGAGATCCAGAGAGTAGCATAGAACTGGCAGATCACTTCAGCATTCCAATCATAACGAAAACCGATCAACTCATACACATTCTTTGCCTTGCATGCTGCAATAATCTCATTGAACACTGGATTTTGCTTGTCCTCCATGTAGGTCCAATCAATATACTGCATTTCTGATATGATGTACTTGTTTGGGTGCTTGATCACAAAAGAGTAGTAGAAGTCTTGCTGAAACCAAGTGTGTAAGCGGGGATCCTCAGCCTCTCTCTCTTCCTTCCTCCCTGGGTTAACTTGGCGATGTTCTCTGAGACGATTGACAAACCTCTTGTAGTCCAGATAATCGTGAAAAGGATTCTCAACAGGGGCATGAATGTGGACATTGGTCACATGAACCTTCTCCCCACTTGCACCACCCTCTTCTTGATCACCGGATGTAGCTGCCGCTTTTCCTTTGCCCCGGCTTGTGCTTTTCCGAGATGGCATGGTGGTACCACGTTCCACATGCATGGTTCTAGCTGTCTCCTCAATGCGGATACCACCACGTCCAGCAGCCCTTTTTCTAGGAGGTTGAACACGCTCATCCGCGGAAGGATCGGACTCATAGTAGCTTTGACTGTTGCGGTTCGCTGCCCTCTTCTGCCGACCCTGCCTTGAGTCCATCCTCAGTCCTTCACAAAGCAGTCAGGAACAGGAGATAAGTACTGGGGATCAATCATGGTAGATATGGACGAATTGAAACTTGTTTGAAAGCACTGCACAGCGGCAGAAGTTCCGACATGTGACGGATGTTCCGCCAATTGATGGAACTTTCGAGACCTGGCGGAACTTCCGTCGTTGTGCAGTCCCGAGCAAGAAACGTCCAATGTACACACATCCACCACGGGAAACAAGAGATCTTGTAGGATATCAAAGATTACTTGCTAGGGAACTAATCTATCCAAAAAGATTGAAAGGAAACCTCTTGTCTAAGAAGATCGGGAAAAGTGCTCTATAATACCTTTTTCAAGGGATTGGAGAGCGGGAGATCGATTCGAAGGTGAGCCACGGAAGTTCCGAGAGTTGGAGAAGCCTTTGCACGGATCCTCTTCAAAAATCCCGTGGTTGAACGCCAAAATCGCCTTTGGAGCCTTAGGGTTCGGTTGGGTGAAAGAGAGAGAGTGAATGGATAGAATGAAGGGGTAACTTCTCTCCCTTGGGGGGTTAAACTCGAAGGCTGGCGGAAGTTCCGACAGGCGTCGGAAGTTCCGTCAATTGACGGAAGTTCCGGCGTCTGGCGGAAGTTCCGATGAAAAGTTTCTGTATAGATTTTGGGCGAGGTTGACGGAAGTTCCGACATGTATCGGAAGTTCCGTCACTGATAAGAGGAATGTTGGACAGTTGGGGTTGTTTTCACTTGTCCTTTATCACCAAAACCCACAAGGGAGGCCTAGATGCACTTTCAGTTCTTTATAGCCTCGGACATCACACATATCATCAAAAATACACATATATCACATAAATCCTCAATATATCACACATATCACCAATATATCACATATATCATCAATACGACACGTATATCATCAATACGCACATATATCATCAATATGCACATATATCACCAATATGTCACATATATCATCCATATCATCCATATGTCGCATAAGTTCAAATACATAACAAGTCCACATAAGCAAATCCATAGAAATAAAAAGGTACATAAGTTCAAATACATCACAAGTTCACGACATTCACAACTGAAGTTCACATCTCAAGTTCACAACATTCACAACATAAGTTCACAACAGAAGTTCACAACAATAGTTCACAACCAAGCTCGCGGCGTCTCCGGTGTACTTTTCTTGAGTACTTGCCCCTTCGAGCGTCTCCTCATCTTTAGATTTAGCTGTAAAGGAGATGTGTTAGCAAAGAGACGGCTGGAATATTGTTTTAATTAATTCGATAGTTGTATACATAAGGATTGAAGTTCAACTAAATGTACCCTTCGGTGTAGACGTGATGTCACATCATCTCAGTGAAACTTTCATGGCTGAAGGGACTTTTGAGAGTCGATATTATCTCGGTGGAACCTTCGTTTGATAGTGTCTCCAGTACTACGGTGCCATCTTCGTTTGATGGTGTCTCCGATACTACAGTCGAACCATCGCTTGATGAATCGGGTGCTTCAAGAAAGTAACCTGATGCATGAGGATCCGCATGAGGTAGTGCAGTTTTTGGACTGTCTAGGTGAGTTTGTAGTTAGGGGGCGATGTATAGACTGGTTGTAGCATACCTGCTTGCTGACGACCTGCTCCAAGTGCACCTCCTGTTCCGGAAGCCCCCGCACCCCCGTCACCATTTTGTTGCCGAAATAGTGTGTAGCGGAGTCGTGGGTGGGTTTCTGCAATAAGAGTGACAATTGTTAGAGGAAACAATGTAACATTATTGGAGCAAGGTTCTGTTGTAACTGCAGTTACCGTTGGCCTGAAGTGTCTGTACATCCCCCGGTTCAGCTGGTTGTACATGAATCCAAATTGGCCATATGTTCATTAAGGAACCACAGCTTCTGCGGATGCCAATTTGGGCCTCCGTAGGTATAGTTGATGGGCGTGCATATGTTACCATGCCGAATGCGAGATCACTGCGCCTCAAACGGACTTGGGTAACTTCACATATGTTACTGAAGATTCTAGGTACTAGAAAGGGCTGGCTCCAAAAGACTGGTGGCAGTCCAATTACGACAATCTTCAGTGGTTGGATATTTTCGGTAACTTCTGGGGCTGTAGATTGTACCTCTAAGTTGGGAACTCTGGGATCAATGGGTACTTCAATGGAACCATACAAGGGCGTCAGTGGTAACATCGAAATGCGATGTTCCTCAAATTTAAGAGTTGTTTTCTTCAAGATCTGATTGGTTGTCTCGAATGAGCCGGTACACAGTACACAATCAGAAAGGTACCGGGAGACCTGCTCTACCGGAAGCACCACACCCGTCTGGCTCTCTAAGGCTGACTTTATCATCATGCGATCGATCTGAGTGTAGGCATAAGGAGATTGGCTCTTCATAAGTACTACGAGGCCTAAAAGACTTGCATCATTGTATCTGACCTCAGCCTCATCAAAGCTCATGATGTTTGGGCAGTGGAAAGACGCCATCAGTTGGTGCTCCGTTCAGCTCCGAGGGCCTCATCTCCCGCGAAATAAGATTGATGTGTAACTAGAATAAAATCTTCATGATTGATGTAACTTCATTATCTTACTCAATTGGATAACTAACTACATATGAAACTAAAATTGCTAACTGAAATTGCTAAGTAAAATTAGCTAACTAACTAATTTGTAAGAAAACAATCTTAAATTACTCTCGGGCTCTAGCAACCTTAAGTTTTTGTATTACTTTTCTCTATTCAAATTAACATTTGCATTTCTAGGCTCTAGCTACCTTAAGTTTTTCAAACTAAATATCCTTGGCCATGTGGACATATATGATACATTTGTTTGTTTTATGTCATCTTCCACAAAAGATCTAATAATACTGTCTTATCTTCTTTCTTTTCCCTACAAGCATATCATATCAATTTGAACACCACAGAGACTGAGTTTCAATTTGCAATGATTTACATAGTAGGAATCAATTGGAACCAATCCGGTAATGAACCAACAAAGAAACTGAACCTTGCAGCCGAGAGGGAAATCACCGCTCGCCGGCGGGTGAGTGTTGGCGGTCGTTAAACCATGATTTGACCGCCACCCTACCGGTAAATAAATGCATAACACCAAGATTTTGTGCATAGTAGATAGGATTAATGCTACTCCACAAGTTTTGGTGGATATTTGGATGCAGGAGTGAATAATGGAGAAAAGTGGGCCCAGTCAGGGAATTTCCCTGGCCTGCCGGCCCCACCCTAGGCCGGCCGGCCCCACCTGGTGGCCGCAGGCCCCAGGCTTCCTCCAGTGGGCTGGAAACTGGTCCACAACGCATAATTCAAGGCCCAACCCAGCAGATTTGCACCGACTTACCAGAGGTGGGCCATTTGGGCCTTAACTTGGCCCCTACTGCAATTCTGCCGCCCCCACGAAGTAGCCGACCTTCAGACCGCCTTCAGGAGTGCATCAGGAGCGTTGAGGCAGAAGGCGGTGGCCAACCGCCACAGGGGACGGCCGGCTGGCCCCCCTACTCGGCCGGCCGGCCGACCTTGGCTCCACCGCCTCTCCAGCTTCGGCTATTTAATCCCCTGGGTCCTGGAGAGGCTATAAATACCCCTGGCCGGCTGCAGAAACAATTCGCATCATCACACTTCATCCAAGTATTCATTAGTTTAGTTTAGTAGTAGCTTTGGGAGTTAGAGTAGAGTAGAGTAGAGTGAGAGCTCTCTCAGGCTTCCGGAGTCTTCTCGGAGTTCGGTATAGTTCTTTGTATCCTTACTCTTTCGAGATATTATTTTATTTATTATATAATTAGTTTATTCTTTATTTATTTCTTTTAGTAGTTCTTTTCTATTTAGTTCATTTATTCGTTAAGTAGGTGCTCGTAGAAGTCTTGTTGTGGGATTCGTGATTGTTGAATAGCAAGTACGAGAGAGTGCCTTCGTCGGAGATGACGTCGTGTGAAATCTATGCTTGTTCATTCTTAGATAGGACTGCTCCGTTGATCAAGAGTAGTTCCTCTAGGCGGGTTGTAAGCATGGCGCTTAGAGCTTGGCCTATGCACGTTTGGCACCCAACCCCACGGAGGATGGTAGCCGCGAGTGTATGTGACAGCTGCACCGGTCTCTGTAATCCACCACGTCCGGGTTGGACTCAGCAGGGTCTTAATTATAGCATACGGTTCCCTAGGTTTGAACTAGCATCACCGGTTAACCTAGCACGTATGTGCCCCGAAACGACATGACTTGTATGTGTATGAGCTTAGCTAGAGTAGATAACCTTTGTAGACTTGACTACTAGAAAGAGTAAATAATAGATAAACATACAGGTAGCCTTAACTCTATCTCGTTGCTCTCCCAAATGTATACTACAGTTTTCTTTTATTACCTTGGGTTTGAGGATGTGTGTGCCACCCATATATATCATGCCTATCTTACCCCCGTCTCAAGTACAGTTTGATACATTATTCTTTCTCCAAATTGTCTAATGCATTGCTACTATTCAGCTCCCTTTCGCTCTGCTTCCCTGCGGAAATATAAATACGATAACCCTGGAATACTCCAAGGTGAAATGCTACAATAGTGATCCGTGCGCTTGCGGAATTAATGAATTTAATTTCATCGCATAAGAACCGCCAACAAGCATTTCTGGCGCCGTTGCCGGGGAAGTAGCAGCTAGGAAACTGAATAAATGCATTGAAGTTTGTGAGAAGAGTAATTATCACTTACTTTTGCGGGCTTACCCTTGTCCTGTCTTTCTTTGTTGTGGAAATTTGAAACAGGACTGTGCATGACTGGTTTCGACCTTCCAGAAAACTTCCACTCAGATCCAGAGCAGTTCTTGAGGAAAGTTCGAGCGAAACTCACCAAACAGATCCGCAAGAATGCTCTGGCTCTTGAATCGTCTCCTCCACCGGTTGTCAGGGCCTCCTCATCGAACAACATGGCCAACCCCGTTGTCGAGAAGACGATCAATGACTTCTCCGCGCCAACTACAAAGAACATCCGCGTGGGGCCCAACCCGCGCATCACCAACAAGGACTACGAGCTCAAGCCAGCCTTGATCAATATGATCTTGGCCAGTCCTTTCTGTGGGAAGCCGTCGGAGGATGCAAATGCTCACCTCCAAAGGTTCTTGATGACGTGCAACACTTTCGCCATGAAGGATGCACCTTAAGACGCCATCCGACTGCAGCTCTTCCCATTCTCCTATTGGGGAAGGCTCTCCAGTGGTTCTACGCGAACCAAGAGTCCCTCGACACATGGACGGCATGCTCCAATGCCTTCCTCGCCAAGTTCTGAACCGCCGGGCAAGACGACTGCCCTGCGGAACAAGATATCGGGCTTCCAACAGCTCGCAGATGAGTCGACCGCGGAAGCCTGGGACAGGATGCAGGAATACGTTTTCCCCCACCATGGCATGGAGGAATGGCTCCTCATACAGAGTTTCTATCACGGTTTGAGGCCGTCCGCTCGAGAGCACCTCGACGCCGCAGCAGGCGGCTCCTTCTCTCTTAGCGTGAAGAACGCTAAGAAGTTGATAGAGAAGGTGGCGGCCAACCAGACTCATGGTGAACGCCAAGCGGCGAGCACCAAGACCCGTGGAGTGCACCAAGTGGAGACGATGGACATGCTCGCCATCAAGCTCGATCAGCTACTCCGCAAGGTGGAATCTCCACAGGACCTGCAAGTTGCAGATTTCCGCATGACTTGTGAAGAGTGCGGCAACACAGGGCATATGGGCATCAATTGCCCGAATGCGAGAGAGGAATGCAATTTCCTCAATAATGGCAATGGGTACCGCTCCCAGAACAACTATGGCTGGAACTCCAGGCCCGACCTCTCCTTCAACAAGAATCAGGGAGGTAACAATGGTAATCTTTCCCGATTTGAGCCCTCTATCAAGGATCTAGTTCTCGGCCAGGTCAAGATCAATGAAAGTATTAGTAAGAAGTTTCTTACTACCGACAAGGCTTTAGAGAGCATAGATGCTAAGCTAGAGTCGTTCAGCACTGCTCTGCAAAATCAGCTAAGCCATAATAAAATACTAGAAACACAAATTGCGCAAATAGCTTCAGCTATGCAGACTCCTCGTACGAAGGAGAATGTTAGTGCCATCACCACCAGGGGCGGAAAAGGTACTGTGGACCCACCATACCCCAAGGGTGCAGAAAGGAAGACACCAAACGCAGCCCCCAAGGACAAGGCCAGCAAAAAGGTTCCAGAAAGGAAGGTCCCTGAAACGGAAGACGCCGAGAAGGAGAGCTCCGAGGAGGGACCAACGACAGATCCTCCCGTCGAGCAAGCTCCACCTAAGGCAGCACCTCATGAGTATTTTGACACTACAGGCTTGCCTTACCCCGACCGCAGAAAGAAGCTCACCGTGGATGAGCGCTTTGATAAATTTGTTGAGGCCATCCGGCATATATATGCGCATATTCCACTGCTTGATGCCATGCAGGTACCTACTTACACTAGGTATTTCTGGGACATCCTCAACAAGAAGCGCCCCATTCCAGCAATGGAGGTAGTGAAGCTTACCGAAGAGTGCAGTGCAGCCATTTTAAACATTCTTCCGGAAAAGAAGAAGGATCCGGGGTGTCCAACCATCCCATGTTCTATCGGCAGCCAGCACTTCTCACAGGCGCTCTGCGATTTAGGAGCAAGTGTGAGCGTCATGCCCAAGACGGTGTACGACAGGCTAAACCGCCCGTTATCACCAACGGCCATGTGCTTGCAGCTTGCGGATCAATCAGTTCGCCATCCTGCGGGTATTGCCGAAGACGTTCCTGTGCAGATCAGAAACTTCTTCGTCCCCGTCGATTTCGTCGTGCTTGACATGGAAGTGGATGTCAAGACCCCTCTCATCCTTGGGAGGCCGTTCTTGAGCACCACCAACGCCAACATCGACGTAGGGGCAGGAGAAATTCACTTGGACTTCAACGGCAGGGAAGAGACGTTTAGTTTCAAGCCTAAGGTTGAACAATGCAAGCAAGTGAGGGTCATATATGGAAAGGACCCAAGGGAAGTGGAAAAGATTGAGATTACTCCACCCATGCCGCAGCCAGACAAGCTCATTGCATACATAAGAAACTATCTGGCAAGAGAGAATGCAAGAAGGCCAGCTAATTATTGGAGGACTCCAAGCAGAATGCCTCAGCCGCCAAACGCACCGCAAGCCCCTCTTGCTCCTCCACCACAAGAAGGAGTAGGCGAGTCACAATCGCCTAAGAAGAGGAGGGCGAGGCGATCAAGAAAGAAGAAGGCAGCTACGGTATCGACCGATGAGAGTACAACAAATGCGCCTAATAAAGAAAAGGTCGCCGCCACAAGCACAAAGAAGACAACTAAGGTGTGGCGGAAGAAAGAAGGAACCTCAGCCCCGCCAAATTATCCAGCGAGCAAGGTCCATACAAGTTAAAGCGATATGGAGAATGTCTAGCTCAAGACGTAAAAATGAGAGCCCTCCGATTGGGGAGGCCATCCCAATCGTTATCCTAGCTAGGCCTAGCACTTGTTTTTCTTTTCATAAATTACAAAAACAAAATAAAAATATGAAAAATTAAAAATAGCAAAAATAATAGGATTCCCGGCGATGCTCATTAGGGGCTAGCCACTTGTATCATCCTCACTCTTTTTTGCAGGTCAAGAAGGAGGAGGAAGAGCCTGAATCAAGCTTAAGTCTTGCAAAGACTCAAGCTTGGGGAGGGCACCCAGGTAAGAAGGAGTTCAACACTAGCTCGAGTCTTGCAAAGACTCAAGCTTGGGGAGGACCTTCATGTAAGTATTCCTAACCTTCTTAATAAATAAATAAACTCCCTGTTTCAAATAAATACTAGAATCTTGGTGTTATGCTACACTTAAGGGAAATGATGATCGAGTTACAAATTAGTTTCCCATGTGTCGCATAGATGCAACCTCTACTCCTGGCATATGTGTTATTTTTATTTGAGCATGATCACATCATGAGTCTTGCTTATTTTCGTGGGTTGCATTCGTTACACCAAGTCTGAGCATTGTGGATTGTGATATGGCATGATTAGGACTTGTTACAATTTCTTAGTATGGTTTCATCCAGAGATGTTTTTCTTGATTTGCTGCAAGTACCTAAAACCCTTCCGTTTTGGCACACTTCTCTTAGTGTGAGGATTTATTTACCTACCAGAGCCATATCATAATATTCGAAACAGCCCCACTCATAGCCATCTGCTTATGCAGTGAGTTTTGTTAAAGTTTGATGTACTCTTGAAACTAAGCACTCCTAATTTTGGTCATAATTCCTTCGCGTGTGTTTTCGAAAATTTCTTTCCACCAAATAAAAAGAGGAATGTTTGGATAAATCAACCAAACATTTTTCAGAGTTTGCAAAATTTTTGGTCCATCCAAAAAGCTCAAAGATATTTCAAAATGCTTCTTCGAACCATGCAAAAGTTATAGCCCTTGCACCCTGGAGCAATCAAAAAAAAAAACTCCATGGTTGCATGACAAAAGTCAATGGCTATATGGTTCTTATCATAAACATCTTGAGCAAAATAAAGGACCAATGTTTTCAAAACCCCCTTCCACAAGTGTGAGTTCATTTTCTCCCCCTCCATCACATCAATTCTCATGACCAAAATAAATGGAGTTGCTATGTTGATTGAGACACATTCTTTAGCTTTACAATATATGCATGACATTTGTGCATTCCTTACCAAGCTCCACATATAAAGTCCCATTTGGTAGAAGGTAGGATGAGTGAAGCTTGTAGGAATAAGAATCACATTAGTAGGTAAGAAAAGTGCCTACCAAAACGAAGGAGATTTTTTTTACACCTTACCTTGCAGCACATAAAAACTCTGGATGCATACCTGCTAGAATTGTTTACTTGTCCAAAAATGTTGTTCTAGTCTTCAATGCTGCATGACAAGGTGTAACATATAAGCCCCACATTCTTTGCAACACTCATGAATATTTTGTGCTCTCGTAAACTTACCACTGTTTAGGGAGTATGTTGTTGCATCTTTATTACCCATGGGGCGCTTCTTTGTAACTCCTGATCCGCCGGTAGCCTAAGTTGAGTTTGCTCGGGACGAGCAAAGTTTAAGCTTGGTCTCGGGACGAGCAAAGTTTAAGCTTGGGGAGGTTGTTGGCGGTCGTTAAACCATGATTTGACCGCCACCCTACCGGTAAATAAATGCATAACACCAAGATTTTGTGCATAGTAGATAGGATTAATGCTACTCCACAAGTTTTGGTGGATATTTGGATGCAGGAGTGAATAATGGAGAAAAGTGGGCCCAGTCAGTGAATTTCCCTGGCCGGCCGGCCCCACCCTAGGCCGGCCGGCCCCACCTGGTGACCGCAGGCCCCAGGCTTCCTCCAGTGGGCTGGAAACTGGTCCACAACGCATAATTCAAGGCCCAACCCAGCGGATTTGCACCGACTTACCAGAGGTGGGCCATTTGGGCCTTAACTTGGCCCCTACTGCAATTCTGCCGCCCCCACGAAGTAGCCGACCTTCAGACCGCCTTAAGGAGTGCATCAGGAGCGTTGACGCAGAAGGCGGTGGCCAACCGCCACAGGGGACGGCCGGCCGGCCCCCCTACTCGGCCGGCCGGCCGACCTTGGCACCACCGCCTCTCCAGCTTCGGCTATTTAATCCCCTGGGTCCTGGAGAAGCTATAAATACCCCTGGCCGGTTGCAGAAACAATTCGCACCATCACACTTCATCCAAGTATTCATTAGTTTAGTTTAGTAGTAGCTTTGGGAGTTAGAGTAGAGTAGAGTAGAGTAGAGTGAGAGCTCTCTCGGGCTTCCGGAGTCTTCTCGGAGTTCGATATAGTTCTTTGTATCCTTACTCTTTCGAGATATTATTTTATTTATTATATAATTAGTTTATTCTTTATTTATTTCTTTTAGTAGTTCTTTTCTATTTAGTTTATTTATTCGTTAAGTAAGTGCTCGTAGAAGTCTTGTTGTGGGATTCGTGATTGTTGGAATAGCAAGTACGAGAGAGTGCCTTCGTCGAAGATGACGTCGTGTGAAATCAGTGCTTGTTCATTCTTAGATAGGACTGCTCCGTTGATCAAGAGTAGTTCCTATAGGCGGGTTGTAAGCATGACGTTTAGAGTTTGGCCTATGCACGTTTGGCACCCAACCCCACGGAGGATGGTAGCCGCGAGTGTATGTGACAGCTGCACCGGTCTCTGTAATCCACCACGTCCGGGTTGGACTCAGCAGGGTCTTAATTATAGCATACGGTTCCCTAGGTTTGAACTAACATCATCGGTTAACCTAGCACGTGTGTGCCCCGAAACGACATGACTTATATGTGTATGAGCTTAGCTAGAGTAGATAACCTTTGTAGACTTGACTACTAGAAAGAGTAAATAATAGATAAACATACAGGTAGCCTTAACTCTATCTCGTTGCTCTCCCAAATGTATACTACAGTTTTCTCTTATTACCTTGGATTTGAGGATGTGTGCCACCCATATATATCATGCCTATCTTACCCCCGTCTCAAGTATAGTTTGATACATTATTCTTTCTCCAAATTGTCCAATGCATTGCTACTATTCAGCTCCCTTTCGCTCTGCTTCCCTGCGGAAATATAAATACGATAACCGTGGAATACTCCAAGGTGAAATGCTACAATGGTGATCCGTGCGCTTGCGGAATTAATGAATTTAATTTTATCGCATAAGAACCGCCAACAGTGAGGGTGAGCTGAGTGGAGCCGCTTGTGCGCCGCGCCCTTGGTGAGGAGCAGCGAGCGCGCGCCGAGCAGCGTGGCGATGGAGGAGACGAGCAGCGTGGCGACGGGTAGCAGCAGTCGACGGCGCGGCCTTCGGCGGCGAGGAGGAGGCGGTTGAAGGCCTGGTCGGCGTCGATGAAGGGCTCCGGGTGGCCGGGGGCGCGGGCCTCGGTGCGGGTCGCCTGCGGCGCGCAGCTCGGGGGACGGGTGGCTGGGGGCGCGGGCCTCGGGGCGGGTCGCCGGCGGCGCGCAGCTCGGAGGCGGGTGGCCGGGGTCGCGCGGCCTCGGGGCGGGTCGCCGGGGGCGCGCAGCTCGGGGCGGGTGGCCAAGGGCGCGCGGCTCGGCGGGCGCAGCGCGGAGGCGTCGGAGGAGGCGTCGCGGCGGCGGAGGAAGGGAGGGCGGGCGGCGACGGAGGGAGCAAGCGCCGGTGAGCCTGTGAGAGAGAGAGCGAGTGAGAAACAGAGAGAAGTCCTCGCCGATTCGCCGTGTGCCCAGATCCAATGCAAACGGCAAATAGAAACTTCACCGTGTGCCCAAATCCAAGGCACACGGCGAAAGTAAAGTTCACCGTGCGCCGGTCAACGGCACACGGCGAACAAAGTAATTTTTGTTTTAACTGACCACGAATCAGGTTTTTTTCATAAATTTCTAAATGCGCATTTTCTTGAGGATTTTAAAGTACTTTTTTAAAAAACCAATATAATGCCTTAGCCAAATGAATATTAATTTGGCACACACAAAAAATTATTATTTCATTTACTTATTGGTGAAATTGAATTTATACAAATTAAAATGATATAATTGTCGGTTATGACATTAAAAATATCAAAATAGTCCGAAATATAACTAAAAATAAAGGTGAAGCATTTTGTGTTGTCTATTGTGTATATAAGAAAGTTTTGAACTGAAATTCAAATTCGAACATCTTTGCATCTATGAACTTAACCTCATCTTTTCTATTCTCTATGGAACTTCATCGGGAAATCTTCAGGTTGTAAACATCGTACGTGACAAAAAATGCAAATTCTGCTATTTGCCAAAAAAATCACTTTGTTTGTTTCATACACTTGCAAATTCTGCTGAATTGAGTTTTAACAATGCAACTACTCTAACGAAGTCAATTCTTCATGACCACTATCATTATCTCATAAATTGCGCTATATATGTCGATGTGACATTCTTTTGCATACATAATGTTTGTTCTTTGCCTTCATATCATCAAAATATGATGTTTTGATGATATGACCTTCACCAAGTGTTTTTTTTTTTTTTGAATTCTTCACCAAGTGTTTTGGTATGCTTTATGACTTCATTTGCACCATCATGACTTCATTGTGTGACCCAATCGAGCAATTTTCAAGTTGTGTCTCATACAATCACACATATACTTCTTGTGAGATGTTTCAAGTTTGTAAACATTGTTATGAACATATGTGCAAAATCTTCTTTTCAAATTTTTATCACATCTCCACATGTCATACGATCACATCATGACAAATTTCATGATTTTCAGACATCGTTTGAATTTTATAGAATTTAAATACTATTTGGCCCCAAGTCCGTTGTAATGTTTCGTGAATATGATTTTTGAAATTTCGTTTCAACTACTAGATAAGGCCTTACACTAGCCTAAATATCACGAATATGATTTTCCACTAACTTTATTATATTATTTCATGCACTTGCAGTTCAAATTTGACTTATACGATAAAATCCTTTGAATGAAATAAATTTGTTAAATATAGCAAACAAATTGAGAAATGTATCAAATTGGAATATGGAGTGCCAAGCAATATATGTGGGGTGGAGAAAAAGTTTGAAGGTCAAAAGTGAATATTTTTGTGTTACTTTGCCGCGTGTCGCTTGCAGGCACACGGCAAAGTCACGTGTTTGCCGTGCGCCATGAAAAGACACACGGCAAATTCGTGAATTTGCTGTGTGCCACAAAAAGGCACACGGCAAAGCCCTAACGGCCGGCACTTTTCTAACGGTTGTCGCCTGTGCACGCACGTTTTTAATGTTTGCCGTGTGTTGAAAAATTGGCACACGACAAAGTCCTTGTTTGCCGTGTGCTTGACCTTAGACACACGAGAAAGAGTCTATTTGCCGTGTGTCAGTACTTTGCCGTGTGTTTCTAGTTTGGCACACGGCAAAGAAGGTGTTTGCCGTGTGCCCGTGAAATTGCACACGGCAAAGTTTGCGGCACACGACAAAATTCCAGTTTCCGGTAGTGCTAGTGGGCATCCATGCATGCATTGTGTTGATTAGAAAACGAGCCTGATGTTACCGCCACTTTTAATCGAATGAGTCGTTCTAGAACATGGAGATCATATATTAATCGAGTGTGCTTTACATATGCATGCTGATCACATCTGGTGCCCTGCCTCGGTTGCATCTGCTGCTGGCAGCTGGGATTGGATCGGTGGCGTGATCCAGCGGCTGATCAGCTTGTTGATCGAGGCGTGTGTGAGTGATTCCGTTGATGAGGGATGGTGAAGATTCCGATGGTACACTTGGAGTCTCTTGGTTGACAGTTAGGGAGCGAGACTTCTTTTTCCCCTTTCGGTAGATCATGCTCCCAGGGTTTGTGGATCATCTTCATTCTACCATCTCTGCCGCAGATTCCCATACTGCAGGATCTGCTCTGAGATCCCACTACTACACTAAGGCCCCGTTTGGAACGTAGAAATTTCACAGGAATTTTACAGAAAATAGTTCAATTCCCGCAGGATTGAAGGAATCAAACGGGGCCTAAACCAGCTCTATGGAGGCCCTCGCCCTGATGCACCCCGACCCAGTCCACTATCCTTCGTCAACAGCCTGTGTATCCTTAGAAGCCTACTAGTAAGCACGGTAAAGTCACTAAGCGTGAATCTCGTTGCATATATGACAAGTCAGAAGTCAATTGACTGCAAATGATTTAAATTCGTCCATGATAGCTAATATATGGAGTACTAATTTTTGGTCCGATGCCATTTTAAAAAACTTTTGACCCAATGTTATTAAAAAACAACTTTTGACCCGATATAGTTTTTTTTTTAAAAAAGTTTTGACTCAATGTCAACGTCAATAGAACACCACTAACTCTGTTGCAGCATATGATTCACGAATGGTTGCATGATTGCATCCAAATAAGTTGATACAAATGGAGGCTGACTAGATATGTCATTGTCGAAGTATCTCCGTTGTTATAGGCTATAAGACATGGCCAACTCGACATTTCTTATCATATATGTAAACAAGTTGTTATAGGCTAACACACATTTCCGGTCAATAGAATTTTTTTTTGCGAATAAATAAAAATATTTTAATGATTAATTTCAAATCCCATCCTATAAGCCACCTCCTTTCTGTCCACCACAAGCCCCGCCACCCGCCGCCGGCGGCGGCGAGCTCGAACCGCTCCGGCGAGAAGCAGAGCGGGTCGTCCCAGACCTTCGGGTTGCGGCCCATGGCTAAAGTGTCGCCCACACCGGCTCCCAGGCGGCCGCGGCGGCGTGTCCGCGGCGCCGATCTTATCACCGCCGGCTGCTGGTCTCCGGGACATGAGATGAGCAGGTTCGCCACCGGCCCGGAGCGCGTGCGCAGCCGGGAACATGCTATAACAGCTGCAGCTAGCTGGGAATGCACTACGTCTACGTCGTCCTCAAGCGCGGCCGCGCCGGGGCGGTCATCCTCCTCGCACGACGCCATGTGCAGAGCCGACCACGTGCCCGCCCGGCAACGGCTGCCCCCTCGCCGCCAGACGCATGCAAGCACGAGGACTCTGCACTAGGACTAGTGAGAGCGAGGTGGTCTGGCTACCTGCTTTGCTACTCCGGGCCAACTCCCACGTACGCGCCCGGCAACGCACCACGTGCGGGCGAAATGGACATGACCAAGGTGTGATGAAGCGAACGGAACCCTCTCGTAATCACCCACGGGTCGCAGCAATCAGCGTTAGCAGCGGAGCCAAATCACCGGAGCGATCGATCGGCTGGGCGCAGCGGGGTTTGGCGTTCCTCTTCTCCTGGGCGCAGCGCCGGGCGCTTGACGTACAGTTGACACGGACGTCCCAACCGATCCGGGTGTACTTCGATCTCCCCGTTCCTTTCCTTCTCCGCCCATTTGGTAGTGACGGGCATGTATAGCAGCGGTTTGCGCGCGTTATCCTGTCGCAGCAACGATCAATCAATTCCCGGCATCAGAGGAGCTGTTCATGCATGTTACTACTTTGCACGATCGAGTTGATTACAATCTGTTGCGTTAGGCCCGCGGTGTCCAGGTCTCCGATCCGCCGCCCGCGACGATGCATGCATGTGCTTAATTGGTCTATCTTTGCTCGGCGTCGGCTCGGCTTCGCGACACGTTGGGGGACAGGTGACCGTGCGCCGTTGCCAAGTGGCCCGAACCGTGTCAAGAGCGGAGAGGTGGTCTCTTTGCCCGGCGCCGCACCCAGTCTAGCTAACGGTTTCTTTTTCTGGCCGGCGAGCTTTTTTCGGCGACGATCCACGAACGCGAGCGAATCGATTCCGTCAACAACCGCATGCGTTCCGGCGGCATCCATATATTCCCCGTTGGCCTAAAGCCGCCGCTTAAAAGCGATCCAAAAGTACAGAGAGTTTAAAGTGATCCGAGGCGCGCAGGGAACCTGTGCTCCGCTCCGCGGGCACACGCCTTTTACTGCTCCCGCCAGTGAGTCAAAAAAGCCACCGATCACGATGTGCAGACGTGCATTCCCGGCACGGGCTTCTTCCACAGTGCGCGCGCGCACGGCTATTCTTCTTCTTCTCCGCTTTTACGTAAAACCAGCCACCAGGTCCTGGAGGGAAGTAATTAAATTGAAACATGGTCCGGCCGTGCGCCACAAAAGGATTCATCGTGTCACGTGCTTGTTTGGGTTCTCTTTCGGTTGAGCCGAGAGAGAGCTCTCCCAGATGATCTCGATCTCCTCGCTTATGCTACTGCGCCTTCTCTCTTGTAGTAATAAACACGGCCCAGACTTCACATCTTTCACTTCTATGCGTGGCAGTGACTGGATGGATGCCTGTTGTACCTCGCTCGATCGATACACATGCATGTCATGGCCAGGCTTTGCCATCTTTCACTCGCTCGTCCGTTGTAACAATCCACAAGAGCTAACTGGAAATCGTTCTTATGCATATGCCATGTTCTCCTTTCCTTACATATGCCGTCGCTGTTGTGGCATCGGCAGATGGGACGTAGCAATCACTTTTGTGCGTATTCTGTATGCCAAATGTTACGGTCCAAGTTGGCGTCCCGGAAGAAGACGTGCATGTACATCAAACTTTCGAATTCTTGCCAGTTCAGGGCAATATACCGCACACAACTCTTGAAAACTGAAGATTAGAACCTGCACCTCCCCCACATACTCACTTCTTCTCAGGCATATTTCTCTGCTGTAGTATAGGAGTACTACTCAGCATGCAAACTGAACTAAAAATTGAAATGACTTCAATGCAGAAAAATCCGACAGAAGAACAAAAACGAGTCCAAGTGTTGATTATTTTTTTTTTAGAAAAATCCGACAGAAAAAGTTGTAGCCTTATACCAAAAAAAATGTAAATTACTTTTTTTAAGAATAAATGTAAATTACTTTTTGAAAACGAATGGGCTGAGAACTAAGGAGTCAGTTGGGCCGAAACGAAGCCCAGACCATTTTCTTGAGCCCATGTCATAGCGCGGCCCCGTCACGCCGTCGAATGAATCGATGCCTTCCGCCATGGCGCGGTCGCAGAGCCTCGCCGCCGCCGCCCTCGCGGCCACCGCCGCCGTCGTCCTCTCAAGTAATCTCCGCCTCCCAGTTCATCTCATAATCTCTACCACCTCGTGTTACCAATCACTTCCCTGCCCATAGTGGCCTAGTCCTAACTCACCAACGTACCCCAGGCCTGTTCTACAAGCGCAAATGCGGCCGCCTGGCCGAGCGGGTCCGGGAGCTGGAGGCCTCGCTGGCGGTTGCCACGGAGAAGGCTGCCGCCGAGCGCCGCGGCAGAGTTCGCGCTCAGCAGGTCTGCACCGCCGCGCACCAAGCTGTCCTGCATTCGAACTCGCATATTTTCTCATTCAGCCTTCCTATCTCATGCTGCTGAATTTTGATTTTTGGTTTCAGTCGTTGAGGAAGGCTCTGAGCGAGCGGGAGCCCCGTCCATACGAGGGGATGCCGGCCAAGGCCCCGGCGCTGGCGTCGTACCCGATAGCTCCCATCGGCACTGTGCACTCCTGCTTCTCCACTAGGTGCTGACTGCTTCAATCCTTATTGTTCCAATTGGGGATGCTTTGCAGCAATTCAGCGCACTTCCTTGTGTAGCGTGTGTGAATGAAGGGTGGGAAGGTGTGAGTTGTTCATGTGAGAATGAAGATAGTGAGCTACAGTTGCTGATTCTGCAGGAATGGTACACCGAGGCAGCCTTTAGTAGTGCCACTGGCCAGAGCGACTGTGGCGCTTGATCCGGCCCGTGCACCAGTGGGAGCACTCGAGGGGCTTGCTAGTTACTCCCACTGCTGGATCCTTTATGTGTTCCATCTAAACACTGATCTTGATAAAATGTGGAAAGACCCTGCTAGATCCAAGCTAAAAGCAAAGGTGTGGCCTTTTCTTAGTTGTTTGGCTGTTTTTAGTAAACACAGGAAACAAATGTGCGTGTTGCACTGGATATGGGCTCTTCAGCTAATGAATTCTTTTGTTTGTCATGGAAGGTGAGAGTACCCAGATTGAAAGGGGGCAAGATGGGGGTTTTGGCAACTAGATCTCCTCATCGGCCCAATCCAATTGGACTGAGTGTGGCAAAGGTAAGAATTATAGAATTGAACCATTATTTCTTTTGCTGTCCCTGTGGCTTGTGCAGCACAACAGTTGAAGTGTCACTATGCCCATTGTTATTGCTTTCTGGAAAAGAAATTGAGGATACCAGTGTATACATGGAGAAAATCCGTTAAGCAGACAGCTATCTTAATGATCATGCTATCTTTCATGCCAATGTGAGGATTAAAAAATTTGTGACGGATGGTTTGGCACACAGATTACACCATAGGGATGCTATTCACAAAGGTTTTCCTGCGATGGACACATGCTACAGTGTCCATTAAACTATAAGAAACATATGTAGTAATAGATTGGATTGAATTTCGTCCCCATTGCCTCACGCCGGTCGACTCTGTCTATATACAATACCATGCACCATAGAGTTTGACTGTTATTCGCTTTGGATCATTGCCTAATTTCATTGATCTTGTTCAGCAGGTTCTTTTCATTTTAACTTTTTACAGGTGGAGGCGGTGGATGGTCATTCTATTTTGCTTTCTGGAGTAGATTTGGTGGATGGAACGGTACCATTTGAAATGCTTATACGATTCAGCATTATACATAGGATTAAATTGATTCGTTGATGAGAAGTTGTGAACTCTTCCTGATACATCGATCTTCTATTGGCAGCCTGTCGTTGATATTAAACCATACCTACCGTATTCTGATGGTGTTAAAGACGCATCTGTTCCTGATTGGTTAGAGGTATGCACCATATCTCATCTCAGTGGATCGTTTATCTTGACCTTTCAATTAACTCTCGGGAAAATGCCCTTCCTTTTACTTTTCTGGATCATCTTCAGTTCTACATCTGTAGAAAGCTCATTTTTATGCCCCATTTTCTACTTTTTCGTTCTGTTGTCACTACAGCACCAGATAGCTCACTTGATACATCAATCATTCGTATCAGTAGTCTTACTTGGTACCTTTCATGGCAAGGGCATATCTGAGATACTGTTGTATCACCTGAATTATTCGCCACGTACTAATATTGCTTGTTCTGTCCTAGCAGGTTGATGGTGCATTAGCCGTGGAATCCATCCATTGTACCGAGCACTTCATTTCTGCGCTTCGCAACTGCTGGATGCATATTGTAAGTGCTATGCTCCTGTAACGAAAACGTTCTGTCCTCACCATTGACTGTGATTGTTATTTCACTCCACTGCATCATGTTTTTCATTAGACAAATACAACCTCCATATTTGTTTCTTGTAGTTTACCACGAGTTCTAGCACTAATTTGAACTAAAGCCTCATGTCCTAACGACTATAAAAAAAAAGTTTGGAGGTAGTAGTAAATAACAGTCTTGACTTACAACTCAACAATCATCTGTTTCAGCAAAAGCAGTCGCTCTATGCCTCAGCGGATGAATTCCAAAATCTGGTCAAGGAGGTGCTCTCTTGGGACATCAGATCATTGTCTCAACGGATCCGGCCCCATCAAGTTACCATGGAAAGGGGCCAAGACACCCAATGTGGTGAAGAAGTTGACAAGGGTCCCGAGGACGAAGCAAGCTTCAATGTGGTCTACCACCTCCATCTCGAAGGCATTGATGTGTCATACAGGATAGATCAAAATTCTAACACCGTTGTCGAGGATGCAGCTCTCCTTCCAGGTGTCGTAAACCAGAACCGACATGGTCACATGGTTACTTGACATGGAGGGATAGACTTGGCAGCATCTTGTGTCATGCAGAACGGCCATTCGGCTCATCATTTTGTTATCATTTGCTGGTGTAGGATGTCCTGGTCCTGGTGAATGTGAGGACTTGCAATCTCTGAACTGAACTTGAAATGTTGAGTTTTTTTCCCCTCTGATTTCTGTTGGAGTTTGAGTGGTTATGTGAACGGAGCCAGGGTTCTAATTTGCTTCATTTCGTCACGCTCTCATGTGTCTCATGCCCCATTTACAGTTGCGCCGCAGTATTCATGTTGACGGCTTCTTTGCCTGGTCAGCCACCCAGAAGTGCCGATGCAATTGCGAGTTCGGGCAAACTCACAGTCCGCCTGTCAACTCCAGCTCCTTCCTGCGTCACCGGGAGACGAAGGCATTGGCACGCGTGATTGAAGTATATTGTAGATAGAGCGACACCAACGGTTTGAGCGGAACAGAGCAAGCAGCCCCGAGACCGAGAGAGGCAACGTAGATTGGGCGCCGCGCTTTCCGGACCGGCATGCGAGCTACAGGACGGTGGCTCACCGTCTCTAGCCGCCGCGCGCGGTCTAGGCGCTGCCGTGAGGGCTTCTATGCCGGATGGAAGGCCCGTGGGCGGGTGGTTATGCCTGCGGCAGCGGCACGGCGGCGGCGGCGCCTGCGTTGTCGCCGGCGAAGAAATTTATCAAAGTGCCCCCTGGTTTGTGATACCTATATTTTGCAGAAAGACCCTAATTTGGATCGCGTTCAATAGTCGCGATTCAATCTAGGGGGTTATATGTAAACATTGAATCGCGAAGTCGCGATCTAAATATTTGCATATAGACTCCTGATTTGGATATCTTATTTGAGTCGCGATCTAAATGTTTGCAAATAGGTCTCTTCTTTTGGCGGCCGGCTCGTGCCTCCCTCCTCGGCTCGTCCGCCATCAACGGCCGGCGACCTCCCCAGTCCCCACCTCCCGTCCCGCCGGAATCTCCCAATCCCACCACCCCACTGCCACACGCTCAGGCCCTAGCACCAGCTCCCCACTTCTCTGCTCCGTCTACGCTGCAAGGACGGGGCCGCAGATGGTGGGTGCCATTAGTGAAGGTATAGATGGTGAGAATTCTAAAAAGGTATAGATGGTGCGGTGCGACTCTGGTGCAGAAGGCAGAGGCTAGCGCAGGGCAGGTGTTCTCGCTGGAATGCAGGCGTAAAAGGTAACTTTCTTTTGGCTGTGTATCTGTGTGTTTATTGGCACAATTCTTACATCAGAAGCTTTGAACTGTACTAGCTCCTGCAGCGCCATTTGTGCACAATTATTATCAGGTACATTTGGAAGCTTACATTTTCGGATTGTTATTACTTATTGGGATTGTTTCTAGTTTCAAAATGCTGAATGATATTTCAAACTATGTTATTGCAACCATCCAAGGTTGTACAAAAGGAATTTCGCATCTTTCTTCTCTTGTAAGCTTAAACAATAGATTTGCAGTCCTTGTTAGACTGTTAACTTGAGGTTCTCAAGTCTTAAGCGTTAGTACCTCACTAGATTTTCAAACGGAGATCCTTATAAGCTAGCTACTAGCTGAATTTCAGATGTATTCTGTTTGCAGAGCAGTACTTGGTTCACCCCCATGAATGGCTGCTGAGGCATCATCACACATGACGGTGCCTGTGTGAAGATTTCTATCAGAAACCTGTTCTGAACCATTTTGCTCATGTGTCAGGTCATTTGCTTCTCTGTCTCCTCTAAGGTGGACTTGTTCCTCAACTCCTTGATTTCCTTCATGAGGCTCATTGTTTTCTTCATTTGTTCTATTTTCTTCTAGCAGTTCGTTATCATCTCTCATGATCTTTGTTGACATGTGCTTCTTTTTGTAGACATACATTATCAAGGCTATCAAAAGGGAAGAAGTTGAAGCAGCTCCAGTTAGTATGAACAATCCCCTGAAGTTGTCAAAGGTGAGACTACTTGAACCAGTGACGGGGCCCACATTCTGGCAGTCATTTTGATACCCAATCCATTTTTTTTCGATTTGAATCATGGCATCTCCCCCTGTTACATTGAGAATTGCCTTTGAGATATCCCCTAGTAGAGGATTTCCCTTTGCCAGTGCCTGTGCAAACAACATAAAAAGTTTTAATAATTCACACGCAACAATAGATAACAGTGTGTTTCATGTCCTATATGATGCAGTGAAGGTTTAAAACTCCATTTGTGCTGACTTCTAGGCATGCTGATTAGGCACCAAGAATATAAATAGGATATTTAAGGCCTACATAACTGTAGGATGTTATCTTTTCACATGAATGCTAGCTGTTTTTTCCCCAGAACCTAGCTGATGTACTCATTTACTTTATCTATAGGCAGTGAAATTTGTTGTTAAAACTTACATATCCAAAACCTGCAGCCTTATAAATTGGCCCGACCATAGTGTAACCGCTGCAGTGGTTTGCAAGAAATAATTTAATGTAGGGAACTTCATGCACGAGAGCAGCAATACCGCCACTGTCACTTCCTCTGGAAAGTGCATTATGAAAATCATCAGGAGTATCATAAGGCTTGATCTTGGATCTGTCAAATCCAAGTTCTTCCAAAAGTCCCTCGACATATGAGCCACGATGGTACCCCACATATTCGCCACTTCTTAGGAGTTCTTGGATATCATTTACAGTTGGCTGAAGCTGTTGTACTGTCAACATTGATGTCAAACTCGCGGTGTAACTTGATGTAAGTACCAGAAGAAAGCACAGCCACACGATCAGCACCACCCGAGATAAAAAGCGTTCTACAATCTCTTCTGCAACAATTATGATCAGTACCACCACACATTCAGTGATTTTAGCCAACTCAAATCAAACTTGGAAACTGTAACATACACTTATTATGGCAATTTTATTTTCTGTACTAAAGAAAATATAATAGCTAATGCTAAATTCTATATATATAAATACTTTCCAAGGATAATGTGTACTAACTGCTTGCTAAGTCAGCCAACCATATGCTGCTTTACTCCAGGATTCAGGTCTCATAAGAGTTTGATTTTGTGAGAAAATTCATTCACTACAACGTTCCACACAAAGTAAGGTGGTATCATATATGCTGGAAAAGTGTAGTAATCATGCTACTAGATCGCAGTCAATAAATTCTGAAATTTTAGTACAGCAAGGTGAGTAGATAATGATACTTCTGAAATTAAATGATACGGATTATTCTAGGTAAAGAACTATGTCAAAGCATTTATCTGAGGACCCTAGTAGTAAGTGGATTTGGAATAATTGATTAGCATTTCTTCAGGGCTTGCAAAATAAAATCAGTCTGGTGCCTGTCTGATTCCAATCTTTATGTTCCTATTGTTTTCTTAAGTTTGAATAACATAAACCCAAGACTTGTCTGTTTGCCAAGTTGTTATTGCTAACCACCAGTGTGAATCTCTGTCAGTTACGTTATTATAAGACGGTGACATATCGAACATCCAATACAGATTTCTCATATGGATACTAGTGATGTATTCTATTCAATATATGCAGGAAAATTTTGTGATAAATTGAACTCAACTCTCTTCAAATATGGAGAAAAAGATCATAATCCCGAGCTGTCTGGGAATCGGCCCACGAACATTCTTATTGTTCCCTAGAAACTCCAATAATAATACGACCACACCAGTGTAGATAAAGGACATAATGCTCCCAAACCACATGCCCGGCGTTAGTGGCTTCAAGAAAATCCACGTGTTCTTGTTTACTCTATCCCTGACTGGAACCACCATTGCTATTCCAGATTCTGTGTATGGCAGAGTAAAATCGGCGTAGAAAGTTCGGTTATATCTGATTGTTATGTCTCCAATTACTATATCGTATATCTGAAAGACATAGAAAGAAATGTTTAGGTGTGTACTGAGAAGACACTATTTGGCTCAATATATCTTTATTAACAATGGTAAACAGCTGTCTTACAGTGTAATATGGATGGATAAAATTTAGAATAGCACTCAATATTAGTTTGGGCATATGCTCTTCTCATGTAAAATACTTTTGGTTTCACATCAAGTCAGGGTTTTCATTGGGTTACTGGGTTATTATAATCATATATGATCGTGGCTCTCATGTTATGCAACTTATTATGATTTAAGACTGGTGAACTACATTGCATGCTAATATTGTTTGTTATGATAAACTAATAAAAATTGATAATGAAGCATGTGTGCATGAACTTGTACTTTGAAAAATGTGAAGAAATGTGGAAGTGTTTGTATATTGTTACACAGAAGAATGTTAGGAATTTTGTCATCCAGTTGTATGCAAGTCTAATTAGTGAGTGCTTAAGACTTCAGCTGCATAAAACAGTGTAGGAAAATCAAGGCCCAAAACTTATTTGTACCTTAAGGTGAACTTGATAGACAAAATCATCGTAGCTTCCGCTGCTTGTATCCTCTGGAGAGCCAAATAATACATACTCATAAGGTACTGCATATGGAAGCATCTTCACTGCTTCTTCAAATACATCAACTGAAAGGCCGGATGCTTTTGTTGCACCTGTGATCTGATCCTTTTCAACCTTTATAAATTCTGGATATCCACTTGTGCGTACACCAACTTTAAGTTTCTTCCCACTTACAGGAATCTCAAATCCTCGGGGTATATCTATAGATTCTCCAGGCCAGATAACAGGATTTAGATCAGGCAGTGAACTTGAATATATTGTTGCTGGTTGTGATTCATTTAATTTCCTTGAAATTCCCTTTTCCTCCGTCCAGAATCCGATTTCTCTCCATCCTCTCCCGACTAAATTTATTATTTGAAATGTTGAAGCAACTAATTGCCTATCTGAAAGGTCAAACTTGCCACTCAAACCTGTAAATTTGTGCTGCATGATTGCCTTCAAGAGTTCTGGACCATTATTGGATGTTTTCAGTTCTTCCAAGTTTGTTAAGTTTTTTGTAGCTATTGGTTTTCGGAATTTGGCATTGGTAAGTCCAACCTTTTCTGCAGCTAGTGCCACCGCCCAGATTGTATCATAGCTCCATAGTCCAAAGATGTTTAATTTCAATGGTGGGTCAGTTGGGTTGTCAACTTGGTATCTCATATTCCATCTCGTGGTGAAGCTATTCAGTTCTGTTGATTTGGGAACGTAAAATTGAACACCCAGGGCACCATTCATTGATTCTACGACAGAAGGATGCAGAGAATCTATGAGATTGGTTACTCCATCAGTAAGGATCCATGCATATCCTTTGTTCATCATTCCTATTTCTTTTGCCTTTATGAAGAGTACTGAGGCCAATGCTGATGACATGTGAACAATATATACCCTTGGCTGCATTGTCATCAACTTATATAATTCTTTGGTAATTTGTTCACTAGTCGCTGATGGAAGAATCACACTGCGATAGGGAACATGGGCATTTATTTCTTGGAGGGCATCGACAAGGCTTGGTATGATTCCTCTACCACAGTCAGTGTCTTCATATATAGGCACTACCATTCTCCATCCATAAGCTTTAATTATGGAGGCAATGCAGTTCAATTGTGCTGAATCATTTAGTGTTGCACGGGCAAAATATGGAAGACTGCTAGGAGACAGAGTCGGGCTTGTTGCCATGGAAATGACTGGAACATGGCTTTTGTTTCCGAGATCCGAGATAAATATGGCTTGTGAAGATTTTTCAGGACCAATTATTGTTTCTACATTGTAATTCTCCAGCAAGTCAAGAGCTGCATAATTCAAATGACGAAAATTTGGTTAAAAGTCATCAGTTCATCATTAAATGGACATTTTTATATTACTCTCTCCATTTTTAAATATATGACGCCGTTTACTTTTTTGTTGAACTTTGGCCAACAATATATATCTAAGTAATTAGTTACCTGAAGTGAAATGAATATCACTAGATCTGTCATCAAAAGCACTTCAAGGTTAATTCATACATTTAGCTATTTGCATAAATGTTTATAGATAAGACGAATGGTCAAAGCAATGAAAAAAGTCAACGGTGCCATTTACTTAAAATCGGAGGGAGTGTTTAAAAAAAACTTGGGATCAAAATTTCGGTTAAAACATGGCCATAAATGTTGGAAGGATGACACAAGTGAGACAAAATCAAGTTCCTTTTTTTCGAGAACGTACAAAATCAAGTTCCCAAATTGCAAATGTGCAGAAATTTTTTTCTTGACCATGAGACAACCAGATGCACCTCGACTGTTAGAATAGGCTGGTTGCAGATAAAAATGTATAGAAGAGAGAAACTTTCTTTCCACTTGCCACTATAGCTGACTGATTCAAAGTCTTTCCCATATCATGCTTTGTATTTGGCCTCTCGATGGCTGCATTACCTATTAGTTTTTTATTTTTGGATGGATAGAGCGAATTTTCTCTCTACCTTTGATATACCATGAGTGAAAAGATTTGTGCATGGTAGATAACTGTGCTGCTAGCGATTGTATACAACGTAAATGTGGATAAATATGGTTATTCTTCACTTAGTCTGAACCATTGAAACAGCTATCTATTTCTGTTCCTATAGTTCTGTTTTTAGTTTTTCCATTTATATGCAGCTTTTGGTACTTTGTTCCATTTTCTGGTACAAATCATTTTGGTACTCCTAGCTCTGTTAATGACCAGTTTTGAGGCATTGCAAGAAATACGCTAATATTGAACACATTTTTCAGCTGGGCATGTAATAATTTGCGCATTAGACTGACTCCAACAGGTGAGGCATCACGCGTTGCAAACCCATTTTGGCTCCTCCGGTGGTACTGTTCAGCCTCCAACAGGTGAGGCATCACGCGATGCATCTTTGCATCGGAGGAGGGAGGGGAGCCAAACTTGGCGCCCCTCTCTCCTCCGATGCATCGCGCGCGGAGGTGGGCCCCGGAGGCGGTGGCGCGCGCGGGAGAGGCGGGTCGCGGCGGTGGTGGCGCGCGCGGGGGCGGGGGAGGAGGGGCACGGCGGAGGAGGGGTCCAACGGCCGGGGCACGGCGGAGGCGGGCGCGGATGCTGGGGCACGCCGCGGTCCTCCAATCGACGGAGCGACCTCGTGCGGTGGTGGCGGAAGCTGGAGTCCGAGCTCCGGTCCAAGGATGCGGAGGCCGAGCACCCACACGAGCACCTCCGCGGCGGGCACCGAAGCTCCGCACGTCCGCCTGTCGCGCAGCTCGCCGCGGCTTTGCGCGGCCCGGATTGAGCTCCACCAACACAAGCAGGTCGACCTCCGCTTGCATTCCAATCGATCCCCTTGCAAGCTCGAAACCCAATTGAAGGCTGCAGCTCAAATCGACCCTCATGGGGCTCAAATTGTGCTTGCAGCAGCAGCAGCAGCAAGTTGAAAATGTCCACATCAATTCGAGCTTGCTGCTGAGAGAGACCGTGGACGCAACTGGTTGCCAGCGCGTGGCGTGAGGCTCGCGGGGCTGCGGTGCGCGGGGCTTCGCGGCGCAGGGGCGAGCAGAGCACGCGGCGCGCGGCGACGTGGGGCGCAGGGGCGAGCGGGGCGCGGGGCTCGCGGAGCTGCAGGCGAGCGCCAGGCACGGCGGGCGAGGGCGCGCGAGCAGGGCGGCGGGCGACGGCATGTCGAGGGCGGGAGTTGGACGGCGGGCGAGCGGCTCCGGCGCGGCGTCGCCCGGCAGGCGAGGGCCAGGCGCGGCGAGCGACGACACGGGAGCACGGGCGCAGCTCGGCAAGCCAGGCGTGGAGGCGAGCGCGGCGGCATCGTTGCCGTGGGCGGGGACGGTGCGCTCAAGTCCCTTGTCGCCGAGCCCGGACTGGGCGCCGCTGCGTTCCCGACCCTGTCACCAAGCATACCGCCGCGGCCGTCGCCGACCACTGCGAGGATGGACGCGATGACGACGTTGAGGAGCAGGAACAACGCGTGCGATGGCATCGACAGGGGCGACGCGGGCCACCACCAGCACCAGGGCGCCACGAGGGAGAGGCCGCCGGCGCCACCATCTTCTCGTCGCCAGACACGAGCAGCGCCGCCGCCGCCGCGGCCAGCGCGACTTCCACGAGCTCCTCCTCCCTCCGCGAGCACGGCCTCCACGAGCTTCTTTCTTTTGCTGCTCTGCTCGGCTTTGCCATCGACGCGGACAGAGGGAGATGAGGGAGGAAGAAGAGGATCGATGCAGCCTCCAAATGCCATCGCTGTTGGAGACAGGGTGTTGCAATAGGAAGGCAGAACATTATACACGACAGGCATTGGCCAATTTGCCTCTCAAAAATAGCTCCTATTGTTGGAGTCAGTCTTACAAGGGCAAAAGAACCTGCTCCTGAATCCTGACGGATTAGTTGTGGAGCGAATGGCATGGGACTTCGCTGTTGTTATGTGGTGAATATCACCTCTTGATCTACTTGTCCAGAAATGCACATTTTCATGAATGAGAATTGCTTCTCGTCACATGAAATCAACTAGATCTGTTTGTTTGTTTGCCTAGCTAGACTAGATTTTAAGTAGTACAATCTTTTACTATTCTTTTTTTCATCAAGTTAAGCGTTCATCTACTGCCGAAATTGTGATGATGGCTTATATTTTCGCAGCTGCTTTGCATGTGTTCTCGCATGGTCACTTTACCCATGTTGCTGCTAAATGAAGATAATATTAATTAAGACATTTTTAAGCTACAATGCCGACCACACTATTGAGTGATGGTACATGCAACTAATTATTTCAGCAGCACATGACCAGCAAGTAAATGTGATTTGCACTTGACGAGGTTTCAGAATATCTACCTTGAGCTGCAGCTCGAACATCATCACCCATGGAATCCCTGATGTGGAGGACAGGCTTTGTGCTATAGTTTTGATGGACAGCATGGAAGTCCTCCATAGCCAATGAGATGCTGGTAACGGCTATTTTGCCGACCAAGGATCCCAAGTCAAGGATGACTCCGACATGGACTTCCTGAGGTTCTCTTCCAGTAGCGTTTTGTCCGACGGCGATGCTAGCTGACAGCACGAGGAGCAGGACGAATCTATATGCTACCTTCATTTGCCGAGAAGTGAGGTCTGCGGAATCTATTTGCTCCTCATTCCTTTCAGTTATATGTAGCCGAAGTGCCAAACCACATTTCTATACTTTAACGCCATGGGTTTGTTTGCTGATGCCGTATAGAATTGCTTCGAACTTCAGTCGCTTGATAAACAATACAGTAGTTAGGAAGGCCTTGATTTACACCACTTTATTGTCACCAATATGACAGCCCACTGGCTTTTTCTTAGTTGCAAAGTTGTCATTTCTGAACCGTGTATTCAGTTATGTATATGCTTTTGCTAATAATTGAGTGCATTACTAACCAATTAAAATCGGTGTATGGCGGCTCCAGTTGAATTTCATTTGGAGGGCACAGGGGGCTTGGTTCTCAATGTCAAATCGCCTTCTCAAAAGTCAGTTGCTTCGACTCCAAGCCGTTTTCTGTTGGCAAGTGTGAAGGTTGACTTTCTTCTTTTTTTGCGAGGGAGTGAATGTTGACTTTACCAATCAAGCTAAGTAGTCTGCAGTTGATTTGCTCAAGGCGATATTGTTTTCATCAATTGGCCTTTAAATATGCTTTTCGAACAAGACGCATCTTAAAAAAAACAGCCACTGTGCACATCTTCAACTCGGGAGAAGAAAGGCCTGCCTCCTGACGTGGTTACTGTGAATTCAGCTATTGTTCTCTCTTGTTAGTTTAAGCCTTTAGGTGCAGTTTCGAGGTAACGAGGGTTGAGGAGGTCAAATTCACGAAGCAAAGCGTGTTAGTTTATTTTCAGTCAAATGACTGGACCTGTTCGCAGAAAGCAAAACAATCTTTTATTAAACCTTCTCAGTTAAATCGTCTTCTATGATGAGTTTTATTTCTAGTCGATCAAGCATAGATCTGAAGGGGAGAGGCATGTAAAGAAGGGGTTGGAACCGTAGTCCAGAGGCTGAAAACAATAGAATCCATTCGATTTGTATTTTAGGGCTGATATTACTGCAGATTATCACTCTTGGAATCCCTGATATTGACAACCAGCTTTGTCTTATACTCTCTCCAGCTTTGTCTTATACTCTCTCCGTCGCAGTATAATTGTCGTTTTAGCTCTTGGCATGAAGATTAAGGAAATTTGATAAATGTGGATGCGTAGGAAACGAGGAGAGAGATAAAGATAGAGGTGTATCGAAAACAAAGAAAGTTGCATCAAGAAGTGAGAATGATAATTATTTTGAAAAAACTTAATAAACCTAAAATGATAATTAAACTGAGACGGAGGGAGTAGTTTCTATGAGAAGCATAAAAATCTTCCATATCCAATGAGAGACTGGTTTGTGATATTTTGCCCATCAAGCTACCCAGGTTATGGATCACGCCGACGTGAAGGAGTAATGCTATGTTTACTTATAGGTCATGAATTTAAGTAAAACTTGTTTGTAAATGTAGCACTGCTCAGATCCATAGCTACGCCGTGTCCTTAATTTGCAGCTTCAATTTCGTTGTTTGCAGGTGCCCCTCCATTGTTTCGGCGGTGCTGCCTACCGAGCTCTATAAGCAACTCGTGCTCTGCTTGGCCCTGCCCCTGCGCAGGTAGACCTCCGACTTGTTCTGCTTGGCCCTGTGCACGTAGCTCTCCGGCTCGTTCTGCTTGCGCATTCGCTGGGACTTGTTCTAGCACCTGCGCTGCCCCTCCGCCATTCGGCCCTGCTTCCACCTCCACCACTGTTTCAGGTACCTCTTGCAGCCGTCGTGATGGGTTACCACGCAGACGAATAATCAGATGAGTATTCTTGCTAATAGGCCAAGTAACACTCTCATCGACATCACCATCATGGACATGCTCAACAGCCAATTCTGCCACTGGTCTCTCAACTCGCTCTCCTGGTCTCCTCCGTCGGTACCACCACAAAACTGCATATATTATCCCTGCGGCTGTCCACAGACCGAAGGTTATGTAGAACACTCCTCTTAAACTGCTCCACGTAATAATAGATTCCGGCTCGATGCCATTTCCCTTGCTGGTGCAGTCCACCTCATCTCCAAGCCACTTCCGCTCAATGCCCACAATCTCGTCCCCTTCCGTCACCTTCAGTATGGCCCTCGACACATCAGCCACAAGTGGAGAGCCCTTGGGGAAGACCTGTCAGTTGCCAAAACCTCAAGATTTAGAACTGGTTGTGTAGACGTGAAACTAAGAAACTTGAACTGCTTGTTGAACAACTATCGAAACTTTTACGGCACTTCAAGAGATTTTACCGCACATTGTCATTCTATTTGGGTAGCGCATATCTTGATGGTTTACAATCAACCCAATATTCAAGACGCACGAGAGCATAGGCACCGTTATATTAGATTTTGACAACATTTGTAAAATTTCTTCTATACAAATGACATTCGCTTGCAAAATAATAATAGAAAGAGTAAATTTCGAAAAATCGTAGGTTTTAAGGTCCTTGTCTCACAAAACCGCAGGTATTTTGGTTTATGTCCCTTAACCCTTTTATGGTCATATTGTTTCACAAAGCCCCACCCCTCTCTCAAAAATAGCAAAGAACATGACACGCGAACTATATTTTTGTGCTTCCTTGATTCAGTGTTCGGTGATCAATTTGATTAGCAAAATCATTTAGTTGGATCCACAGCCATGCAAATTTTGCAAATTAAAGTAGCGTCCATAGGTAAGATCCATACTGTTTTGATAGGGGTGGGGTTTCATGAAACAATTTGACCATAATACACGGGGTTAAGTGACATGAACCAAAATACCTGGGGATTTGTGAAACAAGGACCACAAAACCCGGGGTTTTATGAAATTTACTCTAATAAAAAGCATGTAAGCAACCATAATCTGAAACCACCACATGTATAGTCAGGAGGAAATTGGACACAATGGAGGGACAAAAACTTACAAAGCCAAATCCGCCAGTCTTGTAAACACGACCAACAACACTGTGGTTCCTGCAGTTCTTGGACATAAACAATTTGAGGTATGGTATTTCATCAAATATTGCTGCAACACCACCATTCCAACTCCCTTTCATCAATGCCTCAGCATATTGATCGGTTCTGTAGCTTCTAATTTTACTTTCGTCCACATTGAGGCTCTTCAGGAGATCCTTAACAAAAGACCCACTCTGGTAACCCACATAATCTCCATTACCAATAAGTTGATTCAAATCAACAACCGTTGGTTGGAGTTGTCGAACTGTCATCATAGAGGTTAAACTTGCACTATAGAGTTTCTCCAACAACCAAACCAGCAACACAAAGTTTATTAGTGCAAATTTAGATAGCCATTCCTTCAGTTTTGGGTCTGCAAAAATACACAGTGACAACTTATCAGGACAATAACTTGATCTGTCATGGCTTGCAAATGCCTTATTGTCATTACGGAATGTTGCCAAGACTTAATTGTTGTAATAACTTTGGTCATGAAATTGGTTTCCGAAGAATTGGGCAAGATTTTTGCAGTACAATAAAGAATAAAAGCCAACGAAATTTTTCAGAACATCTGACAACCTAAGTCCATATCTAGCCAATGCTGCCAGATTTTACAGTAAATGTTGACATCCATGAGCAGCAATGATAAGAGAGAAAAAAAAAAGGCACGTCATATACTAGCCACAGAAAACGTATGTCAACATTTACGTGTTAAACGTGTAATTGTTATATGTTTCCAGCATTCAGTTTTATATTTCTTTTTTTTATTTCTGTAACAATTTTTCCTCATTTGTTGCAAACTTCTCCAGTATAAGAAGCTAAGGGTGTAATAATAATAATAATAATAATATAACAGCAGCAGCAGCAACAACAACAACAACAATAATAAATGACAGCTTTAGGAACAAATATTTTCGTTTCAAGTTTATAAAGAAAATAAGAAGACTCTTCATTAGCTCTGTTTAGCTCACCTCTGGGAACAGTCAAAATTGCTTGAAAGCTGAAATAAGCAACATTGACGAGCTGCTTTGCCCTGCCGGCACTGCCACCAAAATATCTGCTTTCGTTCCGCTCAACAAACCATATGGAAAAACCTGTAAGAAGAAAAATAGCCAAGATAGCTGCCCAGAGGATTGGGTCGATAGGCTTCAGAAAAATCCACAAGCTCTTGTTCCAGTTCTCCTTCATTGGAACAACCATCTGCACTCCCGATTCAGTGTAAGGTAATGTAAAGTCCACGTATAAGGAGCGATTGATGATTATTGTGGTATCCCCAACCATTGCGTCATATCTCTGTTCCACAAAAAACAATAACTAAACCAATAGCTTTTCTTATTTAAATTTTGTGGACAGATCAAAAAGATAAACTGGAAGTGCCAGCTATTGATATGTTACATTAGCAGCTCTGGGCTCCCGAACTTTGTGCATACGCTTCAACTTTCCCTTTTCATCCGCCTCTAATTATTTTGTCATGTTATGGTTAAAGTATAAGCTTCATATACGGTTCTAAGATATAATATGAAGGCTATATCTAATAGAGCTCAATCTATGGAGGAGAAAAAACTTGGCACTAAAAGTAGGTCCTTTTCAAGCTGTATTTAACTATTTATTCATGTGTGATAAATAAGTGTTGATGGATTGTATCTTCCAAAAGGCATAAGCACCTCTACTTTTAAGAGGGGTTTATATGTTCACTCATTAGTTCATCCTCCCCTAGTAGTCCCATACAAAACCTCTACAAAACAAGAAATAAACATTTTATGAAACCATTCGATGTATAAGTTGTGCATGTCCCTCCACTTCCACCTACCACAAAAATTTCTATACATAGAGACCCAACTTCCCCCAAACGCATATCAGCCCTAGTTTTATCTCTTCAATCTTCATCATATCCTATGTACATAAAACCCGACAGATCATAAATGGAAACATGTGGGCCCCTACATAGTATTATTCTAAAAAAACAAATATAACTCAACTATGAACTCTTATTGCTAAGTACATGAGTACCATGGTTTCACAAAAGTTGGGCTGACAGTGAGAAACAGAAAAATTCACTTCTACAAATTTGGGTAGTGGTATTTAGAATGAGCTTACCTTAAAGGAAACTTGGTGACATATCTCACTATATGACATGGTCATGTTGGTGGCTATGTTAGGGTCCACAACAGGCACATATTCATAGGGGACAGCGTATGGCATCTCTCGTATGACAGCTTCAAAGATATCTATTGAATATCCAGTCACGTCATACTTTCCTGTAGCCGCATTCTTTTTAACATTCAAAAATGGGTTGAAGGAAGGCTTTACTGGTACAGCAATCTGCAACTTCTTTCCAGCCACTGGCCAGACCCAACCTCTAGGAGGTTGGGTGGAACCACCAGGCCAAATGATTGTATTCAATCCAACAGTATCACTTGGAACAGAAGAGGAAATGAGGTTCTTACTTAAGCCAAACTTTGGTGTCCAGGACCCAGCACTCTGATATGAATTACCGATCACATTAAATATCTCAAATACTGATGCCTGCCGCTGGCCGTCAACAAGAACAAAATCCCCTGATATGCCTTGGAACCTGGTCGCACGGATGGCATCAATAAGCCCTGGCCCATCTTGTGACACGCCAAGCATACTCAAATCATTCGAGCTGTTGCTGTTCCGTGATGACGGCATTTGGAAGCCAAGTGTAAGGGGTCCAACCTTTCTTAGGGCTGTCGCGATTGCCCATGCTGTGTCGTATGCCCACAAATGGAACACATTTGGATTTGCTGGGTCAGGTGCACCTGGGTTCTGTTGTCGGTACCTTGAAACAAATCGAACCGGAAAGTTGAGGAGCTTGTCTGATGGTGGCACATAAGGCCTCACACCAAGAACACCCTGCATTGAATTGATTGTGGTCTGGTCCAGGGTGCTAAACATATTGCCTACACTGTCAGTCACAATCCAGGCATAACCACTAGCAAGCATCCCAGCATCATGGGCAAGCACAAAGAGGCGTGCTGCAATGTCTGATGACATATGCACAACAAAAACTCGTGTCTGCATAGTCATCAGCTTGTTAAGCTCCGCATTAATCTGATCATCCGTAGGAGCAATAGGAATGACACTTCGGTAGGGGATGTGTGCATCAATGTCTTGGAGAGCATCTACAAGGTATGGTATAATGCCTCTACCAAAGTCGGAGTCTTCATAGATAGGTACGACTTGGCTCCAGTTGAAAAACTGGATTAGAGAAGCTATTGCAGGGACCTGGGAAGCATCATCCAGACCAGTGCGAACGAAGTATTTGGACTGCTTAGCTGACAAGTAGGGGCTGGTAGCCGAATAAGACAAGATGGGCACATTTGTCTGATTGCCCAAACCAATTATGAACCTCGCCTGCGTTGATGTCTTTGGCCCGATGATGGCTTGCACTTTGAAGTCCTTCAGCAGGTCTATGGCTGCAACATCAAAGAGACATGGGGGAGGGGTCAGAGCATACATTCATCAATCAAATAGCACTGAGCATGTAGACAGAAACATCGAATAAGGATGTAGATGGGTGTGTGGGTGTGTGTTGCACCAGGGTATTTGTCCCCTTTTTCTTCTTCGAGGAAAAAAAAAGGATGTAGATAGGCTTATTTCTTGTATTTTACAATGATCTGGCCTCTTCAAAAACTCAAACCCTTAGACCAAATAACAAACAAAAAATTCTTCCTAGTAGATCATGTAAAGTATTGATTTAAACTCTTACAGAGTATTCTTTTCCTTTAGAACATTGTCCTCACTCCCCATTTCCTCATCGTTTTTGCATAAGCAGACAAGTCGAAATTCAATTTGTGCCAGAAGTGCTAATGAAACTGACACCGGAAGCATTTATTCTCCTGTCTTCCAAACTAAAGAACAACTCATAATCTACTCCAAGTTGTACTACTAAAATTGGAAGCATTTATTCTCCTGCCTTCTAAACTAAAGTACCGTTTCCGAGGAACAGCAAGAAGCTTTCATTTTTCTTTTTGCGAGGCATGAATCTATTATACAATATTTATTGCATATTATGAGCGAACAGGCGAATTGCACCAGTGTGCCAAAAATGGGTCTCCTAAGATCGCGATGGACTTACCTCCCTGCTCAGCCCGCGGCAATCCCCATGGCGCTCCGGGAGCGGCGTTCCATGCTAGGATTAACGGGAGGACCTGTCCTAAATCTGCGGGAGCGCACTCTGGCGCCGGCCCGCGGCGGAGTTTTCGCAGGGGAAGCGCACATCCCCTGCAAATAACCTGGCGCGCCAACTTGGTTGGCAACTCCCAAATGCGCCGGAGCCCGGCGCGGCGGTGACGCAGGGTTGGACGAACGCATTGCGGGTCGCTGTCAGCCACTTCCTCTCCGCGGATTGCTGCAAGTGACTGATTAGTGATTGCACCGGCGGCGAGTCTCTGCACCCCCGTCAATCCCCAGTTCCCCACGGGGCATTTTTTTTCTTGGGATATTTGGAAATTTGACAATACAACTTTTTCGGTTTTGAAATCTACCACTACAACTTTCGAAACCGGTTTAGTGCCACTGGAATTTTCCTTAAATTTAAAATATGCTATTGGTATACGTATTATATGTGTATTTTACCTGTGGACAGAAATGCACTTCTTTCTTATCTTTCTCTATTCTCTCCATCTCCATCAGCCATAGCCAGTCCAACTCTCGGTGCCGCGCCGCTAGCTCCCCCTTCCCCCCCTCTACCGCTGCCGACCTGCCGCCGCCCTTCCCCTTCCCTCACCATCATCCCCCGTCTGGTCATCTTACTCCGTTCCATGCATTCCATGTATTCAATGCCACAAGTTAACATAAAGCCTCCATGGCCATTGACGGTGGCAGCAACCGGCACACTAAGGCCAGCTTCTCCCTCACTGTCTCCTTCCGCGCCGACGCCTTGCACCATTCCTTCTCCTGCCCAGCCATGAAGTCGGATTAAAGGTCGATTAACAGCTCGATTGAAGTCCGATTGAAGGCCTCGCCATGCTCCCAACGATGTCGCGACGCGCTTGCCTCGCCCTGCTACCCACGCAGCATTGGCGCACTTACTCGCCCATTGCGCCGCCATGAGCGCAAGGAGTTTGGGTGGAGCTTGAGTGCCCGCTGCTCTGGAGAGCAACGGGACAGGCGCGCGAGGGTGTTGCTACTCTAGACAACGACGGATGGGCTCAGCCTTGGTGGTTGCCATGACGGATGGGAAGGAGTTGGGGAGATGAATGAGGTGAAGAAGAAGGAGGGCAAACCTGTCCAAAATTGTACATAATGGCATATTTCAAACCCGAAGAAAATTTCAATGGCCGGTTTCGAAAATGGTAGAGGTAGATTTCAAAACTGAGAAAATTTGTAGCGGCAAATTTCCAAATATCCTTTTTATTTCTTTTGAGACACGGCCACCGACAGTTTTTTTTTTTGATCGTTCCTTTTTATTTCTTTTGAGACACGGCCACCGAAAGTTTTTTTTTTCAGACAGGTTAGGCAAGTGATGAGCGTCTACTACAGACATGGGCTCCTTCTGGATCAAAACGAGTCCATAATAATTTGGACCCCGAACAATACCATGGCTTTTAAGAACGAGCGAGTAGCTCGGCGGTAAAGTTGGCGCTGGCCACTTTACACGGTCGTACCGCGGGCTTGTCCTTGTAATAAAATTTGCAGTTGCTCTTTCTCACACGTGGAGCTACAGAGAGTGCGACGCCTCTCACCGTGTATTGGAGCCTATCGGTTTTCGATGATCTCTCAAAGGACGCGACCGTTGATGTGCAAGTCTGCATGGTTGTATGCATGGGTGTGTAGATGTGTGTTAGTGGAGTGAGTGAATGTGTACGCACATGAACAGACAGTTATACCAATATTAGAGGCTTAAAAAAAGTAACATAGTTTTTACAAGTTCAAAGTTCGTGAGGTGATTTTCGCAAAAAAAAAAGGTTCGTTAGGTGTAAATTAAGCTAGTGGAGCAAATAAAGTATAGGGTTTAACCTACTACTGCTCATTGGTACACATTTGCATCCCTATATGGAAGGAAATTTCATGGGGGAGCAATCAACGAACAAGGAATCAAAGATATTGAAACTGTTTGGGGACATGTCGAATTAGTGAAGCCACCTTTCATAGAAAACACATCTGGAGCCGTATATGAGAATGGGGAGGATGAACGGTTCGATCTCTGTCAGTGCCCATTGATTTCCTGTCCTATATTTACACAGATCTTAAAGCAAGTGAATGGTTGCAAAAAGATGCCTTCGTTAAAGGCAATCATTTTACTTCTCTGAATAATAACAGTCATTGCAATATAATGTACACCCTATTTAAGTTTGTCTTTTTATTTCTCGGGTTACAAGTGGAATTGAAAGCTCAAATTTTGCATGATGATAATTCTCACAATAATCTAAGTTAAAATAATAATCATAATAATAATAATCATAATAATATGGTATCATTTGTATGCACGGTAATTGCAATTAAACTATGTAAATAGTATCAAAACTATGTCATAATTATTTTAACATAGTTTGTTGCGTGGGTTGTCATCATGCAAAATTTGAGTTTCAAAATCTAATTGTAGGCCCAAAAAAAAAGACATACTGTTTGAGGGAGTGAAATGAGCCATCATTTTGTTTAGGAGTTGATCAATGAACAAAGTGAATTGTTTGAGGGAGTAAAATAAACTTTTTCCTATGTATAATGTATCCGATAGTGTTAAAACATGAAAAGCTTTTTTGCGCATCCATAAGTTTCAGGTTTTAACGGCCTCGATCATCTTTTTGATGTCGGTTCACCAGTATTACTATATAAAGCTTAATTACGCAATTGATTTCAGCGAAACTCTGCCTTTGACCAATGACCTACTCCTTGCACTAACCTACGTCAACAAAAGAAAACAAGAGGGTGTATATATCTAGCTAGCTACAGTACTTCCTAAAGCATTGAGAAATGCTGTCCTTGAGAAGTTCATCCAGTAACTCGGTAAGTATTCAAAATTCGTACAACTACTATTGCCCGCTTCATCGCAAGCTTGCGTTAACGTGCGTGCATATACTGCCTCCATGGGATACAGCGCGTACCTATATACGATGCATCCATGCATGCTTTCGTAATTCACAGCGTCATAACAAGCATAAAAAAATATATATATACCAGCTGATGTAGCAGTGATCTCGTCGTTCCCGCAGTCCGCGACATTCAGCGCCAACGTCGTCGAGGACCCGGGCTGCGACGCGTAGAAGTCCTCGAGCGCGAGCGAGATGGCCGCTCTCGTGGCCCTCCCGCCGGCCGATCCGAGGTCGAGCAGCGCTCCAACCTGCACGACCTTCGAAGGCGGCGTGCTCTGCCTCTGTGCCCACCCCAGCCTAGGCTGGTCATGGCCCACGAAGAGAAGCCACGAAAAAAACACCACGACGAAGGAGACAATGATGTTTCTAGGGGGCGTAATGGGTCTATCCATCTTGGATCTCAGCTCGATCTTGCGTTGGGATGAAGATCGTGAACAATTCTTTGGCGCCTTATATAGCCCGAGCTGGGTCTCTAGTAGTGTGTGTGCCAACGTTACGTAACTAGCCACGGCCAGTTGGTGTTTGTTTAGTAGTGGTTGACTTGGTGATCGACGAAGCAAACGATCGATGATGATGGTGATGATCCCTGCACGACCATGGAATTATGGCACTTATATTAGGCTTGGATGCGTAACCTAGGAACGACGTAGTGATGATCCATGATTTCTGTTTTGAGATGCCCTCACTCTATCATTGCTTGAGGGGTATAAAAATGAAACAGCGCGAGTTGCTCCCATGTTCCGTCCGTTGTGACGGCGCTGCCGCGACTTTTTTTTTTTTTTTTTTGAGCGACTAGTTAGATTTGTTTGACACGGTCCGAGAGAGAGAAACACAAGTAGCCATCCTGGGCTTTTCAATGAAAAATGAAGTATTCCCAGGCCGGTCTCTCTTGCCCAACACTGGTACGGTTGACCAGATTTGATGAAGCCCATTAAGCTGTCTGATAAGGGCCACATGCCCACATCCGTGTCGCAGGGAGACAGCCCATCTAGCCCATCCCTAACGAGCGCCGCGCCAGTCGTCAACTCAACGACCTGGCCACAATTCCGCGTGGAGAATGATTTGATGAGAGGAGAATTGCTACAAAAGACAGGCTAATAAGCCGGCCCATTTGTGTTGTGGCCTAATTTGCTCGGCCTTCCTTCTCATGGCAAGCAATGACAAAATGACACCTATGTCGCCAGCCCGTCTGGGGCCTGGTCCAACCTCAACAGTCAACTCGATGACCCCACATTCCCTCAACCCCACAAGGCACGGCAAGCCAAATCAGCATCCCATAGCAGTTCCTTCGCCGAAGTAATTCAGTGTGCATAGCTCTCTCTCGTCTCGTCTCATCTCCTCCCATGGCCGCCGGCCGCGCCTTCCTCTCTCTCTTCCTCCTCTTCTTGGCGGCCATCGCCTCTCTCCTCCCGACATCGCGGGGGCAGACGCCTCCCGCTGCGCAGGCGAAGGAGACGGTCACGGTGGGGCTCATCATCGACGCCGCATCACCGGTCGGCAGGGTCGCCAACACCACCATCCCGATGGCTCTCGAAGACTTCTACGCCGCCTACCCAAACTCCTCCACGCGGGTGCAGGTCCTCATGCACGACTCCGGCGGGGACGTCGTCGCCGCCGCGTCCGCTGGTATGGATCGACGACACCACCCCGTCCCTTCTCGTCAGCTCGTTGCGACCATGTAACGTTCTTGACGTACGTCGGCTCGTCTCGTTGCAGCGCTGCAGCTGATGACGATCCAGGGCGCGCGCGCCATCCTGGGCCCGCAGTCGTCCGTCGAGTCGGCGTTCGTGGCGGACCTCGCCACGCGGGCCGAGGTCCCCGCCGTGTCCTTCTCGGCGACGAGCCCCTCCGTGTCCCCGTCCGCCGCGGGGTTCTTCGTGCGCGCCGCGCTCAGCGACGCGACGCAGGCGGGCGCCATCGCCGCGCTGGCCACCTACTTCGGGTGGCGCCGTGTCGTGCCCGTCTACCAGGACGACGACTACGGCGCCGCCTTCGTCCCCTACCTCGTGGACGCGCTCACGGGGGCCCGCGCCGAGGTGCCCTACCGCTGCGCGCTTCCCGCGGACGCGTCCCGGGACGCCGTCGCCGCGGCGATGTACCGCCTCGCGTCCGAGCAGACGCGCGCCTTCGTGGTGCACGCGCGCCCGGCGCTCGCGGAGCGCGTGCTGGCCGCCGCCGAGGAGGCCGGGATGATGGCCGGCGGGTACGCGTGGGTCATCACCGTCGGGCTCACGAGCCTCCTCGGGTCCGTCCGCCCGCCGCAGGGAGTCATCGGGCTCGCGCCCTTCGTGCCGGCCACGCCGCGGCTGCGCGACGTCAAGCGCCGGTGGGCGCACAGATACATGCGCGACCACCGCGACGCCGACCCGGCGGAAGCCGAGATGGGCTGCTACGCCCTGTGGGCTTACGACGCCGCGTGGGCCGTTGCTGCCGCGGCGGAGCGGCTCGGCCCCGGCGACCTATCGCCGCCGGGGCTCGTCGGCGGCAGGAGCGGCCCCACGGACTTCTCCGGGCTCGGCAAGTCCAGCTCCGGGAAGAAGTTTCTCGCGGAAATAACCAACGCGACATTCGATGGCCTCAGCGGCAGGTTCCGGCTCGTCGACGGCGAGCTCACCGTGCCGGCCTTCCGGGTTGTCAACATCGTGGACAACGCGAAGGAGCGGAGCGTTGGGTTCTGGACGCCGAAGCGCGGGCTGATCCGGCGGCTCGGCAGCGGCGCGAACAGCGGGCTCGGCCCGGTGATCTGGCCGGACGATTCGACCGTCGTGCCGAGCGGTTGGGTCCAGCCGACGAGCGGGCGGAAGCTGCGTGTGGCCGTGCCGGGTAGAGTCAACCCCGGGTACCGGCCGATCATCCACCTGGACGTGGACCCGGCGACGAACAGGACGGTGGCCGGCGGGTACGTGATCGAGGTGTTCGAGGCGGCGGTGCGCCTGCTGCCGTACGCGCTGCCGTTCGAGTACGTGCCGGCTCCATCCATGCCTTACGACAGCCTGATCATGAACGTCAGTCTCGGGGTAAGTGCAGTTCCACTTCGCTTCAACTTTGTTCCGCTCTTTCCTTGCATTCTTGCATTACCCCGATGGACGCATTTGTTGAAATAGCATGAAATGACATAACAGTGTCTTTTACAACAATATTTTATACTCGACCGCGTTTTTGTAGAAAAGTTGTAGCGGCTACCTATCGCTAGGTGTGTGGAGCATATTCTTGTAGTTTTTTTTTATTTTAAACAAGCATTTATTCAGATTGTATTAGGTAAAATATAACTGAGGTAAGCCAATGAGTTGTATTATGTGATAACCTAAACTTTTGGTCATCACAATCATAGGCAAAAGGATCTTTGTAGTAAGCATGATTACGAATGATGATTTAATTATTTAATTAGGATTCAATACATAACTTAATTAATTCCAATACGCTAAGAGTACTTTTACGCATCCCCTAAATTTGAGGATTTTGCACTAAAACAATGCTGTTCTAGCAATAATTCAAAACTTTGCACTCCACGGAATAGTTTGCTTGTTGAATGTGCCCTGGATTGTGATTTTGATGCATACATATTAGCTTGTTTAATGTGGATAATCTACTTAATTACATGGGACATATACATATGGTGTGCATGATGTATTATTCTTTATATTCTGCATCCAGTTTATTATTTACAGGAAGTTAGCTTGTAATTTACATCGCTAGACTAGTCTTTGTTAGACTTTGCAAGAGCGCGAGGGAATGTTGACTTGAGATTCCAAAGCAGGCTTCTTACAGGTCATTTGGCATTATGTTAAGATTTTTTCACATATGTGATCATTCATCGATTCGTAGCAGCTGGTTGACCAATGACTAGGAAAAATCGTAGCAGCTAGTTGACCAATGACGAAGGACATAATATTTATTATCAGACATTGGGAATTAGTTGTAACCTTGGACCAACAAAGCACAAGCAGCACTAGTGTAGAGCCGAGTCAACCAAAAGTTGGCATGCATATCAACTTGACTCCGTTTTCTCTCCGAGCTATTGCTGCCACACAGTCGGTCAAGCTAATTGCGATGACACCTCATCAACTGGTATTTGGGGAGTCTTGCGATGACCGCGTACGCAAAATGCGCCAATGCGTGTAAACTGATGAATTTGGCTTCTTGATGTCTTCTAAGTTTGTAGGTTCTAAGTCTTACTTTCCATGGTCCAGGGAAATATACGGCGCGCTGAAATTTAACTCCTTAATCAGCATAATAAATGGAACAATAGCAGACGAAGGCATGATGCACAAGAGTGGTTAGTGTGGCCCGAATAATCGGCTCTGTCAGCGCTACCAAATAAATTAAGTTTATCTGACGAAACCATTGAAACCATAGCAGAACCGAAGTGAAAGGTTATGGTTGAAACATATAGTGCATGGCTAAGCATACTTGTCCGTTGTGCGGCTAGCCTAATAAGAGAATGAAATGCATGACGCCCAGCGTACGTAGTTTTTGTGACGCCAGCACGCGTTGAACGTGGTAATCCATGCGCCTATGCCACTTGCCGATCGAATCTGCCAACTAGCCGCTGGTATGGTAGGAATGAAATCGCTATCTTTACTATATATTTTTTGACTGGATATCTTTACTATACTAGTCGCATTGATTCGCATGGTCTTGCTTGTCTGATAGCGAGGGGTTTGGTTCGTAGCTGACTTGGTGTTTGTTGGACGTTGGTAGCGTGATACATCAGTAGTGCGACGTAGCTGACTTGGTAACTGCAGATTTGTATATGTGGCTACTTTACCAGAACGAGGTTATTTTAATTTGGAGTTCAGTACCAGTTAGTATAATTTATATATAGCATAGGTTTTCTCCAACTGCCACTTGAAGATTTGCTCTACACGTGAAACACGCATGAAAAATTGTTGGGCTGTTTGAACGTTTGGGTCTAGATGGTCGACCCGAAGTATCTCTGGGCCAAGAATTCCAGGCCAACTGATGAATTTGCCTCCCCCTCCTTGCCGCGCCAATGTGCTGCTGTTTCGCAGGTGTACGACGCGGTGGTGGCGGACATGACGATCACGGCGAACCGGTCGCAGCTGGTGGACTTCACGCTGCCGTACATGTCGTCGGGCATCTCCATGGTGGTGCCGTACCGCGACCAACGCAGCAAGCGCGCCTGGGTCTTCCTGAAGCCGCTCCGCTACGACCTCTGGCTCGTCAGCTTCACCTTCCTCCTCTTCACCGGCTTCGCCGTGTGGGCCGTCGAGCACCGCGTCAACGACGAGTTCCGGGGTCCCCCGTCGTACCAGATCGGCACCCTCCTCTACTTCGGCTTCTCCACCCTCGTCTTCGCGCACAGTAACTACTAACCATACGCATGATACGAAAATGCCACACACTAAAGATGACCATGACGATAATCTCAATCGCTCTTTGCACAGGGGAGAACCTGCGTAGCAACCTGTCGAGGTTCGCGGTGGTGGTGTGGGTGTTCGTGGTGCTGATCCTGCAGTCGAGCTACACGGCGAGCCTGACGTCGATGCTGACGGTGCCGCAGCTGGAGCCGACGATAGCGGACTACGGCGCGCTGTGGCGCGCCACGGAGAAGGTGGGCATCATGAACAACTCCTTCATGCGGGCGTCCATGACCAGGTCGGGCTTCCCGCAGTCCAGGCTCGTGAAGTACGGCGCCACGCAGAGCTACCACGAGGCGCTGCTCAACGGCACCATCGGCGCCGTCGTCGACGAGACGCCCTACCTCAGGCTCTTCCTCAAGGCCTACTGCGACAACTTCACCGCGACCGCGCATGCCAACCGGACCGGCGGCTTCGGATTCGTAAGTACTAGTACCCTGCCATGCATGCCACATCGACGTCGTGTCTATTTTTGTATGTTTATATAGCGCCCTAGCTAATTAGCAACTTACTACTACTGTTCTGTCGATCGAGCAGGCGTTCCCGAAGGGGTCGCCGTACGTGGCGGACCTGTCGCGCGCGATCCTGAACCTGACGGAGAGCGACGAGCTGAGCCTGATCGAGCGCAAGTGGTTCGGCGACGCCGAGGGCTGCGCGGCGCAGGGCAGCCCGTTCACGTCCGACAGCCTCAGCTTCCGCAGCTTCTGGGGCCTCTTCCTCATCACCGGCGCCACCTCGCTCCTCTGCTGCGCCGTCCACCTGGCCACCTTCGTCGTCGCCAACCGGCGCCTCATCTGGGAGCTCGCGACGTCGTCGGCGTCGCACTTGCCCCGGCGGGCCAGGTTCCGCAGGCTCCTCAAGCTCTTCGACGACAAGGACCTCTCGTCGCACACGTTCAGGACCAGGGACGGCGCCGCCGCCGGCGGCGGCTCGGTGGCCGGCCGGAACTCCGTCGATGCGGGCGCCGCCTCCCCGGCGGCCGTGACGCACAATGCTGGCGGCAGCCCGCTCAGCGTGTCGAACCACACGTACATGAGCGACTGGTCGTCGTTGGGGACGGCCAGCCCGGCGCCTGCAGCGGGTGAGATTATCGAGTTGGCTGCCGCTGGCCAGGGCGAGGACGTCGAGGTGACGACTGCTGCGCGCGATCCTGATGGCTCCTCCAGCGATCAAAATGGCACAGACCTTCAGGCCGGCAACTCATCCACTGCCAATTCCTGATTTCTTCTGGTGGTGCAATGTGCAATCACATCAATTGGACAAGCTAGAACAGATCAGCTGTCGTATCTTATTAACGGATTAAGTGACGCTGATGAAATAGATTTTCTTTGTGACGTCATGGGTATAGATATAAGGGACTCATTCCATGATATTATTCTGTACGCTTTGTAACTTACTTGTGCATATATTGTACTACTCGTTTGAGAAAGTTCTTGGAGATTGTAAAGCTGCAGGAAATTTCAGTGCTAGCTGAAAGTTCAGTGGTAGAACACTTCATTTGCTGATGGATATGTTATGATATATCGCACATTCGTTCCTTTAGAACAATGCTAGCAGGATACGGTTGCTGGCCCCTCCAAGTCCAAACGGCCGGCCGGGGAGGAAGAAATGTAAGGCAAAACCAGTCCAATAGCGTCGCTCTCATACCGTTGTTCCGTCAGACTAGCAGGATACGGCGAAGGCAATGCGTTGCTTACCGCAGCAAAATTCCTCATTATTCAGAGAGAATCGCCAGCAAATTCTCTATGTTTGATCCTGGACTCTGACCGGTGATCGATCCAGCGTCGTTGTCGAGCTTGTTTCGATGACAAAACTAACTTACCCGTACCCGGTCCTACCGTTTTAAATTCGAAGGAGATCGCCAGCTAGCTGTCGCAGAAAGTTCCCGCTTGACCTTTTCTGTGCCCGGGACGTGAAGCCACGACGGTGATCTCCCTCTCATGCTCTCCGCGTCTCCATCACGTACGACGACCGTCTGGCTTTCAAGGCCGGTTCGGCGACTTTTGACCGCGCTACAGTGTCTCCGGTTCCAAGCACGGCTCCTCTGTCCGTCGCACACTCGCGTACGCGCCCGACACGCGGCTGCCCCACGGCGCCATCCATGGCCGGGTTGAAGTTTTCTCGCATGCCGCCAGGGTGTGCCTACACGAAATTTCCTGGTTCTTGCGCCGCATCAACGCACCGATCGATTGGGAGATAAGATATCGTTTGGTGCAATGCAGCAGCCTCCCACGGCGCGGGAGCTGTGTGACTGGGGAACTTCACGGCAGCGTCGTCCGTCTGGCGCGCGGCCGGCCTTGTTGGTTGGCGGGATGCGGCGCGGGCATACCGATTAGTCAACGGCTGATAAGCGCGTGTACTGCTTGTGAGAAAACGGGAAAACGAATCAGGCAGGCCCGTCGTGTTGCTGCACGTAAAAAGGCAGGCACCGTGCTGCTCGGGCCAACTACTAGTCTGTCTGACGAAGCTGCAGCCATCAATCAGTTCGGCAAAAGCTATTATCGCGCGTTTCCTTCCTTCTTGCTCTCGAAGGTGTCGTCCATGAAAGCTGGAGCGGTTCATAAGCTGGTCGGTGGCGGTTCCCGCTCCTCCAGCGAGGCGCCATCCTTCCGTCTGCTCTTCCTCGCCGTCCTCCTCTGCCTTGCCGGCGCGCGGCCAGTCGCCGGCGCCAACGGAGGTGATGGTGAGCACAAGGCAGCCGCGGCGGCGGCGACCGGGGTGGACGTGGGCGTGATCTTGGACACGACGACATGGCTGGGGAACATCAGCTGGGCGTGCATGGAGCTGGCCCTGGACGACTTCTACGCCGACGCGCAGCACGCCAACTACAGCACCAGGATCAGGCTCCACCTTAGGAGCACCGGGCCGGACGCCGTCGACGCCGCGTCGGCAGGTAAGCATGCGCATCGCCCGTCTCTCAGGATTAACAGCGTGCAGCATCGGGTACCATGTGTGTTTGTTCACAATGTGCGCGATTCTTTGGGAAGTACTAGTAGTAGATTATTCTTCGGCTCCGCCTGAAGGAGCCTGGTTCGAGCACCGCTCGCTCAGTAAGTGGGGGAGCATCAGCCAAACTTAACGGGGCAGCGATAAGATAGGACACGCCGCCGGCACTGCATAGGCAAGCCGCCATCGTGGTCGCCTGCTGGTATATCAGCCTGTGCTCGCTCGCAGCCGGCCGGCGCACGTTGGGACTACTTTTTTTCTTTTGGGGACTACTGGACCTGGGATAGTGTCAGGAAGACGGGACGGGATGGTCCCCCAGCAATGCTATGGCCCAGCAAGCACCACCTCCGTTAGTCCATTCCTCCAATGCTATGGCCCAGCAATATAGTGGGACCATTAGCCCATTTTCCTGAAAATGGGGCGTTAGCCTACCAAGCACCACGCCCGTGGAGTACCCATGTAGAAGCCCAGTCCCTCAGTTCCTCAAAAAAAAAAAAAAAAAAAAAAAAAAGAAGCCCAGTCCCCCTCGTTCCGTCCGAGCGCGAGTGAAGCTGCCGGCGGCGCCCAGCGGCGGCGCGTTTCGCCGCCGCCTCCCGCAGTTTTGGGGCGGGGCACCGCGACACCTGGAGGCGATGTCCTCGGCTCCTGACTCCGGTCGTTGGGCGCTATGCCGTGAGCTCCGCAGCATTGTGAGAAGGTACCCTTTTGCTCCGCTCCTGGCAATGCCGTGCGGTCCATGTCGCGAAGGTGTCACGGAACTGTAGAATGCCCGTAGTGATTTTTCCCTGGGGTTCTGAGGGCTTGAAAATTTCAGTGTCCGACACATGGGTTGTAACGTTGTGTGCTTTGGTCCTGATGCGTTAGGCTGGTAGTCTTTCAAGACCCTACCGTATGTGGAGTTGTGAACTACTGAACTGTTTCGATGCTTCAAGGTTGTATTTGAGACTGTAGTTGAGGTGAAATGTTGATTTTTCATCTAAGATTTACTAATTCTGTTACCTGATTGCAAAAATCCTGCACCTGCTCCAGGTTTTAGAAAAATTTAGTCTCTGGTGAAAATGATAATATTGATTGAATGAACGCACTACACATTCCAATACCATTAATCGATTATTTCGCTTACATATCTTTGGAAACAAACCAGGTGTTGATCTTATAAAGAATGTCCGTGTGCAAGCAATCGTGGGGCCGCAGACAACAACTCAGGCCAAATTTCTTGCGGAGCTTGGGAACAAATCATCGGTCCCGATCATTTCATTTTCTGCAAACAGCCCGTCCCGGTCACCAAGCCAGACCCCATACTTCATCCGAACAGGATGGAATGACACTTCTCAAGCGGAAGCTATTGCATCACTTGTCCAGAAATACAATTGGAGGGAGGTCGTCCCTGTCTATGAGGATGACGATTCCAATGCCCGATTCATCCCTGATCTTGTTGACTCCCTGGTACATGTCGACACTCGTGTTTCATACAAGTGCAAGATCCATTCTGAAGCTGGAGAAGATGAGATAAAGAGAGCTATCTCAAGCTTAAAAGGCAACTGGACAAGTGTATTTGTTGTGCGCATGTCGTACCAGTTGGCGCTAAAGTTCTTCCAGGTTGCAAAGGATGAGGGGATGATGGGCAAGGGCTTTGTCTGGATCATGGCATATGGTTTGACAGATGTATTTGACGTAATCGGTTTGCCTGCATTTGACGTAATGGATGGTGTTCTTGGGTTTGAACCATATGTTCAAGACACTGGGGAAAAATTTAGGCAGAGATGGCGTAAGAAATATGAATTAGAAAATCCAGGCACATCATTAAATGCCCCCATATTGTCTGGACTCTATGCATATGATACTGCATGGGCTTTGGCTTTAGCAGCAGAGAAAGCGAAAGCAGTATATGTGAATTCAGACTTCGTGCCACCTGAGGCAAACAACGGGTTCACTGACTTTGACAGAATAAGTACCTCCAAGGCCGCTGAAAAATTACTCGATGCATTTTTGGAGAGTAATTTCTCGGGCATGAGTGGTGAATTCCGCATTCAGGACAGACAGTTAATATCAGCAACTTACAGGATAATCAATTTTGTTGATCGGAAAAGAATAATAGTGGGCTCTTGGACACCAAGATTTAACATATCCAAAAGTCCAGAAACAAATGATGATCTAGACACCATTATATGGCCAGGAGACCCTAAGGAGGCACCCCGTGGGTGGCTATTACCAGCAAATAAGAAACTCAAAATAGGTGTACCTGTGAAACCTGGGTTCGACGATTTTATTCGATTTGAAAATGGTAAGGCGGCTGGATTCTGTGGCGATGTATTTGAGGCAGTTGTTAAGGCATTACCCTATGAAGTACCCATTCACTATGAGGAATTTGGCGACGGGAAAGGCAAAAGTAGTGGAACTTATGACGAACTCGTCTACAAAGTTTATCTCAATGTACGTATGGACTTTGCTTGGTTCCATTTCCCTCTTTGCCGTGAACAAGATACATGAATCAAACTTGGAGTAAAAACTGGCAACGGCATAATTTACTAGCTGTTAGTAATCATCTGGGCTTACCTGCTGCCTTTGCTGCTCTGCTCGAGTACATAGGACTGGTACTTATAACTGCTCAATTAGTCATCACCTTTTTGCAATTAGAAGTAAGATCTTTTTAATTTCTATGAACTTGTTCAGTTAATCTTTCTAACTAAAAATATGTGCAATTCATGTGCACACAAGATCAGTATTCCTTTTAGGCGTCTTTATTTTGTGCTGGTCATATTTCTGATTCTGTGCAATCATTCTCTATTAGAGGATTTGGTGGCTGAAATGCTGATATTCTCAGCTAATTTGCAACACTGTAAGAATGATTGTATATGAATACTCTAAATAGAAGGAAACTGTTAGTAGTTTGGTCATCGACTCCTATAATAAAAATCTTAGAACCCATCCTTTACTGAACTATGAGTAAAGAATTACTGCTCCCTTAAATTATCGTCAAATACTTTTGCGTGACTGTTATTCTCCAGGTTATTAGTACTTTTGTGCGTGTAGATTTATTTATGCAAAGTGGTTAACGTTCATAGCTTGCACTCTAAAGTTTTCTAACCACTTTATGTGAATTTGTGGCAGGAATATGATGCAGTTGTAGGTGACATAACAATTTTGGCCAACCGTTCGTTGTATGTGGATTTCACTCTTCCTTATACTGAATCAGGGGTACGCATGCTGGTTCCAGTTCGGGACCAGAGACAGAAAACTCCATGGACATTTCTAAAGCCTTTGGCAGCTGACTTATGGTTAGCTTCTGGGGCCTTCTTTGTTCTCACAGGTTTCGTTGTATGGTTTATTGAGCACAGAACAAATCAGGAATTTAGAGGACCCCCGGCCAGTCAAATTGGATCCATTTTCTACTTCTCCTTTTCAACACTTGTATTTGCTCATAGGGAGAGGATCATGAACAACTTATCAAGAATCGTAGTGGTAGTTTGGCTTTTCGTGGTGCTAATATTGCAGCAGAGTTACACCGCAAGCTTAAGCTCAATTCTCACAGTGGAACAGCTTCAGCCAACAGTTACCAGCTTAGATGAAGTTATCAGGAAAGGGGCAAATGTTGGTTACCTCAATGATTCGTTCTTGCCTGGGCTTTTGAAAAGGTTGAAAATTGATGAATCTAAGATGATTGCCTTTGACTCTCCTGAGGAGTACAATGATGCCTTATCTACTGGAAGAGTTGCTGTCATTGTTGATGAGATACCGTACCTCAAATTTTTTCTCAAAAAGTATTGCCACAACTACACTATGGTTGGGCCAACTTACAAATTCGACGGATTTGGTTATGTAAGTGGTTGTTTATTGCTTTGCACCAAATTTTGCTGTTACTATGTTGTAGGGCTCTGTTATATTACTAGATCATACGTAAATTTGATGTTATCAATCAAAACTATGACCAAGATTTGAACATGTTGTAGTCTTTGACTAGTATTCTGGAACTCCTGAATTTGTCAGATATAAGCATGCCTCAGTTTGCTTGTGTCGTGTTTATTCAATATGTCTGTAGTTAGATTGTTCACGACTTCAAAAGTGAATTATGATAAATATAAATCCCCCCAGAAGTTATTCAGCGCAGGTATACATGATTCAATAATATAACTGCCCCACTGTTATCCTGGCTTTATAAATGATTGATACAATTACCATGGTGTCACACATATACTTCAATCATTTATCCTCTGTTTTTTAACCATATTTCTGGATTGTTTCTGCAGGCATTCCCTCGAGGCTCTCCACTCACATCTGAGATTTCAAGGGGAATATTGGAATTCGCATCAAACAACACAATGGCCCAACTGGAGAAAAATTTGTACGGTGATACAGAGTGCCCTGAGAAAGATGACTCACAAACTTCAAGCAGCCTTTCATTGCATAGTTTTCTTGGACTGTTCATCATCACAGGGGCATCTTCATTGTTGGCTCTGATTCTGCATACTGCCATAACTCTTTATAGTCAATGGCATGATTTGGTCAGCGACAGCAGTCAGAGTTTCTGGCATCGATGGTCTGCCCTTGTCTCCAATATCTTCCATAACTGTGACAGCTCTAATACACCAGATAAAGATGAGCCCGTAGTGGCAAATCTTGATTGTACAACTATTACCATCGAGAACTTTGATTCAGACACTGATACAGGAAGCCCACCGGAAGGAGAAGGAACACCAGGTAGGCAAATTTCGGTTCAAGATCCTGAGCCACTATCATTTGCCTACTTGCATTCTGAGAGGTTGGAGTAGATTCTGTATCTCTGCCGCCGTGAGCACAAAAATAATTTCAATGGTCTACTAAAATGTTTGTTGAATTGACTCATGTGATGTATGGACCTTGTATCATACTACCATATATCACATGCTGAATCCCATCGTTGTGGTTTGAAGGCTCGTAGCCAGTGTCAAATGCTACGAGTAGTCAATATTGTAGAAGTTTCCGGTGGAAGATGAGCATGTGCTTATGATGGTTATTCTTTAGCTGTAGCTGACACATTGCCTCATGTCAATTGGATTAAAGGTAGAAGAGAACTATCTTTTGTGTTTCAGGTAAAGAAGGGAAATATCTGATGCCTGTGGTTCTAAAATAAACAGTAGTTTATTTTTCAAAAGAACATATAAACAGTATACTTGCATCAAGTTGTTTTCTCCATCCCCAGGATTTCATCAAACTATTACCAAACACCGTGTGGTATGGCAAAGTAGGATTACCAAACAGTGCTATTTCCAATCAGTTAGAAATATTCAACTTATTTTATGGAACTTGCCTGAGATTCATTTTCTGAAAAATCAGAAAATTGCTTGATCAACCAATTTAGTACTGTACCCAAATGACTTCCCAGTCTAGCTCCTGTGCTACTCTTAAGAATTGGTCTTATTACACAGTCACTGAAGTAATGCTTACTGTTTAGTGATAAGGTGGACGTGATAAACATCTACCTTATTTTTCTAGGTTTCGCATCCTAATTTGATGTTTTGGTCATGGAGACTATTGCATACATATCCCTAGCTAGAATTATATGTATCACTCCAGGCTCCAGCCTTGACAAAGATGATATACATACATCAGGATTGAAATATACTGAAAAGAAAACTCTGAACTACCGTATATATATATTCACATACCGATAGGTGATCCAGATATATATTCGGATTGATACTGTCTAGCCTCAACATCATCATATCTTATCACCCATCATACTAGATGCGCTAACATATGTACTGCATTACATTTGCAAGCTTCTAGCTACTGGTTGTATCCTTGCACAAAGTCCTGCAATACTGAATCTACTCCAGGAGTGGAGCAGGAGCTCCAAGAACCAGCGCTGCCGTCAAAGGTCTCATGATTCACTGCTCCGATGTGGCCGCCGTCCTCTTCGAAGCTCTGAAATTGCCGGAGCAGCATGTCGATCTCATCTTCCATACTGACAAAAGTTGCAGAGGCGGAGCTTGCGGTCGGGGTTGAGCTCGAACTCTCCATGCCAGCCGCCACCGTCTCGCCGGTGCCGGTGCTCGTCGACATCGCCGGGGTGCAAGTTCCGTCCAAGTTCTCTTGCCCTCCAGCGCATGCGTAGCTGAAAGTGCTTTGCATGCGAGGCCAGAAGCCGGAGTGCCAAGTGGAAATAGCAACGGGCAGCTGCACCTCCGAGCTATCACTCACCGCCGGCGAAGGAGAAGGTGACGGAGACGGGCTCGGCCACATCGGTGCTCCGCCGAGGCTGCTGTAGTTGTACAAGGTGAAAGCCGGGGTGCTCTCGAGGAGCTCATGGCGCCGGTGCATACTCATACTGAGGCGCATCCTCTCCAGCGCCGACGCGGCGAGGGAGGTTCGCTGAGAGCTCTGGACGTCCGTGAGGAGGAGGCGCGCGTCGAGCCTCGGGCGCCGGCCACCGCCGAACAGGCGGCGCTTGAGTTTGGTGTTCCAGTGGTTCTTGACGTCGTTGTCCGTCCTCCCAGGAAGCTGCGCGGCGATGGTCGACCACCTGCCAAGCCACCATGGATCGAAGAGGCCGTTAACTTTTGGCTAGCTGATCAATCAACCTCTCGAAGGATCTACTCCAAGTTTGTTGCAGTGGTTGAAAAGGTGTTTGAATTGTATGCATAATTCGCATATGCTACACCGAACGACGACGACAGATCAAGGTAGGACGGTGTGTGTTCACCTGCTCCCGATGCTGATGTAGAGGCTGCAGATGACCCTGTTCTCCTCCTCGGTGAAGCCGCCGTGCCGGATGTTTGGCCGGAGATAGTTGAGCCACCGTAGTCGACAGCTCTTGCCGCACCTGTTCAACCCTGCAAACAAAGACTGATGTCGTTTAGCGTTCTGCATCTCTGAGTTCGCCACATCACTCTACTTTTTAGGAAGATAGTCAGACACGTACCGATCTTGTGGGGGAGCTGAATCCAGTTGCCGCCGGTGCCGTGCTCGTCGATGTAGGCCTTGAGCACGGCGTCCTCCTCCGCCGCCCAAGGCCCCTTCTTCACGGTCGCCTTGTCGCAGCACGGCGCCCTGCCCATCTCCCTCTCTTCCGGTGGCCTCTGTTCGCTGCTTTCTCGCGATGGCCAGGTCGAGCTCGACCTCTCGAGTGATCTGGAAATGGCCAGCGGCGGCGCAGTACTGCAGCTAGCTAGCTTGCTACCCAGCGTACGTATGGCTGATGGATGCCTTGAGGACTGACTGGACGTTAATTTATAGGAAGGAGCCTTGATGTTGGACAATACTCCTACCTGAACTTCTACACAACAGTCAATATCTTTTTCCATTTTATTTAATTAGGGGCGGCGAAAAAATATATATATATCTCTAAGTTTTAGAGAGGTGCATGCTATGAAACACTGCCAAACTTAATGTGATATTGTAGTTTTATGGACAACTTGCCTGTATTTAATGTGGTTGCATAAGTATCTCAGATTGGTTTCGTGTCGATCAAAAAAATTCAATCTCAAATTATTGGGCCTAGTTTAGAACTAAAATATTTGCATCAAGCTATATACGTTCTGTATTGGCTCGGTTCGTTTATTAATATGTGTTAATGCTATTAGCATATCGTTAGGGTGCATCATAAAAATCAAGAACTTACCTCACAGAGAAAATATATACTCTGTATTGCTATTAGCGTATCGTAGGCTGCATCATAAAAATCCAGAGCTAGGTACATTTCAAAGTTATAAACCTACTGTGTATTCAGTATAATATGGAAATTCCTATTTGTATCACCATATTTTCAGTCGTCCTGCGCTTATATGTTCTCCCGTACATGGCCATAAGACCTTTTTTTTGTGTGTGTAAAATAAGACCTTTAAATCATTCTCTTAAAGAAAATCGTTTTAGTCAGGTCTATTATATGACTGGTCATTGCAACTTGCAAGACCCTTTAACATGCATTCATAGCTTCACAAAGTAATTAATGTCAAGTTGAACACAAATATCTCCCCAATATATATAAAGAATACCATTGGCAGACTGGAATCTCATACGAAGGCCGATTAATATTTAAATGCTCAATAGATATATCTCATTTGATGGCTTACTAAAGAGATTGGTTTAGTCAACCACAGGCAGTATTTAGGTAATTAACCAAATTGCATTTCAATAGTGCACTGAAATTAGTAGCCGAGAAATAGAGATAATCAGTAAGCAATCTACGGAACTAAATGGGGGTATTCTATCATATATATTTCTGAATCTTATTATTCATTATTATATTATGATATCTTAAAGCCATATGCATATTAGCTTTCTAATAAGCCCACATGGACCGTTTGGTTATTAAAATGGCAAGCCAATCATGCATACAAATATAATATGGCAGGACAAACTCTAGCGCAAGACATTGTTTTTAACGACTCCTCATTTCGGGACCATATCTTCATACTTGTATAGGGAATTAAACACTACTCCCTCCGGTTTTAAATTGTTGACGTTTGATTTTTTTTTTTGAGATACTTTTGACCGTTCGTCTTATTCAAAATATTAGCTTAAATATGCAAAATTATAAGTTATATTTAAATTTCCTTTAGTGATGAAACTAATCATAATAAAATCTATGATACTTTTTAAAATATTTTGAATAAGACGAATAGTCAAACGTAATTCAAAAATGGTCAAACGTCAACAATTTAAAACCGGAGGGAGTATAGTTCATGGTGGTCATAGTAATAACCTGTCAAAAATACTATGAAAACATAGATATATATAATTAAGAAAACAAACATTAAGAAACAAACAGAACATCATCTCAGTATCAAATCACCCATTATTATCCAATACATTATGGTGCTGACAAGTTGACAACCAATGTATTTAGTACCAAAGGAAGCGAAAGTCAGCTAGCTTCGTCCGTAGACCAATAATACATCGACAACAGGATTAATATATATTGTGTCGACGGCACATATTTGGAATCAAATCCTAATCATTGGGAAACATCTCGTGATGGCATATGCACATACTGATAGCTGCAGTTAGTGAACTAACTATTTTTCTGATTAGTTATCTTGTAACTAACATATAATTAACAAACCATAACAAGGGGTACAATGGTAATTCTCGACCAAGGACGGGAAATTGTGATTGGGCGTGCAGGTAGTTTCAATTGACTAGTACCAATGCACGTAAGCCACGCACGTGTTTAAAATTGTATCACTTGGCAGGACCATGATAACTATAAACAACTTGGCTACACGTTTATTTATTAGTTTAATCTATAAAGAATTATGCAAAACAAAAGTAATTGCACTCTAGTCCATGGACCACATGGGTCATAACACATCCAATTAACATTGCATGAGTTTCATGTCATCTATGCCTCTAGAGCCATACTTGAGTATATGGGGACATGGCACAGAAAACAAAATTAGTCCCTATGTGAGAAATGGCAAAAAAAAAAAAGGTACCAAAATGGGCATACAACACGTACGTGACTAAAAGGGTCAAAACAATATTCACATTATGCTATTTGATAGCATATCCTAAGTGGACAAAAAAAAAACTTTAATATAAGCCAACAAAAATTGTACGACAATGAATCACGTGTTCTCTCACAAAAAGAGCCATTGTGTCATCACCAGAACCTAACCATCCAATCCCTCAGCAAGGAATCCCTCGCCCCATTTGCATCGCAAGATCACCTTGTCCGTCGTGAAGTGGCTCCTCATACAATACCTACAGGCAGTTCTTGAGGAACTGACCCTTTGATTAGAAAAGACTGGTCGATGGCATGGCGTTGTTCCTGTCCATATGATGTAGGATGAATCTTCTAAGTCCAAACCAAATTCGTTGTACAAATATGAGACCACAAATCCCATGTTTCCCTTCTCTTTCCGGCACAGCAGCGCTACGATCAGCTGACTTAGCATCTGAAATCCGAGGTCAATAGATATTCATGTGGGAAACAATAAAAAGTCTAAACTTATAAGCTCTAGCAGAGTGGAATAACATATATAATTTTTACACATGCATTAACTGAGCCTGAACATAAGTTTGCTGAAAACTGACTATATACCAAACACCATAACATTTTAATTGTTCCTCCCCTAAGAAAAATATCAAACAACAAAAATATTGTTTTCGTAACATATCTCCCGTTCCCCAAGATGCAGGCAGAATCTAAAAGCAAGCATAGCGGACGCAATTTCGATTTTTGCACTTGACGATAAATATGATTGGTTTGTACAAATGATCATCTTCAGTTACTTTTTTCCCCCAAAGAAAACGCAACTTCAGTTCAAATTTTTATTAACACTAAGATAAAGTATTCTTGCTGTTGTGACTTTCTATGGGGACATTCTGAAAAAAATATAGTAGGTATACAGAAATTAAGGGCATATATCAGATTTATCAGGAAGCATGAATTTGGCAGAAAAGTCCAGAATGCATACGTTTAATATAGTTTCAGCATCCTCTGGAATAGGGTAACTGGCAATTTTTTAAAGAGAGTGATTGGACCTGCATAGAATGTACCATAATTAAGGAACTTTAATCATTCTAGAGTTGTAACACTATTTTTCTTTAAAATGATTCACCACCCAATTTCAGTTCAAAATAAGTGACATTAGGCTTTGAGAAATCACATCTAACGAAAATGACTCTCCATCGAAGAGGTTTTAGAGCAATCTGCAGGTGGTCAAATGAAATATTACTTAATCTTAAAATATTGAAGCATCGAAACAATTATGACTACCAAAAGAAGGCTTACCAGAGCTAGAGCATATTGTGACAGATCATTGTATTTTGTGGCTCCTTCTGACTGCATAAGAGCATCTCCAAGAGAGCCCCATAAACTTCTCTTAAATCAAAATATTGGGATTCAATAAAAAAAACATCTCCAACAGAACCACCCTCAGTTTTTTTTATAGCCCCTAAACTTCTCTCATTTGTAGCTACAAACAGGGGAAGAATTTGGGCTCTCATTCCTCCTTTTTCCAATGGAATTAATATTTTTGTGGCCCCAAATGATGATGTGGCCCAATCAGAAGTGTTTTGACCCGCTTTTAAAGGGAAACTGTTGGAGGAGGGAAGAAAAATTGCTCCTCATAATTTTTTAGTTGCTATCAAAAACAAGTTTATAGGGTCAATTTCATGGGGATCTCTTGGAGATGCTCTAAGAAACAGGGAAAGCAATGTTTGGGAATTCTAAAAAAAAAAATCTCAAACATGCAGGTGCGTGTCTTTGTATCAAGGAAAGGGAATTCACATCCAGCATGGTGCAATCAACTAATGGATGGATAAAAAAAAAATTGAGTCTGAAACCTACATTTAGGTTTAAGCTGGCTTGATGAATTAATGCAGTGCAAGAGTGTGGAAAACATGCTGGCTCACCAAGATGACATGCATGCCGTGGTAAAAAGGAACAATCTGGCAAGTTTGTCTTCTCCTTAAATCCAAATTAATTAGGTTATAAATGTATAAATGAACATGAAAACAGTATGCTAAAATTGATATCACAAAGTTGCGCCAACAGCTTATCATGAGAAGCTATGACTCTATCAATGGGCTACCGTTGAGCAATGAAACCAAAGAATGTGTATTTTATTTTAGGCACATCGATTCGTCGTATTACAAAAACAGGTACATGTTGTCTCACCTAACATAGTATTGACTTGCATATCACCTTGGACAAGAAATTGGCATTGATTCCGACGGCCAAACTTAGTGATCAGATCAGTGGGTGCCTCCACCATCATTTGATCACCTAGATGAGTAAACCATCTGTGAGTAATCTAAACAAAAAAAACTGACATGAGCGTTGAGAGAGGAAATAAATCGCAGGGCACTAAGATAAAGGTGGTTGAATACCCAATTATGCTCACAATATTAAAATTTCCAGTGAATCAAAATTGGAAATATTCACTGCAGTTACTATTTTTATCTTCTCCTGAAAAATATAACAGTTCCTATTCATCAAAAGAAGAAACATAGTTCAGTTGCTTCACAAGAAGAATGAAAATATACTTCTCAGAGGATCCATTCATGATGATCCCTTTGGAATACAGACTTTCAAGTAAAAGCTGCTTGACCTACTAAGAGAAATTAAAATATCAGTCACTGATTACAGAATAGATTATATTTTTTACATGCTGGAACCCTACAATATGATAAAAAATGGAGCCAACAACCAAGCACAAACGATATTGAAGAGACTGGTTTAAGAAATGCTCAAGCTGATAAAGTTACCGTCAGTTGGAATCCTTTTCCCTCAGTTCCCACCTTAAGGTACATAGATGCTGATGCCGGTTTGGGGACCTGCAAAGACGTAGATGTAATCATTGCTCACTTCAAACTAATTTCAGAACAACTGAAACGAGAAAGTAGTAAGCAAATTGCACTGATCTAGGTAAAAATGCAATTAACAGAAAACATCCTTCAGAATCCCCCCCCCCCCCCCCCCCAAAAAAAAAAATCCTTCAAAAAAATTTCACTTCAAAGCCGACCAATCCCCAGACTAACTATTTTTCTGATTAGTTATCTTGTAACTAACATATAATTAACAAACCATAACAAGGGGTACAATGGTAATTCTCGACCAAGGACGGGAAATTGTGATTGGGCGTGCAGGTAGTTTAAATTGATAAGGGATGCCGGCTGGTGGGACTACGAGTCAAGAATTGGCTTGAACATGATTAATGTTAGCGCTCCTCGCAAAAAAAAAGATTAATGTTAGCGCAAAACAAACATCTTAATTATTTGAAAATTAAAAAGGGTAGGCCGGAGTGCTACATGTTGAAGGTGAATGATGCAGAAAATTACAGCTTGTTTATCTATAAAATATTTCTTAGTTTTAGGAGGGGCACCCATTCCTTCAGGTTAACTGTAGGAGTGAAAATAACTATGCAATGTCCCGTGAAAACTTATCATCGCTAGTTAGTAAGAGGTTGAGAGAATTCCTTATTTGCCATTGAGAAATATAATTTTTCCTTCCTTGCCACTGAAAAAAATGAAATAAAATATCTTGAGAACAACGTTTATTATGAATTTGCAATACTCAAATAGTCGATCACGATCATAGAGCTAGAAACCTGCAGAATTCAAGGTCCGTATGAAGTTGCTTTCACTAAGTGCCCGTCACTTGTGAAAGCTGGAATCTTTTTCTTCACCCATAGGCACTAGTAGTGAAACAAAAGGAAGCCTTTACCATCAGTGCTTATAACCTTTAAGAACTGGTCTCTGCAGATAGCTGAAGCCTCTTTACGCGAGCATTGCAGCCGTTTGAAAATAAGATCCAGCGCATAAAGCTCTTGCAGTGTCCAGTCTTGTTTTGACCATTTTGGAGAAGATGCCAACGAATTGTCGCAAAGCTTGTGCATAGTGGAGCCGACCATTAGCGACTTTAGGCATCTACTTACACACAGTTGATTAGCTAGTGAAATATTGTTGCATTCTTAATCAGATGGTGCCAATTATCACATAATCACAACAATGTAGATTCTCTGATCTACCGTTGATTCACACCATAATTGGCATCCGTAACCCTTTATTGGTACGGATTTGAAACCACTGTGGTAGTGTGTGACACACATAAAAATATGTGCATGCTTTGAACTAATCTTTACCTTTGTCGTACCACATTCTGCAGAATATTACTCCTTAATATGGTGAAAGTGCCTAACTCATAGCCATTGGACTGGGATCGTCGCTATTAGTAACAAGACATGGAATGAGATACTATTATGGACTACGGTTGGTCCAGTGTATATAGATTCTAGGTCCCTGTGGAAGAGACTGTAATAACTCGGTCTTTCAGTGAAGCAAAAGCCACTTAACAACGCGAAACGAGAATGCTAATTCTAATAACGACGCAAGTCTGCGCTCAGACAGCTCTCCTTGTTAAGTAGTCGACGGATACGTTCAGGCCTTGTGAGTGTGTCCAATTATTTGAATCTGTTCTCTCTTTAGAGACGAGAGGATCAGACAAGATCACTATCACTTTCTTCAAACGAGACGACAAACCTAGCTGAAGATGCTGATCCATAAACAGTGACAAATCTTCCAGACTTCCACCACAGTATTGTAAATTGTCGATGTCATAGACAACTTACCTTTCAATTACAACAATTATATTGAAGTCAACATGGATGAAAGTAGCTCTCTAATTCCGGTCACCCATCCCTAGTCAACATGTCCTTTTGCAAGTTGCAACTGGGGCAAACGATCAACCATTGATCTAATGCTTCAATTATGGTCATTTTATTGCTCTCTTTTGTTTTCAGTAGATAAACATGTTGTAGTTGTTTCTCTATTTATCTGTCAAGTGCTCTTTTTATTTTGCCATTTGTATCAGATTTACATATCGATCAGATCTGATCAAGAATGTTTAAATTTTTCGTGTCCTCAAGAGCACAAACATAAAAGCATCAGGATAGCATAAAGACCAAAATATGCTTTCCCACACGGAAAACTTGTAAACAGTCTTGTCATGTAATTTGGGCTAGCTGTTTCGATTGAAGGGTTTTCAACTAAATTTTGGACAGTGCGTTTTATGTTATGCACAATTTTTGTGTTCCCTACACCATTGTAATTTACATACATTTTAAAGTCAGTAATTTTCTGCTCTATATTTATTTATATCTTTAAATTCTTGGAAGATCAAAAGAAGAGCTGTCAAGATCGAAGCGCCTACAAATGTAAGTGGATGCAGTTTCACACTAATTTACCAAATCAACGCATGAAGCCTCGAATGAGAACACCCTGCAGCTCCGGGCGCTTTCCTGGATGCCAGCCGATCCGGCACAAAAAGATCCTCACATTGACCTGGTTAATTTGGGCGTGAAGAAACGGGAGCAAAAGACAGGTGGATGACACAAAAAAGGCAGGATCATTGCCATCTTTCCACAAAGGAATGTGACACAGGAATGATCGTGTTATTTTACTCAAAAAGCGAGATTAAAGTGGATGAAGACTTGGTTGAGGTCCGCCGAAGGCAAGCAAGATATCTAGGTGTTTTGAGCCTTTTCTCCTTGTCCTTTCTTGACCTAGCATTTGGATTTTGGAAGCCCATGTACGCATTGCCGTGTACTCTCAGTGGCGATCGCTCATCAGCATGGTGTCATGCGTAATTGTGTCAATAATGGAAGCAGAAAAGCAGGTCGCTGTTAGGATAAACCCAAGCCGCAAATCGATCATCACTGTGCTGTTTTACTTGTATGCATATGGCCAATAATTATATTTTTCTTTTTCCATTGGTCGTTGTGAAAACTCTAGGAAACTGAAGGTAGTAGACCTGCTTCTTGCACCACATAGCGACTGCATTTGCTGACCTATAGCTTCAAGTATGACCTCATGTTCATACCCATCGCCTCCTTATACCTTAATTTTTTTTGTGTAGTGGTCAGCTGAAATGGCGATTCCAAAGATTAGCGAAGATTGATAGTAACACGGGAAAGTCAAAAGCTCTTGATTTTCCTTTAATTCTTACCTCTTGTTTGATTTGACGTGGACGAGCATCTGCGCTAGAAAAATGTTTCTTTAATATTGCAGAAATGATGAATGTACATTCATTGACAAGTGAGGCAGTTCACATCAAGGTGCCACTGTTCACATCCATATATGATCAGGAAAATGCTTCACATATTTGTACAATCGCATGTTACAACCATATATCTAATGGCTTTTAAATAACCTAAACCACAACCAAAGTATTTAAACCATTTGATCTTTGGTCACACAATGCGGTCGTACAAATAGGTTGGATGTATAGCGGTACTCATACGATAATAAATAAACTGAATGGGACTAAATGAACATTTAAAGACATTATTTACCCTTCAACTTCTGACACAAATTTATCCACTAGTGGTTATTTTTTATCTAACCGTTCTCATTATGACACTTTACTTTGGAAGTTAACTATGCAGTTTCACTCATTTGGATGTGACACTCGAGGTTAAACGAACTGAACTTTTTTTTGAGATTACACAGTACAACTCAGACACTCACAACGCACGCACACTCACCCCTATGAACACACGTACGCTAACCCTACCCCTATGAGCATCTTCGAAGACTGAGCCGGCAAATCTAGAGATACAAAGTCACCACTGGCGCCTCGCTGTCGACGGGAGCGTCGCCTACCACTGAAAGCACAAACGCCGTTAAATCCTTGGAAATTCGCTCCCACGGGAAGTCGAACCCAGGACCTGAAAGGTGTTACTCCGATGCCTTAACCACTAGGTCAAGACCCCTTTCACAAACGAACTGAACTTGACAATAATTCAGTTTGTATTGCGTGCGAAATCAACTTGACATAGTGTATTACTGAAAAGCAATTTAACAATGAGACCAGTAAATCCCGGAAGAATATTCCATCGTGAGAGTTTTCCACTGCACGACAATGATTTTACTTTAACACTAAACATCAGTTACTGTCTAAATTATTAAATATTATCATTGCACCGGCCATCTCTTTTTAATCTCCCCTAGATCGTCAGCAGAAAAAAAAAAGTTGAGATGGAGTCAAAGTTCTCTCTTCGTTTTCTTTTGTTCAACAGGCAAGTGAAAACACTCAGATATATAGTGAGTAGACCTGAGAAACTTGTGATTAAACATATCCATCTTGAATATCGTGCATATGGAAACTGGGGAGTGACCAGATTTTGCTGAATTTTTAAATTTCTGATGGTGGGTTGGTGGCCTAAATAAGATACAAGGTCTAGTCCCTTTCAGAAATCCAAGCTACATTGAAAAGATGAAGTGATTAGTTTCTTATTAAAGTTTTTGTCGCAAACAATTCATTCATGTTGACGTATTATTAACAAAACAAAGTCAAGCATGCACGGTAGGGTTGATGAAAGAATGAGGCGACCTTTGCACGTCTGTATGTAGGTTCAAGTTTTGGGCTGTAGACAAATCAGCAAGGACATAATCAATTAGTATGGTCATGTGAAAGTACACACTAATCAATCAATGATTGAGGAATAGTCCATGGATGGAGGTAGATGTTGCTCTGTTCTGTCTCGGGGGTCGGGTCGCCTAAAGGGCAAATCTTCCTACAGTGTCGTTGAAGAAGTCCGTAACTGCCCAAGAAATTATCCTTGATGGCTACTCAGGGACGGGAACGGGATTCGCCACTATGCCAGAGGTGCATATTGGAGCGTTTCACTTAAAAAGTGCGCATGACTGGTGTTCCTGCGATTTTGACACTAAAGGACATGAATTAACCCATCTGATCTCCAGATTGTATTCTCCAGGCTTCCTGCAAATTTCAGTTGAGAGAGGTGTCGCAAAAGCAAATATCAAAATTATAAAATACTTCCTCCGTTTTTCAATACTTGTCACTTTTGACCATACTATTCACATTTTGACCTTTTAATAACTTCTAAAATACTTAGTTACATAAAGTACACTTATGATTAATAGATGTGGAGTAGATAGTATTTTAGTAACATAATATATTTATGAGAGTTTAATTATGTGTTAATAAAAAAATAATGGTCAAAGTTGGAACAGTAAAAGTCAACACTGACAGTTATTAAAAAAACGGAGGAAGTAAGTGTTTCAAAAAATCAATTAAAAAATTGCATCAACAGTGCTCTGGGGAACCGTAATCGAGAGAAATGAAGGAGCACCGGTTATGAAGACAAGACCATGTAGTAAGCCAAGACGCAACAAATGATGGTACTCACAAGCTAGTTGTCAATAACACGTCAGGAGCAGCAGCGAAGTACACAGTTTTAGGGTGATGTTAGTACACCATTACATCGAATTGTGGTGAATGTCGACACGGCCATTCACTCCCTATATGATTCCTAGTTCCAATTGGTACAGGTTGACTCAATCGAACCTACTCCTCTCTTGCTGATGGAGCCATCCCTGCTGAAGGGCTGTCTGCAAAATACTCTGGGTGTTTCAAGTTTACACCATGCTGCAAGCCAAAAATTCACAGATTTAAGCTCACAAATGATGAAACAAAGAGTGAATTTAAAGAGGCCCAGCAGCAATCATAGTAGTTACTGCTAAATAAATAGGACTTCAGCCAAAAATGACCATGTTCATAGTAGTGTTAGATGCTACTTGCTGATATACACTGACATTTATACCAAGGGAGTCAGAAGTGCGGAAGGATATATTGCTGCTTGTGATTAGGGATTCATTAAGTGCTTCATCCTAAACACAATAAATATCTTATGAATTATGATAACAGGTAGCACCGTAGCAGGTATCATCGTTCCACCAATGATGTCATGAGGTGCCAGAAAAAGGTATGTATTCATAATAGTACAAACTTAAAATTCAGGATTTTTCCTTACTATACACAAAAATGGCAGTTCTTGGTGAGCGGTGGTCGTTGATTTGATTGGGACCGACAGGTTGACCCAAGTTGTCGGCGTTGTTTCCTGTTTCCCCTTCCCTCACAAGAAGCCATGGATACCCAGCACCTGCTCTTGACGACTTGAGGCGACGAGAGCAAACCACCTAAGCGCAGCACCGCTACTGCGGCGGCCGGAATTCTACGGCGGTGGAGACTGGAGAGGATGTAGGTGAGGAGGTGTGTGGTAGCAGCAGTGTGATGCCCTGCCGCCCGACACTTCACCTTTCGTGTCACCTCGCCAGCACGAGCCTGCGTGCCTCCTAGGGAGAAGCTCGACTGCCCAAGCCCTGCCAGGCTGCATGTCTCCCGCAGCATGGTTGCTTGCTTGCCGTTGTGCTTGGGATGAGAGAGGAGTGGAGAAGGATGTACTAGTGATTTTGCTTGCTGCAATCGGGAGAGAGGATTAGGGAGCAGGGAGAGAGCGGATTGGAGATTTTTCCTTGGGAGAGAGCAGATTAGAGACAGATGTGCTATTGTATGCTTGCTTGCTTTGATTGGGAGAGGATTGCGAAGCAGGGAGTAGATTCCGATGAGATTTGTACCTGGGACAGAGGATTGGGGAGAGCGGCTGCTGAGGAGATGAAAGAAACAACTTATCTGCTTCAGGAATATTTGATATGAAGTTCAGATTTCCATAGCAAAGCCTAGCTGTTCAGCTTGAATTGAGTATGTTTCTTTGACTAGGTAAAGAATGAATTGTTTTGCCACCTAAAATTTCTGGTTAGAGAACATTAATTTGAATTTACGGTAGCAACACACGGGCATCATGCAGAAAGAAACGACTTATCTATTTATCAAATTTCAAGTTCAGAAAGGATGTTTGTCCTGTGGAAAAGAATATTTCTATCGGTCCATTCGTCCAGCAATTGATGTCATACGAGAAGGGTGCCCCTTAAGGTAGAAACAAATTAATTCTGAAAATACAAAATAAACTACATGAAACCACTCATCGATAAGACCTGCAAGTGTCCAGCACAGAGTATGTGCTTAAAATGCTCAAGCCATGTACTGCTAAGTCTTTGTCCATATATGCTATTATTAACTGTTGTTAAAAGTTTAAGTTCTTCATTACAAATTTTGGCAAGTTGAATGTAGCATATAAAACTGAATCTACATAGCTGTTTGAGTTACATCAATCAATACTATTAGTCTGAAAACTAATAACTAACACAAATTTTTTGGAGTGTTTTAATTAAACCAAATAGTAAGCTACTACCTGACTTTTTGTCACAATAAGAGACCGAATTTGCCCAACCAATTTCCAACATGTTACAAGGGAAGAATGATTGCCTAGAAAAATCTGAAAAGTGAAAGTGCAGATTAAAATGGGAACTTGGTTTACCTCACGTAATGCTTTAGAAAGATCATCCATTGTTAACACAAGACGCCTATCCTGCAGAAAATAAAATGAATAATCAGTAAGTGCAAAGGATATTAAGCAAGGTTTAATGCTAGACATTCAGCTAAAGGTAAATTCACCTTGGGTTGTTTGCTCTTATTGTCTTTGATAGGTGCTGCTACCCTGGCTTTGCAGTGCCTAAGGAAATAACCACGCAACACTCATTAATTCACAAAGTATATTTTCTGAAAGGAAGTTCACAAGGAATATTGTGATGTTTTACAAGTTATGGCACACAGACGCCACAAACAGCTTACACAAAGCAAGTCATGATTGCATAAACTCTCCTACCTCCTAAGTATAATGCTTACTGCAAAAGATAGCCTAGTCAACAAAAGAAGATTTACAACAAAGTCATAAATCAACAGTGAAAAAATTGCACAAAATAACCCCAATATAGCACAGAAAATATTTAAGCCTTATATGGATCACACAGATGACTTCTAATCTTGGAAGCACACCAAAAAGCATCGTATAAACAGCTTCAAGGCCTTTGTTTTGTTCACGGGAGCCCTTTTGATTGTGACAATCAAATGCAAAGGCAGAGCTCCTTGAGAAACAAGGGAAGAAGAAGTTTCAGGGCCAACAGCGTTAGAAGCACAAGGCGACAACTTTACTTATCGGAGGCAGACAGGTATCACAAATGAAGTGTGTAAGAGGAGTACATCCATTTATATTAGGAGCCTCATCCTATATTTCATAAAAAGGGGTCGTTTAACAATCAAGAACCCTTCCATGAACTCTCCGATATTTAAACTAGACTATAACAGAGAAGCTATTTTCCTTTATACCTGAAATATGGAAACGACCAAACATCCCTTACTACTGTGGCATGGGTAATGTGCAAGAGCGTAACTGCACATTATGAATTGTGTTGCAGCAATTGGGATGGCTAGCAGAGTTACACCAAAGTTGTAGGCTCTTGTAACTCGTGTCAAAATAGCTGCCGTTGTTTGGAATTACTCCAAATAAATATTTAATTAATATGTAGGAGTACAACATATTTTGAAGGGGTGAGTAGGGGCATCAAGTATTCTTAATATCACTGCAATACTATATGAATAGGAAGTTTACTTGCACATCCTTCCGTATAAACACACAATTGCACAGAACATATGCAATGACATGGTAGAAAAGAATGAGATTAAAAATTTACTTACTGGAGAGAATCACTTGCAACGTCTGAAAGGAACTTCTGGGTGGCTACAGCAATCAGTCTCGTTCTGTAGAACAACAGAAAATAATCACGTATGGGCCAAAAATCACCAACTCGAAGGGGAAACCACACGACCAATCAACCTGTATAAGCCATGTGTGCAAGAAATTTCTGTTCCTAACTTAAGCACTTCTAGAGCTTCGAGCCAATCCTATGGTGGGAGAAATAACACTTCCAGGGGAGGAAATTGGAGCCGAGAACCGGTACTCACAGGCGAAGGTCGGGGCAGTTGAAGCCGCTGCGGCCTAGGTAGTGTTCCACCAGCTCATCGGGAATCTGCCGCGCCGCCGAACCACACAAACATTAGTCCCTCTGTCGTTACAGTATCAACTGCCAAGTTGAGGGGAGAGGGCAAAGATGGGTGCTTCGCCGTACCGTTGGGGTGTAGTCCATGAGGGAGGAGAGGAACTCGGTGAGGACCGCCTCGTCGTCGTGCCGCCCGTCCCCACCGCCCCCAACGGGCCCTCCCATGCCAGGACCCATGCCTCCTCCCCCGACGCCGCCCCCGCCCCCGCCCCCAGCGCCGCTGTTGCTGCCCATCATCCTCACGTCCCGCCGCCCCGCTGACTTCACCGCACAAGAAGATTGTAAGATCCGACTGATAAGAATCTCAAGGATTGTAAAAGGCGACGGGCAGCACTCACCGTGGGAGAACGTAGCCGCCGGCGACTTGGAGAAAGGGAGGTGTCAGCGACGAGGACGACGGCAGCTGCTTCGACACGAGAGGGATCGGCCGGTGTCAGCGGGCTGTAACTGGGCCCCTTTGTAAGAGAGCTGGATCCGCGATGGGTACTTTTTGCTCACGGCCCAGAAACCCATCGCAATAACAGCCAAACTGATCCAGCCCAGCAGCAGGGAGGCCCCACGCTTTTTATCCACTCGCCCGCGCGCTCGCGACACGCAGTGGTCGGCTGCAGCGGCGAGGGAAGGGATGATGCTGATAAGGCCGCCGCGGTTCCTCTCCCCCTCGCCGGCGGCAGCGCCAGGGGAGCCCCGCCTCCGCCGGCCTCTCGATACTTCCAGAATATTCTCATCCCCTAGCCCCCCCGGCCGCCTGCCGCGCCCGCGCCCTGCCTCCGCGTCCACCGACCTCCGCCGCCTCACCACCCGCATCGTCGATCTCACCCGCCGCAGGCAGCTCGCGCAGGTTCGCCTCGCGTGCCATCCTCGTGCTCCCACCGTCGGATATGCTTGATTTGTGTTTTTTTTTTTTCGGTTGCTGGCGTTGACGCGGATGTGCGGGCGCAGATCATGGAGGAGGTAGAGGCGGCACGGCGGCGGGCGCGCTGGCGCGGGGGTGGGGCGCTCAACATTATCGTCATGAACGCGGTTCTGGATGCCTGTGTGCGCTGCGGAGACGTCGACCGCGCGCTTCGGCTCTTCGAGGACATGCGTGGGCCTCGGGGGTGCGGTGTGGACGATATCTCTTACGGCATCTTGCTCAAGGTGCGTGGATTTTGCTTGTGCTAAAGGTCATGAGGTCATTTTTCCGTTCAAACCGGTAGTGAGTATTATTACTTCATTCCCTATGTGGAACAGAACACAAGCTCTACCCTTGATAGGCTACATTTCTTTCCTTTCTGAAGGATCAGCCTCTCTGAAATGTGGATACTAGATAGATATCCCAAAGTGTTCAATGAAACCTGTGTTTGTTTCCGGTGATGATAAATTGGTACTGGTGAATTTGACTGCCGGACCCCTCCCATTTGGTCTCATACGCTTTGTTTCACTGCCCCTCCATGTGCTACCCAAGATCAATGTCTTCCTCTGACCATAAGCAGTTCAGTCTGAATAATGTGTAGGAATGTTACACTATGGCCTATCAGAGTTATCTAGGAGTGTTTCCGGTACATTATTCACGATTTGTACTGAGATTGGCGCTTTTTTGGGATTGCTTGTGTCCGTGTGATGATCAATTCACCACAGTATTCAAGCATCCAATTTTTTAGAAGACCATTTTAGCTCCCTTCAAACCTAAGTTCCACCCTGGACATATATGTTTCTCCTTTATTTTTGTTGAAAAATAGTCGGCGCCGTGGGTGAATGTGATTCCTTTTATTTTTGTTGAAAGATAGTTCCCCAACTAATTTAAGGTCGTTCACTGTTTTATCCTGCGACGTTATTAAACTCCCATCTCAGGTTGTCTCAATGTGAACTCCTAACCACCAACTGCCTTGATATTTGCTTTGGGCTCCAGATGCTCATCCCTTTTGAATACATTTCAGGCTATCTTTTATAAAGAGTTTTATAGCATGATCTGTGGCCAAAGTTATTATTTACAGATATGTGTTTTCCACTGAATGTGTTTGGGGACATATTGATGTATCACAATGCTATTCATTGCAGGGCCTGGGTACAGCGAGAAGGATTGATGAAGCATTTGAAGTACTTGAATCAATCGAGAAAGCTACTACTGGGAGCCCCAGGCTCTCTCCTCACCTTATCTGTGGGTTTCTAAATGCCCTTATTGAAGCAGGTTCGTAAAAGACTGTTTGAGACGGGTGATAGGGGCTCACATTCCTGTCCTGAACAACTTTATTTTTTATTAACAGAATTTACAAAAGCCAACTAGACATTCGAATAACAGTCCGAGGCTCAAAAATATGATTGTTTTTTTCATGGGAAACCACAAGTCTTTTTGTCAAATTGTAAATGACCTGAGAGCCATGCTGCAAAACAAGAGTGTTGGTTAAACTCTACTTATTGTATTATGTAGATGAGTTTCATTTATTTTTTCTATTTTGCACCATACTAAAAGTAAATCAATTTTCAAGATTACTCCCCCAAGAATCCTCACTGTTAGGATCACTGACAGCATCTTTTGAAACTTCAGTATGAAGTGTATCACATTGTTAGCTAATATAGTTGATACGTGTAACAAGGGGAAATGTCACTGAAGCCTTAGCTCTCTTGTGACCTGGAATTCATTGTTGTGGAACTCTAAAGTGTAGCTGAGAATAAGTTCTAATGGGTGTTAGCATTAATCAGTTATGCACATGCCTACATTCTTGTCATAAATTACTTTTCTGTAGCTACCGACACTGTTAGTTCACTGAGTCTAGCTGGCAGTTTACTGACGGTATTGAACTTCAATTTATCCAGGAGATATGAGGCGTGCCAATGCTCTTGTTGCCCGTTTTCGCAAAGTCCTTTATGAAGACCACTCTGTCTTACTGTACAACTTACTGATGAAGGTACAATGCAACTTCCCTTGACTATTACTATGTCTATTTCCTTTTGAGTAATTCACCAATTTTTATTGCATAAGTTTGTCAACTGAGCATTCTCCAGGGGTATATTAGAAGCAACTTTCCTCTAGGAGCTTTGACTGTGAAGGATGAGATATTGCGTCAAGGGTTGAAGCCTGATAGATTGACCTACAATACCATCATTTCTGCCTGTGTGAAATCAGCAGAGATCGATAAAGCTATCCAATTTCTTGAAGATATGAAGGTGTCGCACAAGTGTTGGAAAGGCCAGTTATAGCCACAAAATTGTTTTTTTATACAGTTAATTACCTTGTGTAATGAAATTGAGTTGATTATATTGCAATGCAGGAAGAAGCTAATAGGGATAATAATCCCGCACTCCTCCCTGATGCTGTTACCTACACAACAATACTTAAGGTATGTTTCCTTCTAGTGTGTAGCGTTTGGTGCCATGTCTCAATGATAGATAATAATTACAGGAATATAGTTACACTCTACTTGTTTTTGTAGATTTCTTAGAATATGTTATACTTATGGCTGTCACACTACATCGCTAATGTTATCTTTGATGACAGATAATAGTACTGGCTCCACTCTGCTTTTTTTTTTAAAAAAAAAAAGTTGTCAGCTTGATCTTATTAGACGACTTTGAAGTAGTTGTTACAGATGCACTACTTTATCCTTTTTACTGTTGAGAATTGAGTTTTCGTTGTCAACAATTAAGATGGAATTGCTTTTTTAAAAAATACATCGAGAGACTTAATATCCAGAAATAGGTTTTGAAAATATTCCTATGAGCCCCTACCGGTCATGTATTAGTAGTTTGATTGCTCTATTTATTGCTATCATCTTTTAGTAGCTGTTAATTTTACAAATTATTGAAGCATGCTGCAGGGTTTAGGAAACAACCGAGATCTTTATTCAGTTTTGAAGATTGTTGTAGAGATGAAATCTTCAGTGCTTTCACTCGATAGGACTGCATACACTGCTATGATTGATGCCTTGCTTGCTTGTGGGTGCATTGATGGTAAGCTCTGTTGCATTTCTTCAGAGGCACAATTTTCTCGAATGAGTTTCCAAGTTGGTACATAACATTGGTGTCTCACTGCAAGCAACAAATTCTCTGGGATCCACTTTGCATCCTCAGTTCCTCACATTTGATGTTATTTTCCTGTTCATACATATTTGCAGTGTTTCGAAGCTTACATTCTCCCTGTGTTTTATATCCCAGTTGCCCAAGTGGCACATCCAAACCTGATGGAAATGCGCAGTAGGGGCTTCCCCTACTGTAAATTCATCCAAAAAAAAAAAAAACTGATGGAAATTTTATTTGGTCAGTTGTGTATAACCAAGCTTCATAGTACTTGGTTATAAACAATTTTAATGACAATGACTTCTTCAATGTGTATAACCAAGCTGTATGTTTTAAATCATTATATCCTGATATTAGAGCTTACACCAAGATCATTTTGTTAATTGTTGGTATGGCTGAGGTTCACATTCCTATTGCGCAGAAGAAAGTTACTTGATATCCTTCTGTATTCTACATTAGCAATCGGATAAAAATCAGATCAGACATCCATGTCCTGGCCCATGGATTAAATATCCAGCCCATGGCAGCGCTTCATGCTGATGGCCACTTGCTTCAAACTTCTCAAGAAAGCACTTCGCTTCATTACTTACACAATAAAAAAGTTCCAAAATAAGCATGATTTCTTAGCTTTCTCCCATTTTATTCTTAGCTAAACTTGGCCACTGGGTCCATCAATATTTTGACAAGTTATAACTTATAACTACCTTAGATTCACTTGCTTTGATGTATAGCAGTTGCACATTTTATCCATAACTCTTAGTTCTTGTCTGGTCCTGAGATGCCAATCTCATCTCATTTGTACATTTGTACTTAGGCACCCAAGTTTAGGTTAGGCCCCCCCAACCTGCTTGGGACAAAAGGCTATGTTGTTGTTTGTTTGTTTACGTATATTATAGATAAAAGTCCATTTTACTCGCTCCAAGTTTGGCCATAATCCATATAACCCCCTAAACTAAAATTTGGTTTACGTTACCCCTAATATTTGACAAATCAGCTCACTTTTTACCTTTTCTCTCCAATCAAAAGCGATTTTACTAACGTGAACTCAGATCAAGGCGGTTTTCTTAATGCAACTTGATACAGGTTTGTTCATACACAACACTAGCCCACGAAAGTAACGATTATAGCGAAATCTTGGGTGTAGATTGCCAAAGATAGCCATGCCATCGTACAGGGAGATGTAGAGAGATTAGGACAAACTCTTGGAATATGTAAAATTGCCTTCACCTAACTCCACGTCAGTGAAACAACATTGGATTGGAGAGAAAAGGTGCACCACACTTGGGCAGAAAATTATTTTCCTTGTCTAGGTGAATATATTGTTTAAAAGCGAAAACAGTAGGAGCGGCTCCCACTGCAAATTGTTTAGGTGGATATATTGGTAGATAAGGCAAACCAAAATCACTATATTGAAAAACAATACAATTTCATGTTTTTTTTAGATCATGGATCATGAGAGATGGACCTCTTCTGTCGAGACAAAAAACTTTTTCTATGCACTGTCACTTTTTTTTTCTTAAAAACTGTCTGTTATGTGCTTATGATACGTAAAAATGTTTGATATTGACACTACCTAAATTCTGTACTGATATGTGATTGAATCTTTTGGTGGTTATCCTAGGGGCCCTTTGCATTTTTGGTGAGATAATGAAGCAGGCTGGCGACAACAAAGATTTGAGACCTAAACCTCATCTTTATCTTTCGATTATGAGAGCTTTTGCTTCCAGAGGTGATTTTGAGATGGTCAATAGATTGAACAAGCGCATGTGGCCAGATACAGTTGGATCCATTAGCCGTGCAGCAAAAGAGGAGGCACATGAGCTATTAATGGAAGCTGCTGTCAATAGTAATCAGGTAGAAATGAAGCCTACCTTCCTAGGATGACATTGTATTTTTCAACGGGGTCATTTTATTTTGTTATGCATTCTTAGGCCACCTGACTATTAATTTTGCTACATTTTGATTAGGGTAAAACAAAATTACAAGTCCTTCAGGATTGAGATACATACTAGGTTACATAACAATAGTGCCTTATGTGTTGTGTGCTCCAAAATATGTTATAAAGGTGTATGAGATTTCATCACGCTGCTATAACAGAATCTACGGTTTTATTGTTCCTTAATTGTGTGATCATATGAAGCTTAGTGTTATAGATGTCAAATATCTTGGGGAAATGAGGGGTTGAAGAAAGGGCGGTTTTGTTCCTTTGATAGTGTTATTAAACTGCCTTGTACCTATATATTGTCAGATTTGGCCATGTTACCAGATTCAAGGTAGATCACAATGTGCACAGTTATGTTGATCTCTCTAGATTATCGTACACCTAATATCTAGCTTTGCAGTCCTCACATTTTCAGTTGTTTGTCCCTGGTATTAATGGCTTCCTGAATGAATATTTTACAGTTAGATTTGGCTAGAGAGCTTCTGCGAAGAATAGTAAACGAGAAGGAATGCTTCTCTTGGACAAGTAGAGTAGGTCTGGTATGTTTCTTATTCTTACTTTAACTTTCTTTTTAATACTATGGCCCTTTATTCCAGGGGCTGGACTAGGGTGGCCTTTCCTTTGCAGGGAGAGCACACTGAGTTTCTGTGTAAATGTGTAGTTTGTGATTCTTTCTTTTTTGTTTCACCCCTTTCTGGTTCTGTTGCCCCTGCTTCATCTGTTGCCTTGGTTAAGAATTGTATAATGGAATTGATACTAAGAATTTCTTTACACTTATTATGTGTAGGATTGGTTTTGTGATATGAAATTGTATTGCCACATGTCTTGTTGCTGCTTGACTTGTGCATATGAAAGTTTCTTCACCTTCTGTATCATTGTTACCGCTTACTTATTATATAGTATACAGCAGTTGCAATGTTATCTTTTTATATGATTATATAATTCGGGTTTGTAATACTGAACTGGTTTTATCTGTGTTGAACAATGGAATGCCAGCCTGGCATGATTTGCTCCCATTCGAATCTCTGAATACCTTATTTTGCTAAGTTCTGGGGATGGAAATAGCAATTTCCTAGAATATTTATGCATTTAATCCATTACATTACTTAGGCTAGCTTCATAACTTACTTTTACTATCGGTAGTGACTTGACCATTATATGGGAATTTTTTCTGTCTTGTTAATTCATATTTATTTGCAACAGTGAACTAACGTAGAAAAATTGAATTAACCAGCTTATAGGCTAGTTAAATGGAATTATTTTTGTCTTTGTGAGAGAAAGTCTGACAAGTTGTTATACATAAAGTAACATACGAAGACCCCTGGTCACGTTTATCTTCTTTCTTATGCATTCTATTCTGGCTTCTGAAATAGGGGATCTACATTCCTCTACCAAAAAAAGAGGACGTGGGACGTACATGTAGTTAACAACTAGTGCATGCTGGTTTTGGTTTGTTGAAATGTGGTTATGCAACTGAGTATATTAAACTGGGAATATAATTCGAGGTTGGAACTGTCGATGCACGAATTGTCAGATATTGGCAGATATTTGGTTCGGTAGAGCGCTAGGCATAGATGAAGATCAAACACAGAAGACACGCGATTTATACTGGTTCAGGCCCTCGTATAGAGTAATAGCCCTACGTCCAGTGGTGGCGGTGTTTGTCTTATGAGAGACCTCCCCTTGGGTAGGGGTGGTTACATATTTATACGAGGGGAAATCCCCTATACAAGTTTGGATTGTATTCTCCGGGAAGTCTAACTATGGAAATGACTCTTTCCTTGAATAATCTTCTTGTCTGACAAGGCGCCCCCTTATTGGTAGAGTCCAAGTCCGGTGCATCTGGTACCCCGATTCCGTGATTGTCAGGAACTAATAACAGGATCAGGCTCATATTGATTTCCTTTTTTATTTTTTATTTTTTTTCCTGTGAACCTGTATATTTTAAAGTGAAAGCATGATCATTTGTACTTAGTTTCGCGCTGTTGCAACAGGTTGCAGTTAAAGTTGAAAGCTTATCTGGATTCACCAACTCTCTTCTAAGACCCCATGTATTTCCACAGGTTGTATGTTTGTTATATTCTTATTGTGTATCCCGTTCGTTACTTTCTTGTTGGTCATAACTTAAGTTCTGTCCACTGAAATTGTAGATTATATTGAATGATCCAGTTGAAAAGTATATGATTCCATTCCAAGAATCCCGACCTTTACCTTCTGACTTAATCTTGCGGAAGGCTGTGATGCGATTCATGGAAGATCGTGCTGTCCCCCTTGTGGATGATTGGGGAGGTTGCGTTGGCATTGTTCACCGTGACGACTGTAACAAGGTAAGCTGTCTCTTTGGATAGCGTCAGCGAGGTAGTTTTACTCCTTGTATGAAAGGCAATGAATGTTTAACTGGCTTTAGATTAAGGGGCAGTATTTGACAAACCAGAGAGGGTTTAGATTTGTTTTTCCGCAATGGTTTGTTATGGACTCTTAGATATTTTTGTCATTTCCCTATTTCTACGTGGAAAAAGAGCAAACACGATTGAATCCTGTTGGCAATTGTCACTTAGCTGGAAATAGGATGGTTCATGGCATTCTAGTCAGTCAGCCGTTGGGTGATGCATATATGACTATATCATGGGTTGTAGAACCATCACTGGGTGTGGAACTTACAGGGCAGGCTCAAGGTTTAAGTATTGCTCGAGTACCGTCACCTATTGGAATGCTTGGAAGGGATTTCTCAACAGCCAGGCGTGCAATATACGGGGATTTCTTCATTCGCCAGTCCGTCGTTGCTGGTAAATGGCAGCTGTGGAAGACTGGTGCCCCAGACAATTGCCGCTTTTTCGCCTGACTGGTAGTACATGGCCGTTTCTGGACCTCGGAGCATCTTCAGCGTCATGGTCTGGGTAACCAAACATGCCATGCTCTCTTTGCTTCCAGCTGCTGGAGTTCCAGGACCATCTTCTTTTGGGTTGCGTCTATAGCCGGGAGACTTGGTTCGGTTGCTTTGTCGTGCTCACCTCCAGCGCCTCACAGCCCCCACTATGGACTCATGATCCATTGAGTGGTGGTTTGCCGGTAGGAAGGTAGTGTCCAAGCATCGTTGAGGGGTGACGAATCTTCGACACCATTGTCATCCTCATCATATGGTGCATATGTAATGAGCATAACAGCAGAATCTTTCGGAACATCGCCACATCAACATCCATCTTGTACAGTTGATTGTGGACGAACGGTGCTATAGGACACCACAGGACTGCTAGTTTGGTCGGATTTCTTCTTGTCATGAATAGTCTTCTTAGGTTGCCGGTCGATGGTCGTTTTCCCTTTTTGTGGGTATTAGACTTGCATTTTCAAGCTTCATTCTCCCTTGCCCCTTCTTTGGGCGTCGGGGGGTATGTGTTGTATTATTTTGTTGCAAATTGTCTTCTTAATGAATACATGCACTGCGTGTTTCAATATGTGCTAATATTCTTTGTGCTATAAACGAGCATGTATGCAAAATAAGTGAACTGAAATACTTTCCACCAATGTCAACTTTGTTCCATGCTATAACTAGACCATGGTGGTTCCATTTCAATCCATAATATTGATGTTCCAACATTCTCCAGTGACTCTAGATAACTTCATTTTTTTTCATTTTTCAGCTGGATGCGCCTTTGCTTTCAATGGCGAGAGGACCACCGCTCTGCGTGCCTACCTCAACATCTGTGGAGCATGTCATTGATCTCCTACTCAGAGAGAAGACGGAAATGGTGGTTGTGGTGAAAAGCTGTAACATGTATGAAGGCAGTTACGTATCCCGCTCAAGGCCCTTGGGTGTTTTCTCTCTTGCCATCCTGTGGAAATTCACTGATGATTCCTCATCAGGCAGCCACGATGTTGGTCTCTCCTGGGCAACACTAAAGCAAGCTGATGAAGCCTATAATTGTGGCTGATTCTGTAGCTAGTCTTTTGTTGTTTTTTTCCTACCTTTCAATGACTTGCACAGACGTGCAGCGGAGTACATCTTCCATATGATGATCATATCATTTCCCCCGCTGTCCAGTTCAACATGGAGCGAGAAATTTTCATCAGTAACTTATGGGCTGATCCTGGTCTTGATGTTTTCTGATGCAAACAGCGAAAGTGAAGGCTGACCCGCGACATTGCTTCCAGTCTTTGTTTAATTGAGGCGCCAAGATGATGAGTATCATGCATGGATGGTCCTGTTTTATTTTGCTGGCATCACCGGTCAGTCCATATCACCAGACTGCGATGAAGACCTTTGCTCCCGCCTTTTGTACAGCCAGCCTTTTGATTCCCCACGGGGACCGTCGATATAAAGCCGGGGTAACTGATCTGCAAATATGTTCCTATTGCATGGTGTGTGGCACCTAAGCAGCTAGATCCTCGCGTACAGATGATTGAAAGTGTACCGGCGCCAACTAATGCCCAGAGCAGCTCAGTCTGCTTGGACCACGCGCGTACAGGCTACTGTATTATGATTCTGGGTGTTGATCGCTTACGGAGCATACTTGCTATTTCTTTTTCCGTTTCGAGAGTGCACAACTGGGCGTAGCTAGACCGCCCGCTACGTTGATCAGGTTCAGGTTGAAACATGGTGGAGTATGCGGCGGCAGCTATGGAGCGAAAATACGCTTGTACGAGACGCTTCTTCTGGCCGCGCGCGCGGCGGCAGCGTCCTGGTGGAGCTGGAATAATTGAGCAGACGGGGCTCAAGTCGTTATCCTGAAAGATGTAGCCTTCGTTGCTGCGGTGCGACGTCGTGTTTCTATTAGGCATGTGACATATATCGATCCCCGGCCTTGCCTTTTTCCAGCATATCCGTACTGTACTACTAGAGATAGTGCAGCAAAAGTAGTAAATACGGTGGCTGCAATTCTCTTCCATTCACGACGTACGAAAAGTCCGCGTTGCTGGCGCGGCCAGCAGCAGGTGTTGGCTCCGCCGCCGGCCGGCGAGTACGCGAGCCATGCATACTACTATGCTACTAGTGCACGTTAGGCCGCAGAACGCAAACGCACACGCGCATGCATGCTACCAGCTGTTTTTTCAGTTAAAGCGGGAGTTCTGCTGTTTGACCAATCGGGAGATGGATGAGTGGCCGTATTTCCATGGTCCACGCACGGACCGTAGTAGCTAGCCGGCCGAGGCGCAGCTGGGAAGCATGAAGCATGCATGGATGGTTGTGCATCACTTTTCTCCCTTCGTCGGTGCACCAATGAGTATATGGCCGGCCGGCCGGGCACTGATGGATCGTCGTCAGTGAGAGAGGGAGGCTCGCCCAGCTGGCATGCATGTCTGTCTCTCTCTGGTCCATAAATCCGTCATTTGTGTATTGCATGCGGCCGGTCCGCCGTAAAACCGTGGAGTACTTTCTTCGTTTCAAATTATATATGACATTTTACTCTTCTTGTATTTTCTTAAATTATAAGATATTCCCACTTACTAATGTACATTTCTCTCTCATTTTTACATCTCCATATCTCTCATCTCACTATTTTCTGTGCAATCACATTTTCTACATCTTTCTAATTTCCATCATGTTCACAACCAAAACACGGCAGCCGATATGGTGGCTACATGTGTGGCTAATTTTAGTAGTAGTAATCCCCTAAATAAAGTAAATTAAAAAGCCACGCCGCCGTGTGTCAGCCAGCCATAATATGACCGGTCAGTGTACAGCACCTTTCGCCGCCGGCCGGCTGCTGAGTGCTGCCATGCATCAGTTCTCTGCCGCTGGCCTGCCGAGCTGCAACGACGACTTCCTGTGCCCGCGCAACTTGGCCATGCAAGCCGACGGCCGGCAACCCATACCCGCGGCGCGCGCGCGCGGCGGCACACGAGCGATGGAGGAGGCTTCGTACATGCGCGCGGCCGGGTGGTTATTTCTCTGGCCGCCAGCTTTCTGCGCGCCAATGGAGGGATTGGAGGCCAGCCGCGGCCGTATATGCATGGTCCTAATTGCCTCGCTCGATGATCGATGGTGCGCCGGCCGTCAGAGCTCATCAGCTAGCTCACCATATACTCGATGCATGCAAAGTGCCTTTTCTCTGCACCAATGGCGGCACGGATCTGTGGCCGTATATATCTGCTGCATGCGGCCACGTACTACGGCTTAAGTTGTGTGTTCCTCTGCGCCAATGAACGTACGGAGACCCAGGGAGTGTCTGTCTTAATTTACTACTCCATGTGCTCAATGATCAATGACGGCAATTATCCAGTCTTAATTTACTGGCTTGCGCTCAATTATCCTGCTACTGTCTTTTTCTCCACTAGCTAGGCTTGACAATTCATGTGGGGACTGTGTGTGTGTGTGTGCACTGGACTGGATTGGAGGGACTTCTCATTTCGATCTGGAGAGCTCGATCGATCGGGCTTGAGTCGTGAGATTTCTCGACCGGACTAGCCAAGCTTATCTCTGCAATATATGCAGTTGGCACGTACGGTCATCGACGAACGAACGCCATATGCGCGTGTCGCCTGCTGCCTGATCGAGCTGCTTGTAGCTTGCGGCCGGCCGGTAGCGATCGAGCTCCAACCTAGCTGCAAGTTGCGCCGGAGGCGGGGCCAGACGGAATTGAAGGTTTCATGGCTCGGCTCGCATCGCACTTTCCATCCGTTGGCTCGCTCCTGTGACGTCACGCGGCCATTGGCTTCATTTCTCTGCGCTCTGCGATGCATGCGGAAACAAGAAATCGATATATGGATCACTTTAATCATCATGGGCAGCGCTGCACGACTGCCGCCCGGCCGGGCAGTGTGACGTCCGCGCGCTCTGCGGCCATGGCGCGCCGGCCGGCCGGAGGTACGGGCATGCATGGTCCAGCTGGCGACTGCGCATTTGTCCATGATTGAGATCGAGCTAGCTGCTAGAGTGTGCGATCGATGGAGGATGCTCCCACTCCCAGGATGCAGCTGGACAGGGAATCTCCACGTACATCGCTCATCGCTCGTGCTTAATTTCCGCAATGAACCCTGATCGATCGATTTAGGAGAGATCGAACCGGTAAAGTAACAACCAGGGATATATATCAAGGGCTCAGCATAATTGTACAGATTAGTTGATAGCTTCAGCAGGTTCTGTCTTCAACAGCGGGCGGAGGGCGTAGTGTATGTCATCGAGCAAACTGCCAAACAATCGGCCTGTTCGGCAGGCTGTTTTACTGTAGCGGCTGCGGAAGAAATAACTGTGAACACTGTAGCGGCTGCTGAAGAAATAACTGCGAACACTATAGCGGCTGATAAGTAGTAGGCTGGGCGAACAGGCTGAATATATGATTTGAACTTTGAGCTGCGTCATAATGATGTTGGTAGTAGCTCTGCTGTACAGAGCCACAGATCAGCGATGTGAATGATGGCCAGATCTTATCGGCTTGGACCATCGCGATGGACACTACTTCACCGAGAAAGCGCGAATGTGAGGGGCCAAATCGTTGGTCGTCTGTCGATTCAGGGCCAATTGATGATTGCCATGTTTCAGCTCGTACAGACTGTCAATTCCTATAACGTGCCACGCTTCACGACAAAGCTCCCTGCAGGGACAAGATATCTAGCTTCTGAGCTATCCGAGCACCGCCCAAACCTCTGCGAGTTTGATCTTGCACTAATCACCACGAATGAAGTCGACCCATCGAAGATATGGTTAACATTTCGCATTCTATAAGTTACCGAAAGCAGAAACAACACTTACTAGATGTGTGACGTTTTCTGGAGTGTGCTCTAAAGGATGGGAACCCGGTCTCATTTTCTGAAACCCCAAACAGAGTGTTCTACGTACAGAATTAAAGCCCACCATGTAAGATACAGCGCACCAAGTAGCCCGGCCACAATCCATAACACGAGGCTTCCTGCTGGAATCTATAAAGTGAAGCCTTTATGCGATAAACATCTTGACGATGAAATTTGTTACGCAAATCTCCACTATGTAGTTACTAAACAGCACACTTTCTTTCTTTTCTTTTTTTTGCAAGGGAAGCCTCGTGTCCCTAAAACCCCAATACAATTTTCAACAATTTTCAATAAAACAGCACACTTTCTAAATTATTGAAAATTGTATGCTATTAGATGGCTTGTTCTCTACCTTGCCGCTTACCAAGAGGTAATCGTTATGGATTGTAAGGCATGCATAGAGGTAATGGGGAAGAAAGTACTGTTCCAAGTTGGATCTTGTTTTCAATATGCTCAGAATCGTTAGGGGATAATGAAACAGTTTTGTTTAGTTTGAATGTTGTAATGGAACAATATTTGCATTGACACTACAAAACTAACAGAGATATGATTTTGTTCAGTGAAACTTCTGCTAAGTTTCGATTCTTTGTTATCTCTCCAAATTTCATTTTCTCCAGCTATGTCTACATAATGGCCTTAGGAGCTACGTTCATGGACATCAATTCAAAGGTCATAAATCTTTTGAAGATAGGATACGAAAATTCGTATATCTATTCTCACCTCTAGTAGCAGTTTTAGGCAGCTTTCCAAGTAAGTGTTTGCTCTCTCCCTATCCCTTTAAATTCCAGCAAAATTAGTGCGCCTTTAATTTTTAGGCAGATCGTTCTTTGAATAATAAGACTGAAATTTTATATATCTGAGAACTTCATTAGTTTTAAGTTTAATTTTCTGAGCAAGTAGTGATTGTAATGTATCATGAGCCAATTAAGGACCAATCAAAACCATGTACAAATACATATCATTAAGCAGTAAAACATGAAACCACACAAAATCGGTCTTATTATTGTACTAATAAAGTTCAAGTGGAGGAGAAAGAACAATAATATAGGAGAAGTACAATAACATAAGATTATTGTACACATACGAAGCATAATAAGCAAGTGAACTTCATTAACCATGTACAAATAGTAAGTGCAGAAATTATGGTACCACTTGAACAAAAAAGGAACCATTCACCTTATCCGCAAACAATTCCCAATTGGATCGGTCAAGTTCCCCCAGCACAGCTGATCCGTATGAAGATGTCCTTTCATCAGTTATCTCATCTAGGTCAGAGTACAAGCTAGGGTACGGCAAGGCTGATCAAGTACTCCCTCCGTTTTTAATTATATGACGCCGTTGACTTTTTTGTTAAACTTTGACCAACAATATAGATTTAAATAATTACTTTTTGAATGTGAAATGAATATTATTGGATTCATCATCAAAAGCACTTTAAGGTTAACTTGTACACCTAGCTATTTACATAAATATTTTGAATAAGACGAACGGTCAAACGTAACGAAAAAAGTCAACGACGTCATATATTAAAAAACGGAGGGAGTAGCATCTAGAGAATGGGTACATTGTTGTATGGCTTAATTTGGGCAGGGTAAGTGAGAACAAGAGTCCATTGTTATTGCAGTTCTTCCCTACTCTAGCTGACCATTGTTAGAGAATTTTTACAATAGACACAACTGGATTCACATCGTCCATTTTTCCTATCTGTCTGTTGGCTTGCATGTAGCATAAAAAACCTAGTATAACCATTGATAACTGCATAGATACCCTAGAATTGTGGATCAATGGAGCGTGTAAACATTCACCAAAGAATGCCATTCAAGCATTGGAAAGGGGCCACATTGCTGCATATCATCAATTACTTAATTTGTAATGAGTATTTTCAACTGCATCTTTATTTTACATTCAACTGCATCAGCATGCATTTACCGCATCCTATCTTTTATTTAACTAAAAGAATCATATGCAGATGTAGATGCAGATGCAGTTGCTAAGTGTGTCTATGGTTTTCACGTACATAAAGTCATGTGTTTGTTCTCTACAAGATCAACTTTGCCTTAGGTTTGTTAATTCCCTTGTGCTTTCAATACACTGTGTCTATTTGACTTGGATTTGTGTCCAGTGGACGGCCAATTCATTGTGAGGTAAGCTAGATCATTGTTGAAACAATTTTTGCAGAAACATTTGGCTTGTGAGACAATTTACACATGGTATAAATGGAAATGACTTAGACATCAACACCATCTTGTTGTTACTTTTAGAAAGACAATAGTACAAGCTATGGTATGGGGCTCACTAAATTTACATGCAATCCTAATATTTAGTGGCTGCGATAGAGGCGGCTCATATTGATCAATGGGATGTCTGGAGCATAGATATTTGACATGACGTAACCAGTTAAATACTAATTTATTCCATGATGCATCTTTAAAACGCAGGGGTAGAAATGCGAGGCGTAGGAATGTTGTCATATAGTCATGTACCACGAATCCCTATAGGAGAAGACACAAGAACATTAGAGGTACGGTGGTGTGTTTTTTGTCGTACGTAGAGAAGTATGAGGATGCATTCTGAAGGAATTTCAACCAATTATGTAGTTCCCAACGTCTCACATGGAGCAATCTAAGGAGTAGGGACATACGAAGTTTATATGAGAATCATGTGACGCCATGAGGTATTTAGGCCCAATGTCTTAATAAAAACGTGCGCTCTCAAAATGGGAACTAAATTAACATTCTGTAGAGCAGATGCTCGGTTGACCACTCTAGTTCACACAACAAGAATATATACAAGAATAAGAATAATCTGAGAGATGCGAGATACCAAAGTATTCTCGACCGATAGACGATCGAATTGATGAACTAATATTTGCTCATACATCGATCGATGGAGCAAAGTTTAGCATGGCATATGCACAGATTTGAACCAGTTACAAGCTCCCAACAGATTATTTCAATCAATTAGATGCAGGCTAAAATTGATAGCTACTAATCTAGAGCAAAGTTGAAACAACTGAAAGAGCACACCAAATACCACGCCCAACTGGGATAGAGCAGGCCCGGATGGATCGGCAAACACTGTTTTTGCCTAGAAATTCCATCAGACGAACACACGGCTACATGTGCAATAGATGCATCCAACACCAACACCGAAGAGATTCCACGAAACAGCTGACGTGCACTCAGCGTGCCGAAAGAATTGTGCAAGCAAAGGGCCGGCAAATTAAAGGTGCTGGAGAGAGGAAAAGGACCACCAATCAAAGCCTGAGGGACAGGTCCAGCTCGTCGGAGCGCTGGACGCCATGGCCGTGGTCCGGCGATGACGTCCTCTTCTTGTTGCTCATCAGCCACGGGACCGGAGCAGCGCCTTGCAGCTCGTCCATCTTCGCCCTCTTGTCTGCGGCGACGACGGCGACTCCGGCGCCCCCGGATCTGTCGGCGCCGGCGGCCGCCCCATGCGCGCGCATGGCGGCCGCAATCTCTCGCCGGCGCTTGGCGAGGCTGCGCTCGTACTTGTGCGCGTTCTGGTGGCCACCGAGCGCCTGGGAGCTGTAGAACTTGCGGTCGCAGTACATGCAGACGAAGAAGCCTGGTGGCTCTGGGGAGACGGAGCGGTGGAGGAGGGTGAGCTCAAGGTTAAGCTCCTGCTCCATTACAGGAGCTCGCACAGTCTATGGGGTGTGTAGTGTGGATGTGTGCTTTGGAGAGAGAGAGAGAATGTCTGGGCTTGATTTGGAACTGGAATCATCGTAATAAGCGAGGGTTAAATACAGCGCCAAACAGGCCGGTGCTGTACTGTTCCGGGAGCTAACTTATTGGAAGATTGGAGAGCGCAGTCAGTGGATGGACGCCGCGCACGTTTCCGTTTGTGGGTCTGCGGCAGCGAACACAACAACTGACCTGGCATCATGCATGCCGGATCGATCCAGTACTTAATTCGGACAAAATTTATTCCAACAGAGAACTCAAAAAAGGTCTTTCTCGTAAGATACTACAAACGAATGAACACCTCAAAAAATAATAACGAGGCAGGATGATACAAGCGCAACATTAAAATCCACCATCGGCTCTTGGGTTCTAGTTCTTGATAAACCAACTGATTTATCACTTCCACTGGTTTTCACATTATTTGTACGTTGTGCTTCTTTTTTGTTCATATACTCCCAACAAGAAATTATTGACGAAAGTTTGGTGTTTCATTACTCGTGCGCTTAATGTAATACAGTACTCCCTCCGTTCAGAGTCATAAGACGTTTGACTCGGGGTATGGCGATTCAGAAAAAGTGAAAAGGTGGGTGTATAGAAATTAAAGAGGAGAAAGATAGAGATAGAGATGTATAAATAAGAGAGAAAGATGCATAGGAAAATAAGAATATCTTATAATTTGAGAAAAGTTAAGAAGACGAAACGTCTTATAATTTAAAAGGAAGGGAGTATAAAACTAATTATGGTTAAAAGGCGAAACGACAAAGAATCTTGCTGTAGACAAATTAAGGATGGATCGCAATTTGCATATGATCCCAGATGCGTGGCTTTGCCCCACCGTACCTCCTGGTGGGTAGCAACGACAAGCTTTTCTTCACTACCGCTTATGTTACAGACATTGCAACCAAACAAAAGCCTGCCCATTGTCCAGTAGCGCATGCGGCCATCTGCAACGCTCGTCGAAGTGTCCTCCCGCAGGCTGCCAGGAGCCGGGGACCGGGAAGCTCACCATCAACCTCACCATCTCGCGGCTCCCATCACCATTATTAGGTTGCCCACAGCTGTTATCTAGCCTATGATTCTACATTGGAGTTTACCATGGCGATTGATCGTTCATTGCCTCCTTTAAAGCTCCAACCAGGAGGTACGGTTGCGCCTCAGCGGCATCTTGAGATAATTTTTTCTTCCACTTTTGAAAATGTTGAGTTATTAGCTGGTCATCGCCTTGTACAGGTACCTCTTCCAATCCGGTAGAGTACTTGTACATGAAAAAGTACAATACTTGTGAAAATATTGATTTAGTTGGGCTTGTACGCACATATATAGATATGGTAGCTTTTCGATCCGATACAGTACTAGGACATGAAAATGAAATGTTGAAACTGGAAACATGAGACGAGTGCAAATATCGTGTGTTGTTAACAAAAAGAAAAGATTGTGAAACCGAAAAATATTTGAGTACAGTACCATTAGATTGTTACCGTACATGTTAACAAAAAACATATATGAATGGTTACGAAAATTCAGCACCTTGCAAAATAGAGAAATTAGTACTATGTAATGAATAAATGTGGCTTCCATACGTTTGTGTCTGATCCATGCACAACTCACATGCAGGTCTTGTAGTCTGAATTGTCTGTCATTTTTTTTGGGGTTTTTTGCATCTTGCACATGTTTTCGTTAGCTCTAAAAAACCTTGCATGTTGCTAGATGAGAGATGTCATGCTCTATCCATTCGTCTTTTAATTTTAGTGCACTTATAATTGTTAACATAGCAACCTAGCCACAGCGGTTAAAAAAAAGTGTGTCATCTTGAGACTGCCCAGCAAAGAAATTAAGCGGGTGCGAAGACTCGAAACCAGGATGGTGCGGTGGGGGCGCAGCCTTCCGACCAGTTGGCCGCGAGAGCGACCGCGGTAACACATGAGATGTGCTCAATGGGACATTCTTGCATTGTGTAGATTCTACTATTTCATTATGATGTCCTCTATAGTGTATAGGATCTTGACCTTTCAATATTTGTCAAAAAAAAATTTTTGCGAAAAGGGAATTCCATTGATATTAAAACATATTACATTCCTTGATTACATAAGCAACCCAAACATGCCAACTCCATTGATTGGAGATAAGAAACTTTGAAAGTGCCACAAATTCCACCATTTAGGATCATCATCCCGGACGTATATGCCACGGAAGAAAACTCCGATCTGAACGAATACGACCATCTCACCATCCACAAGCGTCATCGTCATCCTCATCTCCGACAGAGGAAAACTGAAACCCAACTCTTTCGCAAAAGAGGGATACATCCTCATCTCCGTCAACCGTCATCCTCATCTCCGGTGCTGATCAATTGTGTTAGAGGGGGTAATTGCCAGAATAGCACTGGTAAGAGGCGCCCTCTCCAAAATAGCATCAGTAAACCATGACAGCTCCACAACGCCACTGGTAAAGCAATCCCTCGTTCCACCATGCCAATAGCCGTTTGAAACGACGCTTTTGCCCTTATTCCTCTCTTTCTCTGCTCCAGACGCTCCTCGACCCAACTGCACGCTTTGCCTCTCGCCATTCTCGCCCAATGCAGAGCCCGCGCTGAGCATCAACTCGCTCGGCTTCTTCCCCTACTCGTTTGCAGGACGGAGCGGCGGCGCATTTGGAGCTGGGGCGGCGGCGCAGTCCGTTCCGGAGCTGGAGGCGGGCGGCAGGGGCGACGTCGAGCGCGCGGCAAGGCGCAGCAGGTGCGGCGTCGCGCGCTCGCGGCAGGCAAGCGCGCCGCGTGCTCGGGAAGAGTCGGGGCGCATCGGGCGCGCGGACGGCCTCCTGCGCCGTCGCCCTCGCCAGATCCGGGGGCGCGGGGGCACGTCCCTCCCCTGCCGCGGCGTCTGGCGCGCGGCCGCGTCCCTCCCCTGCTGCGGCGTCGCGCGCGCAGGCGCCGACCTCCCCTGCCGCCGCCGCGGGCATAGCGTGGCGCGGGCTCACTCCGGCGGCGTCGCTCGCCTTTGTTTCGATTTTTCCTGGTTCAATTTGGCTCGCGGGAGGACGGAGGGGCATTCTCGGTAGAGAAAAGCCGGACGCCGCTGGATTTGGTGTTTGGGAGTGGCGGACGCGTTCGCCAGTGGTGTCCGGGAGAAGCAGCCTTTACTAATGGGGTTTCGGGGATGGTCCTCCTTACGAGTGGGGTGAGAGCAATTATCCCCTTGTAGTACTCCTAGCTACTTTTGTACCAGTACATATGGATGGAGTAGTATCTAACCTCGCGTGTAGTAGATGATGGTACGAACCCAGGTTCATTGTTCTTAACTTTAGCCGTTGCCTTCGGGTGTTTCTGAAATAGCTGCTTTCTCCCCTCTCGCTCCCGCTACAGTACTCCGGAGGCGAAAAGGCGGAGCTCTCGTTCCGGCGGCGGTTCCCCCCGATCCCCTTCCCCTCCGGCGGCCCGCGTGGCTTCGGAGGGTCGGGGGATCGGCGGAGCTGCCGTCCGGCCACCCTACTACTACTTGTATAGCTAGTAGTGTAGTTTTCCCCTTGCTAGGGTTAGGGTTCACGGCGCCATCCTTCTTCGCGGCGATGGCGGCTGTGTTTTGCTTCTCCCTCGGCGAATCCGGCGGTGCTGTCGTCGTCGTCGACGGCTGCTGCTTGCTCGGTGAGTCCGTGTGGAGTGTGTTTTCCTCCGGTTCTTTTGCGAAAGGGTGGAGGACCTTGTGGTCACCCTCGCCGGCGTTGCTGGCGTTGGTTGATCTGATTTCCGGGCTGTCGGCGTCGATCTTCGGTGCTGGCTTCTTCGGTTTTTTGTTCCCCTCGCCGGCGGCGTCGGTGATGGTGGACTGCTCTTCCGGGTGGTCGGCGTCGTCCGGCGGCGTCGATTTCTTCAGTTTTTTGTTCCTCGATGCGGTTCCTTCTTCCGTCGTTCCGGTGGCGGCCGATGGTCGTTTAGCTCTTGCAGATGCTTGCTGGAGAGGAGTCCGGCGGCTGATTCTTGCGGCAGATCCAATGATTGGAGTCACCGGCGATGAGGGGAGATGGAAGGTGTTCTCCGGCGTGTTCGCCGGCGTGTCGAGATGCCTCTGGAAGATGGAAAAGGACCTCGTTGTATTTTTCTTTCTTTTCAGGGGTTGTTCTGTAAGTTGGGGTTGTACTGTGCTCTGTTTTAATATATAAACCCCTCCCTTTCGCAAAAAAAAAAAAAAAAAAAAAAAACTTTAGCCGTTGCCTTCGTGCTTTGCAGAACTGAAACAATTGTCGATCGACAAACATTTCAGACATGCATGCACCTTAATTAGAGTACCTTTTTCCTGCGCTGCAAATGCTGCGTGCGCCAATCGCTGCAATTGTGGCCCATGTCAGTTTGCCTGCTGCAACGACACTGCATTCCGTACAATATTTAGATCGGCTAGATCATGGCGCGGCTCCAGTAATTTGTGGCAACGTGAGCGTTAATAGTATGGGCCTCACCCTTGGCGCAGCCTAAGCTATACTTTGTCCTCACGCACGAAGGTAGGCGCCATATCAGTCTGGTGTCCAGGAGCTCAAAAAAAAAAAATCAGTCTGGTGTCCACGCCCTGCCTTGCAATTTGTTCATTGGCCAAACGTGGAATCAAACCTGTCACGCATGTCAGTCAATGCTCGACCTTGGTTTGATGGTCGGAGCTGTTGATGACCTCACGAATGTGACCACTTGCCATTGGTTGGTTTATGTACGCACCGGTAGGCAGGGAACATATACAGCGCGCCGCCTAGCGATAGCAGTGGGTACTGGGTAGAGCCTTCTCAGCCATCCTTTGGACCCACCCGGCACGGTTATGGGTGCTCTATCATAATAAGCCACTATTAAAAGCGTCCACAAAAGGGCTATGAGCCAAAAACATTATACTCCCTCTGTTTCAAAATATAAGTAGTTGTTGACTTTTAGACACCATGTTTGACCACTCATCTTATTCAAAAAAATTATAGAAATATTATTTATTTTGTTACGATTTGTTTTATCATTAGATATACTTAAACATGACTTATTTGTTTTATATTTTTATAAATCTATTATATATATAATTGACCACGAAAAGAAGCCTCCACGTTCGCTCTCAAGGCCTAGAAATTACCACATTAATTCTAAAATGCTAGAAATTCCCACGTTAATCCGAGAAAATAAGAAGAGAAAATTACCCACCACTAACATTATGAAACAATTAGTCAGAAAACCCTCTAAACATATTTTAAAAATAGCTAAATTCAATATAATAAAAATAGCTAAAAATACGCCTCACACCTATTTCTAAATTACCCACCATGCCATTATGAGTCAAAAAAATAGCTAAATTCAGAATAATAAAAAATAACAAAAAATACCCCTCACACCTATTTCTAAATTATCCTCCATTCCCTTACAAGTAAAAAAACTAAATTTAGATTATAAAAAATAGCTAAAAATATCCCTAATTCTTTTTTAAAAAAATTTACCAACCATACCATTATGAGAAAATAGCTAAATTTTGAAATAATAAAAATATCCAATAAACACTTAATCCTGATTTCTAAATACACCGTTATAAAAATACACCGTGATATATGTCTACCTAGAATGGCACATTATCTTATTTTTAGCATGACACATTTTCTTTGAAAAATTTATTTGTAGCACGACACATTCTTTTTTTCCTACCATGAGATATGTTAGTTGTTTAGCATGCCACGTTTGTACCAACCTCACTTCTAAAATAAAATCAAATATATTGTTAGATAAATGATGACTCATCTTACACTCAAATTGAGGGACGGTGAGAAATTCTACAATCTATTTCTATCATTTTATATATATAGATTATAAAATAGGTAATAGCAATAAACTATCTTAAACTTCTACAATAATATTAAAATATTTTACAAAGTATAGTATGTCTAGCAGCGCAATTACGAGGGCAGCCATACTAGTTTTTTTTAATAAGACGAACGGTCAAATGCGAAGTCTAAAGTCAAAAACTGCATATATTTTGAAACAGAGTGAGTATTTATCAAAAGCGAGGAAAAAGAGTCGCAAGTCCTTCCTTAAAAATTATCCCATCTGTTCACAATACTTAGCGATCCGGTCTGATTCGGACGGACATCCGGTTTTCGGATTTCAATTTCAAATGAATTTAAATATTTGACGAATTTGGACCGGTTTTGATCGGTTTATGACAAAACCGGTGACTCCCGAGATTTAAAACTTTGCTTGTGATTCTAACTCTGAGGATAGGAAACAAGAATAAGTAAAAAGGTGAAGCGCACAGAAAACAAGGAGTAGAGATATAAAGATATGACTCTGAGAATGATGCTTCGAAATATGAGAATCACAAGTATTTTGGCAAAAAATCGAAAGAATGAATCAAAAATTAGAATCACAAGTATTGTGAAACAGAAGTAGTCTCAAATCAAATGATGAGAGACTAGAACATGAACTCATCTCTCATCAATCCTCTATACGGAAAGCGAGCACCACCAATCTCTATGGAAGAAATCTTAACATCCATCCTTTTATATAAGGTATTCTAGCCTTCTAAAATTTTCTCTAAATATAAAGGAATTTAAATATGACAAAATTTGAGTAATTAATTTAGTGGTGAATGATTGACGAGCTAGGCTAAAATGATGGGCAAGATGCATGGTAACTTGACTATTTAAAGTTCGAACTCAATTCCTTATATTAAGGGGCGGAGAGAGGAAGTCCCTTCACATTTCTCCTATGCCACTAACCACATATCGTACCCTTGACTTATATTGGTGAGTCAAGTTCAATTGTGATTTGTGAAGATATAATCTGTGAAAAGGGATACTGACAAGCAACATCGTATATACTCGAGGCAACTACACTGTCTTGGACTAGAGCAAGATGAGAAAAGAATACATGAGACGTATCTTTTAATTTCTTGAAGAAAATGTTGTCATGCGCTGAGAACCGAACGTGGTTCGGTTGGTCAGCTGAGCTGGTGCTCAGGCTGCCCACCCGGGTTGAGTGCTGGTACTCACCCGGGTGCCTCACCTGGTGGTGGTGGCCTGAGCCAGCTCCTAGCGCCACCTGCCACCGTCCCTGGCCGGCGATCCAGGTTAGAGCCCTGGCGCTGGCCATCCGGAGGTCCCTTCGTGACCTCTGTTGGCGGTCGTTAAACCCTGTTTTGACCGCCACAATACCGGTAAATAAAGGCATGTCACCAAGATTCTATGCATAGTAGTTAGGATTAATGCTACTCCACAAGTTTTGGTGATATTTGGATGCAGGAGGGAAATATGGAGGAAAGTGGGCCCAGCTGGCACAAAGACAGGCCGGCCGGCCCCACCCACAGGCCGGCCGGCCCCACAAGATGGCTCCAGGCCACGGCCTTCCTCCAGTGGGCTACAAACAGGCCCACAACGTAGAATCAAAAGCCTGTTCAGAAGAATTCCACCGACGTTCTAGAAGGTGGGCCGTTTGGGCCTCAACTTGACCCTCACTCCTCTTCTGCCGCCCCCACGAAGCCACCGACTGGACAACCGCCATCAGGAGCAAATCTGGAGCGTCCACAGGCGAGGCGGTGGCGAACCGCCACAACGGGCGGCCGGCCGGCCCCCCTACTTGGCCGGCCGGCCTAGCTTGGTGGGCCCGGCTCTCCAGCTTCGGCCATATATTTCCCACCGCCATGGTGAAGCTATAAATAGCCTTGGCCGGCAACAGAAACAATTCGCACCTTCACACTTGAGAAGAGAAGATCCAATGTAGGATCACGTTCAGCTCAAGGAGTCACTTCCACTTGTGTAGTTTAGAGTAGGCTAGTTGGTCATGGGAGTTAGAGTAGAAGTGAGAGCTTCGCTCGGAGCTCCGGAGTTCTCTTCGGAGTTTGGGTAAAGTTCTCGTGTATCTTTTCTTTTATACTTTCTTTAATATAATTATTTTTTTATTTATTTTCTTATTTATTTTAGTTTTCCTTTTAGTTTACATTTATTTATTTAAGTAATAATTATAGAGAAATTCTTGTGTTGGTTCCACGTGTGTGTATGGTAGGTCTATCTGCATGGGTTGTTTGCACCGCAAATGCTTACACAATCCACATAGATTTGTTATGCATGGTTGGCTTGCTCTTACACGTAGAGTAAGTTATCTAAGATATTTGCTTGTATGGCTCAAGGAACTATTCTAGACGTGAGTTTGCTCTACACCTCACGGAGGATGGTAGCCGCTAGTACGTGTGACAGGCGTACCGGTCTCTGTAATCCACCACGTCCGGGTGATGGTTTTAGTAGGGAGGTCAATAGCACGTAGTTCCCCAAGGTAGTTGAACCTAATTCTCGGGTTGCTACCTTGGCATACGTGTGCCCCGATATGCAGGAACGAATCTATAATGAAAGCTTAAGTAGATATTTGTAACCCCTAGGCAGATACCCTTCTTCTCGTTGTCCTCCTAGTTGACTAGTTCTATCTCTTTATCTTCATATGGAATCCTTGTGTGTGTTGGCTTGCCACCCATCTTTCAATCTTTACCCATGCTTTGGTCTAGTTTGCAAGTTATAAATAATAGATGTTTCCTTGTTAATTCATGATATTCTTAGCCCTGCTTCCCTGAGGAAAATATAAATACGATACCCTTGGAATACTCCTGGGTGAAATGCTACAACGGTGTTCCGTGCGCTTGCGGAGTTGATATTTATCTCTGTGCGTAAGAAACGCCAACAACCTCCGTCTGGAAAAAAAAAAATGTTGTCATGCGCCGACCTTAAGTACCACTTCTATTTGGTTGATAGCCACACCTTTGCTACGGCATACCTTGATGCGAAACAGATTCTTATGCATATGTTTGCTACACTTTTTTGTTGCAGCCGTGATTTGGCTAAGTTGGATGAGGCAAATTGTGGATTAGCAACCAAACACGCTCTAACCAAACATAAAAAATTAAAATTGTAAGAGTGCTTACAAGATATAAAGAAGTCGTGTATACCTCAAAGTGATCAATTAATCTTTTCTCCCAACATCCAGTGACATTCTAGAACTGGGCATGAAAAAGCAAGAAGGGCGGGGAAGAAGAAGATAGATAGATAGGGAGTGGGGAGCAAGATAATGACAAATATTTTGTGATAGATTCTGAATGTTAGTGTCACTTATTTAATTTGAAAGAGGAGGTATTACTAACTACATTGATGACGTACGTAATTAGACAACTTTACCATGTGCAGAACAACTGTCTTTTTCCTAGCAAAACGACGACATGTTCCTGTTTCATCACCACTGTAGGACCACACGTCAATAGGTATCATTTCTCTCTGATTGGTGCTTGGATCCTCCTGATCGAGGTAATTGAGACCAGCAACAAGTGTACTAGGCCAATTAATCTCTCAAAGCGATGGCATCACAAGTGCATAGAGGTAAAAGCATTCAGGACCGCTGTCTTTTTTGAAAAAAAGGGAAAGCCATTTGCGAACTTTATGATTAAAAAAAGCGGTTCTATCGTTCGCCAAGGCTATGATAATTTTAGGTGGTCATCAACCCCAAAACTAGATGAATGGGAAGGAAACTCTACTCTAGTGTTGACGAGAAAATTACATACGTAACTTGAGATATTTATTTTGACTCTAGCACAGGATCAGTTTGTACCTAGTGAACAACCCAAGACATGCTAGTCAATTTTCCCTGCAAATATAACAGCACGTCAAATTCCTTAGGCCACCAGCCACAATAGGCTGATGTAATAACCGACAGTCACTGGAGGTGAAAACCAGCCAAATCTGTGTAAAAGTAAGTCCTATTGGCTATTGGCTGCATAAATAATAAACAACTAAAACAAGTCCGATGGCATGAATAGTAAAACCTATCGGCTATCTGAATAAGCCGTGATCCGATGCAATCTAGTCCGATGAGCAATAATAAACTGAAGAAAATAAAGATAAAGAAAGATTTGAAAAGTATAACCTATCGGTTAAACATTCCGACGGAACAATCATACTTGCCTTGATCAGCTAGACTGCTATACTTAATTAATGACCTTAGAAGATCGGACCTAACTGAGGTAGTTCTTGAGATAAAGCAAACAATTAAGGCCCTGTTTGGGTGTTGTAATTTTTCAAAACCAAAGAATTAAGAAACTATGGTTTTATAAGCTAGTACCAAGCAAAACCATGGTTTAGAAAAAAGAGGTCATGAGTGGAGTTTCTAAAACTCCAAAATGGTTGCACTTTTAGCAATACCATGGTTTTTAAAACTGCAAAACTTGCTACATCCAAACACTTTGATACCTCTCAAAACCAAAGTATTTTGCAAAACCATAGTATTTTTTCAAAACTCTAAAAATACTTTGTATCCAAACAGTGCCTAAGAAATAATTTCTTTTTGTTGAAATGACACGAAATATCTTTACTGTTTTGTTGTGTTCAGTAATTGTTATTGTCTAAAATCGTAGAAGTAATTGTTGTTGAAATTGTTATTATGGGTCGGCCCTCCTCTTTCCATTCCCCTCCTCGTCGTCGCAGGAGTGGACCACCGGAAGGCTGCCCGTGCGGTCGCAAGGGCGGCAACGAAGGGGTTTCTCCTCCTTGCGCTCAAGCCTCCCCACCCCTCCCTCATTCGATGGTCGTTGGGGTGGTGCAGCTCTTGTCTGCAACGTCAGCCCCCTCTCCTCTGCAAGGCGAAGGTTTAATCATATCGCTAGTGTGCCGACATGGCCTCCTCCCTCTTGGGTCCGGCCATCAGGGCGTGGATCCAGCCCCTCTTCACTCGAGTTAGGCGGCCGGGCGCGGATCCGGCCACCCGAGTGCAGATCCGGGCCCTTCCCGCTCGATTTGGCCACCTTAGCGGAGGTCAAGCCGCCTCCTGCTCGATCCGGCCACCAAGGCATGGTCCAGTCGTCGGAGCTTGAATCTAGACCCCTCCCGTTCAGGTCCGGTCAAGGCAAGCGTGGTTCTTTAAGTGGCCCCGCGCATGTGCTTCTCTGCACTAAGCCGAGGCAAGTGTGGTGTCACGAGTCTTTGGCCGTGAGCCCCTGCTTGGGCACTGGCCGCGCACACCAGAACCTGCGGCCTGGGCTTGTGTGCCTGAACGACACCGAGCTTCACCGTACCATATGATTTGAGCGTCGCAACCGTTTGTGGAGCTAGCAGTGCTACCAGATTTCAAGAGCGCCCCTATTAGCCCCACGGCGCACCACCGATTTGCGAGCATGCAGCGTGCCTTTCCCGTTGTAGCGACCCCATTTGTTGGTGGTGGCTGGTGTGAAGGTGCGGCGAGCCAGCTGCTAGACCTCGCCCATGGCTTGTCTGCCGTGCGTGTCACGTGCTTCCTTGTTGTAGTGGGGATTCTTTCCAGGTCGTGTCCTAGTAGGATGTCAGGTCGTGTGCTCGCGGGTTCGTTAGCCTCGCGCTCTAATACAAGGTCCTCGACTGTGTGTCATATGCTACAAGAACCGTGTTGCCCTTCGTGTCTGTCGCAAGTCGCTTCAGTTGTGTGTCGTGCTGCCCTTTGTGTTGATCGCAGGTTGCTTAGGTTGCTTTGGCTGTGTTTTCTTGGTGGTGCTCTCGCTTTGCGTGGAGCCTTGGTCGTCGCTTGGCGTGTCCAATGGATGTTGTGGTGGTCTAGTTCGCGCATCATTTGCTGTGGGCTGTGGGTCGCCTTTTGTTAACAGCCTTTGTGGCATTCCCCGTTGCATTGTTGCCTAATCTTCTTTTGGTCGCTGGCAGCTCGTTGCTCTTTGATGGAGCTTCGTTCGACTTCTAAGCTTTTTAGCCAGTGGATATAATCGTTGGAGCTTTAGAAGGACCATTTGTGTTCGACCTTTAAGCTCTTCAGTCAGTCGCTCTTGCCCGGATGACGCACATTCCTAGATATCCTTGAGGCTAACGTAACTAGGTGAATAGTGTTGAAGCGTGTCTAGGAGGTTCAGGCCTTAAGCCGGCGTAGCTCATAAATGCTAGTGGCTTGCTGCTTGTCGGTTCTTTCATATTGCTTGGTCTTTGGGTCTCTTGTACACGAAAGATGTTTCCGATGTTCTAGATTTTACTGCCTAAACTCTATAGCATCTATCAACTTACAAGTACTCGAAGAAAATAAGTTCGCTTTGGAGGCCTAGAGTTACTATGCTACAGAAAAATATGAGCCGGCTCTTCCGTTGGCCTAATTGTTGCCCACCCTGCAACAGCGAGATAGGTCATTAGTGCTGAGTATTTCAGAGTGTCGTGATGTAGAATTATGAAACGAGGTTGGACTACGTATGCAGTAGAAGACAATGATGGAAACAAGACTAATGATAAAGTAAGTAAAAAAATCAATTGTCAAAGTAAATTTAATTGAATTATTGATACTAGTTGTGCAATTAGGCACGTGATCATCTCTCTAGTTTTTTCGAGAAAGATTGAATAACAACTTTACACAGGTGTCGGTGACTGGAAATAATTCATCATGATATTGACTAGTCAAATAAAAAAGGGGCAACTTTCGTGTTAATCATGAAGAAGATTTGCTAATTCTCAGGTGACTGAGATTTCGTTTATCTCTCAATCACATTTTTAGAACAATGAAAACACACTGCTGGAACAACCGATCTGCACAGATGGAACAATGAAACTGTACTGCAAGAACAATTAGTTCTTAGGTGGAACAACGTTTTCTCAAAGAACATTTTTTTTTTTTGCACAAGTGAATGAAAACTTTGGGTGGTTGGATCAAAATCCAATGACTAAAAACAGTAGCTGAGAGATTAGCAAAATCTCAATCACTTGAAAATGAGACATCTCCAGAAACAAGTCACTCTTTTTCTTTTTCTTTTTTTAATGAATCTCGACTAGTTGTTATAGACAAAACTCTTGTTTTAGTTTTCTTGAAATGTTTCTAGTTACAGTAGCGATGAATATCATTCCCCTGTTCTCACGACCAAAATAAGTTCCCTTCAATTTAAACTGATACTCTCAACTGCTAGTAAGACATGTCGCCAGTTTCCACCGCGCAGCATGAATACTATATGAATCGTCACTTGGACCAAATCCTCTGCGCAATCTCAAGACTTGCATCGAGATCATGCCATTGACGGACCATATACTGTACACCAGGATTGTAGGACCCAACAATCATATAGATACAATGTAGGTTTATCGTAACCTAACCTTGTTCCAGTGACAAGATTATGCGATAGAGCGCCCATAACTCTTGTCTCCATCACGAGTAGCGCCCATAGCTTAGGGGCCACAACGTTTTAAAGTTTCCTCCCAGCTAGTTCTAGTTCGTTTCTTGGTTTCAGCTCCCATTATATCGTTTATAAATTTATTATTTTTTGCGATGAATCAAATTACGCCTTATTATTCCAACTCGGATATGTTATTTGGAGATGTCCTAGAATCTGAGGTATGAAATATTCAAAATTCAATAGTTTCATATGCTAAGCTACTACATAAGAGTCCATAGAAACGAGCCTTAATATCGAAAGTTATTATGTAAAATTTTAAAAAAATAGCTAAAACATGTGATCTCATGGAGAGTATGGTTAACAAATTTACCCATGACAAGTTTAATTTTTAAGGAAAAGGAAGGATCCAATCAAATTAATGATCAGGTTCATCATTAGTATATGCTAACCCGGTGATACCATAATAAAGGTTTTTTTTCCTATGTAATCTTGGAGTATAGCATTATCTTTATGATTCTTATATTAGTACTTCCTCCGTCCATAAATATAAGGATTCGGAGACTTTCAGCTAACTCGTTTGACCACTTGTCTTATTTAAAAAAATTATATAATTATTATTAATTTCATTATGACGTGTTTTATTACTAACTATACTTTAAGTATCGATTATTTGTTTTTGTATTTTCACAACTTTTTTAAATAAGACGAATGGTCAAATGAGTTGGCTGAAAGTCAACGAATGCTTATATTTATGCACGGAGGAAGTAGTATATATATACTCCTACTCGGCTTCCGCTTTCATTTGTCATGTCCACCGATCCTATCAAAGATTCAGCAGGCAGGCATGTTAGCAGTACTTCCGCGTTCGCTTATTTGTTTCCTCGCAAATTAAAAACAAAACTGAGCTCCCTTTTGGGCAGATTGCTGTTGCTTTCCTGACAGAAAAGTGGACCCTGTCCCACGGACACGTCGCTATCCTAATGTGTTGTCGGAGCCACAGCCCCCGGCGGCTGGGATTTTTACTTTTATTTTCTTGCTGCTGTTGTCCCTGCCGTGCGCATATCAGTGGCCCACGTACCAGAAGCTCGGACGCGATGCAGTACTGTACATTAGTGGAGTAGTACTATTTCTCAACGGAAAATCACTTGTACTACGGTAAGTAAATTAGTACAAGGATGTTTGAGTGGCAGAAGAGAAGCGTTTGTTATTTTTTTTCCTCAGCGGGTAAATATGGAATATTAATAATTAACAAATGTGCTGTCAGCAGCTTTCATAGGATGATGCATGCCTTTTTACCAGCACATGTTTTCTTTGGTCTAGAGCATGGGATACATAATATCTGATGTATTGTGTTGCGTTTGTAATAATAAATGCGCACTCATTAGATTTTTTTTTTTTTTGAGATCAACGCACTCATTAGATGGATAGGCATATATAACCAGCTGATAATATGATATCACCTTCCAAAAGTATGTAATCTTGCTACAGCGAACACATAGGGCAAATGCTATAATATGGAAGTATATACTCCTCTCTCTCTCTCTCTCTCTCTCTCTCTCTCTCTCTCCAACTTGTCCTCTGTTCCAAAATTGATGCCAGTTTTTGTTTTTTTAATCATTCTCGCTTTCCAATACTAATGCACGTACATGTTTAAAGACTCGATCAAAACAATATTAATGATGAAACTGATAACATATTCTAAATGAATATCAAAAGCACCTTAATTAAGCCAACAAAATGTGTATGACAGTGACAGATTTGTTAATTAAACAAGAGTGAAGTGTACGGCTGGTCCATAAACTTGTCCGACTGTGTGTCATTTAGGTCCCTCTACTAATTAGAAAATGCAGATTTGACATCCCTAAATTTGTTCTATTGTGACATCCCTAAACTTAGAAAATACAGATTTGACATCTCTAAACTTGTCCTAACTGACATAATCGAACAAGTTTAGGGATATCAAATCAGCATTTTCTAAGTAGAGGGACTTAAGTGGCACAGCCGAACAAGTTCAGGGACCGGCTATGCACTTTTTAAGAAGACAAAAATGTCACTTGACATATTTGTATTGTTATTTGCGTATAAGAACTGAGTTAAAGTGCACGCTTAAACTACTCTATTTTATTGGCACTAAACTCATTTACGTACGCCTTCACGCCATGCCAATTAAAATGAAAAAAGAATGATAGAGATAAATGAACATTGAATGCACTTACCTCTCCAGCAGCCCTCATGGCATGAAGGTGCTACTTTGTCCTTTTATATAAGAGATTTTAGCATTCCGAGTTAAAAATATTCTTTAAATAAAAGACTACAAAATCCTTTATGTTACGTCAACTCACCTACCTCTCACCATCAAATTTGTTACACAAAAGATTTCTTATGTGTAAGATTCCATATTTTGGTACAAAATTTGAATGCTTCAATCCTTTATATGCACACATTAACCTAAACTTCTAGAAACTACAATTTTATTTGTGATAGATTAAAACTATTTGCATTGTGTAATCTACTCATTTATTGTATGTCTGCTGTAAGCTAGAACTATTTTTTATGCCTTTTGAGTAATTTTTAACGGTTCCTTTCATGAACTAATATATAACTTCTAATGACATAAGTATTTTCCATCGATTTAGTTCCGCTTCGGATTTGTATCCGTTCCGATTCCGCACCGTTTCAGATATGTATTATCCGTTATGTTCAATCTATTTTCATCCCTAATGAGGCGTTCATGGTGACTTTGTGAATCCGAATGAGTCGACCCAATATCTTGTAAACGTTCATATATTGGTGAGGTGCGCGTGCATGTGTTTATAGGGGATGAATGCTCGTACATGTACGTTAACGTTTGTGTCTGCAGTGTGTTTCAGAAATTAAAATCTACTAATATTGTTATCCATGTGAAACATGTCGCAGATCAGTCGCTACCAATGTGCATCGAGCTAATTGTAAGAGCATGGGCTGATGCTTGGATTGATATGCGCCGCAAGGAAGAAAGAGACAGTGAGTGCGATCATCCTCAGCAATCGTACTTGTACCTCTGTATGCCCTTACTTATTAGTGGTACCAAGATTGTTATCATGATATTTCCTCCGGTATGAGTCTTTTTTTATTATTTGGAATAACAAATAAGGCATAGGTGAAATGTTCATGCACCCTTATTTATCTGTTATAACATTTGATTAAAAAAAAGAGTTGTTTGTTCGCTCTTTAGTGCTATAATTACTACTCCATTGGTCTCAGATTAATTGGCATTCTAGCTTCTTCTAGTTTTTCCAAAATAACTGGCATCCGCACTTCCCGATGCATCTTTCTTTTTTTCCAGTACATTTCTATCTCTATTCTTCTCATTTTCTATGCACCCACCTTTTCTACCTCTCCTTAATCCCAGTGCTGACACCTAAAGTTTCAAATATAGCGGGAAGGAGGGAGTATTAGTTATATAATTTTAAAAAGATAAAAGCGGCAATAATTAGAAGCTTCTTTTCACCGATTTTCAAAAAGAGATTTGCTAGTTCTCAGATGACTAAGATTTCGTACATCTCTGTCACATTTTTGGAACAATAAATAAAGACTGCTGGAACAACAAAACTGCACTTCTGGAACATTGAAACTGTACTGCTGAAACAATCAGTTCTTAGGTGGAACAATTTTGTTTTTTCAAGAACATTTTTTCGCATAAGTGAATGAAAAATTTAGGTGGTTAGATCAAAATCTAATGACTGAAAAAAAGTGACTGAGAGAATAGCAAAATCTCAGTCAACTGAGAAGGAGACACCTCCAAACCACAAGTACTAAAATGAGGTCTAAGCTCAAAGGAGTGAATTTATTCATATCATGAAGTAGTTGTTCTGCCTCAGCTGTCACTTTTCATGACATGTAGGTGCGTTCCTCCTCATTCTCACGAGCTTTGTTCTTGACGCCTACTTGTTACCACAAGGCGCTAGTAATGAGGACTCTTCATACACATTCGTCTCCGCAGAAAGCAGGGAATATCTGGCGTTTGCTTGCCACTGTCTGTGTTGTTGAATCGAAGAAGAGGATGTTAATTGACTTTCTGGTATAGGATAACAGCGCCACAGTCCACATCATGAGTAGGGCTCCATGAAAAACTCGTAGCTCGCGGGCTAGCTCAGCTCGTTCTTAGCTCGACTCTGGTTTGGCTTGGCTCTATTCTAAATTTTAACAAACTAAGATGAAGATTTCTATTAACGAGCTAGCTTGAGCCAGCTCGCGAGCTGCTGGCAAGCCCAATGAGCCAAGAAATATCAACTAGCTACTACGTCCTTTTTGTCCAATAATCTTTGCTCTCGAGCCATTGTTGCTGAAGTCTCAAGTACTAAAGTGTGACGTTTCATCTTTATGTGAAGCACAACTAAGATAATTTACAGCTTAGTCTCTAGAGATTTAGACCTAAATATTTAATTTTATGTCAATCATTTTAATGTCCAGCTTGTGAGACAAATTGAGCTCGCCCACAAGCTTAACGAGCCAGGCCAAGCTCGGTTTTCAGTTTATTACAATAACAAGCCAAACCAAGGTAGCGTGTTACCCAAACAAACTAGACCAAGCCAAGCCAAGCAAAACAAAGCTCGCTCGATATCCAGCCCCAGTGATGAGTATATTCGAGCCACAGCAAAGCTTGAAAAACTATAGTGTGAAGCTGTTCAATCATGGCCTTTCTGATCTAGCCAGATTCACAGAGTAGTATTCTATGGTTATAGGAGGCTAGTTGTGAACTCTGTCCCAAAAATACTTTATTTTCAAAGTTGGTCCAATATTAAATTAAATTTGACCAACTTTGTAGGAAATATTTTATGATAGTCTCAATAACTCTGAACCCTTTATTTAAGTAGATCTCAAAGACATTTTCCCTTCTAGGATAAAGCGCTTAACCATAATTATTCTTTTTTATTTTACATTCTGTGTTTTTTTTAACAGACTCACACGGGGACCGGATTAATTTTAAGTTGCTGATTTTGCTATGGATGTGAGGTTTTTTTTTTTTTTTGCTATGGATGTGAGGTTGGTTGTTTTTGTGGAGGAATCGTGCCATGCTACATACAAAAGAACGTGCCGGCCCTTAAAAAAAGGCCTGAATGACCGACTCATGCGTGACCATGGACTGATGTCCAATCACAGTGTAGAATGATTTTTATTTTTGTTCAATGGCTCAAGCAGTAGTATGCATGATTTTGCCCATTAGTACACCTGTCACACAGAGTTTTCCCATTTAACAAAGTCAACGGTTGAGATTTTATTGATTCTCTTACCTCTTAAAATGCAAGAGAAGGGACATATGGAACTACCGTAAATACATTACATAAGGTATCTAGTGATACTAATTTGATATAAAAGAATATTGATACTTTTATATAAATTTGATTAAACTTAAACTAGTTTGACTTTGACTTAACCTAAAAATAGAGTCTTTATGTCACAGAGGGAGTACCACGACATCACGGGGACAGATCTATCGGCATGCCATGGATAGTAGGTGAGCAAGAGACATAACTGTTGCCAGGTTCTGAAAACTTTGGTTAAACTTTTATAAATTTGTGGACTCGGACGTGAAGGTTCATGCCTCAAATAAACAGACACGCACAACATTTCTGGCTGCCGTCTATTGGCCTAGATAAATTAAGCGCATTTCCGTCCCTCATTACCTTGTGTAAAACCGTACGGTCCGATCGATCTAGTAGGACTTTGCTTCCTGATACTGAGACGCGTACGGATGCAACGGCAGCTTGTCCGATTGATTCAGTCCTGACCGCACGGCTCTCTCCAAGCGCACATGTTGCATACCTGTTGTACCCGTTCAAGGGCATGAAAATTACATCCATTCTGTGCTCGTACTAGGACTTGCACAGCTATCTCTTTCTTTCAATCTTCCTGCAGAACCAGAACTAATGTCTATTATGCGGACATCATTCCAGAAAGACTTCCCCTTGGTTTGGCCTCCAGTACCATACTGTCGCTTTCTGCCTCTCTGGTGAAGGAGAAGCTCGCAAAGCTCACTGCCCGTACGTTCCAGAAGTCTTTTTTTTTTGCGGGTAATTCCAGAAGTTTTTTGTAGCGGCATATTTCTCAGGGCGAAAAAATCAAAAGATATGCGGTTACACTGGTACAAAAAAATACTTTTAGAGGCGGGTTCAATTTTTTCAGGCGGTTGCATAACTTTCCACTTGTGGAAATTGATTTTCATAAGCGATTTTAATGGTGGGACCCATTATGGTATTATAGAGGCGGTTTTTGACTTTTTTGTGAATCCGTGGTGTCCGGAGTAATCGTTGTTGTAGTAGTATGATAAGCCATCCGTCACTGACCAGCCTATGAAAATGGGTGATTTTCTATGGGAAAAAAATGAGCCTCATATGAAAATCATTTCCACAATCAGGTGCTAAGTTATGTGTCAGAATCAAATCTCCAAATATGGGCCACATAAGAGTGGAGTATGAACCGACATTGACCACCGGAGTCCTCCTGCCTTGCAGAAGGCGGCTTTCCATTCTGGAGTTGTGGATAGAATCATAGATTAAGGGTCTTTAGTTGACTCATTTTTGTTTTTATTTTGAGTATAAAACTATACTTTATTATAGCTATTATAAACTCAAATGCCGGCATGGATATCTCGGAGCTACATTTGTGCCAAAAAGGGGCTAAGATCCATGCCCCACCTATAATCCCTTTCATATCAGTCTAAGTACATGTACATGTATAACATTGGCACAATGACCCAAACAAGATAATCATATTGGAACCAGGAGCATAGTAAATTGTGGCTTCATGGAGCAGAGAAGGTCTTCTATGCTTTTCGGAAACAGAACCGCAAATCCGAAAGCAACTTCCATATATATTGCCTTTGTGATCAAGCTACCATAAGGTACTGTCAATCATACCTTCAGAATGTTTGATATATTCTTAGTTTAAATTTTAGTACACTCGAGGATGGTAAAAAGGCCTTACAAATATGCAAATGCCTGGTGATACATTCATTGTCCTTGTATGCACACCATTGAGTAACACGTTGATTTGTAAACGTCGAACTTTAAATTTCAAAAGAGTACTGTAATTCTTTCCCGAGAAAAGAGTATTGCAATTAGACTCCATAGATTTGTGAGATGGTGACTAAAAGAGTTTGGAGACAGTACTTTTCTCGATGCACGCACTCCTAAGCTAGTAGATACCTTTTATAGTACTTTATAATATGGTAAGGTCGGTTTCTGAATTTGCAATACATACTTTCCAAAAAAAAGACTTCAATATCACAAAAAAATCCGTCAGAATAATGTTTTTGTTTTTTCAGTGGAGTTAGAATATTGTTTGGAGTATTGGAAATGATAATGTTGGATAAATAATTTGTCCACGATTATAGAACTGCAAGCAAAATAGTTTAAACTAATGTTATGTCCAGTTCATAACTTCACCATATTTCCAACCATGTAAAATGGCATTGACGCTGATATGTCCCGTTTAATCTCAAAATCTCAATGGGCGGACAAACTATATCATTTTAGTACACCAGTAAATTAAAACGATCCTTTGACTTTATTAGTTAACATACAAGCAAAATCTGAGGTATCTCTGTAACTCTGCAAATTGCAGATCAAAAACCATTCACAATTGATCTTACGTATACTGCTATATACGTTGTCTCTGAACCATAAAATCTCTCTCTCTCCAATTTTTCCCTGCCAAGTAATCTTGGTGGAATGTTCAACTGATGTCATGTTGTTAACGATGGCAAGCATCAGCGAACTAGAGGTAGTACCTAGTAATATTATAGTGGAAAGTCACACTGAATACTAAAGATTTAATGACTCAGTAATACTCCAAAATTGCGGGTTCAAAGAAGAACAAATGGATGTGTAGGAAACAATAGAGCATAAAGATTAGTTTACATCACCCTGACCAAACCTCAGCAGACATTAGGTAAATTTTGTTATCGATTATTGATCAAGCACATATATAAACGGTTGATTGGTTCCCCGTCTACAATAGTAGGAAGTTCTGGTGGCCCAAGATTTATAATACAAATAACTTAGTGCACATCTGATGCATTGATTCAGCTTTCTGTAGTATCTAATTACTAAGTTTATATGTAAATATATTCATCAATTGAGCACAAGGATCAATTTTAAATAGAACAACAATTTACTTCCAATCAATTCTTGTCCATGTTACACAGAAGAAATAAGGGGGAAATGAAATATAGATGTTCTATCCTGTTCATTTTTAGATAAATATTCGATTCAATACTGTTCTATAAAAACTAATAGCTGAATATACAAACAAGCATATATGCGTAGTAACTATACATACAGTAAGTCTTATTACAAGTTTATCCCTCTCGTACGTATCCTCAAAAATATAGTCCTAATTAAATGAAGAACTGCCACCAAACACTAGAATTATGTATATGAAGTAATTAATTAACATGCCCATCATCATAGTCTTACGAAAAGTACCTATAGAAAAAATTCTTCATTTTATTCAAAGCATGCAATACTGTAAGATAATAACCAACAAATATATATATATACATAGCGATCCTTGACAACAGATATATTCATGGAAGTGTGTGGCTCCTATATGTCCACAAAGAACAGAAAAGGAAGGATGATAGCTCCATTACAAGGATGTACTGTTGCTGACAGCAACCCTAAAGTCTTTGGGAGCATTCTAGTCCCAGAAGAGGGATTGCATCTTTGTCGATTATGCCATTCTTCTCAAAAGACAACAGTGACCCTAAAAGTACAATAAAATAATAACGTATTTATCTACAGCCACGTGAGTGGTACTTCGAAGGTTTGGAGATGGACGCCTTACGTTCACAAGAAATTAGTCCAATGGGAATTAATTTTCGATTGTTTGGAGCTTTTTATCATTTTCCTCATGCGGCCCAGCATGTGTACCTAGGAGGCCTATGTGTACGAGAAGCACCATCACAACCACCTGTTGCTACCGCAGGGTCGCTTCAAGTTATTACAGTTATTCGGTTCATATCACTGCTTCGATAACGACAACTGGAGGTAATAATCACGTGCTTTTATGCACAAACCATTTGCAGCGACCAAAGATGAGCCTAGCTAGAGCTAAGGCCTACTGGACCAGACACCTACACCGAAGATTTACTCCACTGATGTGGCTCAACATATCCACATACATGCTTCACCGCAGTACTGCATATGTATTAGGACGTGCTGGCTGGCAGTAACAATTGCTCATGTTTCCAATTCTAGGCTTTACATGCCAGTGCTAAGTAATTCTCAGTAAAATGTCAAAACAAAAGGAAGAGAATATATGGGGCAAATCAAATAGATCGAGAGCCAAAAGGGGTGAAGAAGGGATCGAAGAAATCAGCAAGAACTTAACCTGTTTGCAGAGGATGCATTCAGAACACCAATCTCAGTAGAGGCTCAACAATCTTCACAAACGATCATATAGCAATAGCATCAGGAGAGGGATCGACTGGTTGCTCATCTGTTCCGGCGAGGCGGCGACAAGATCCTCAAGCAACGATGAGCAGAAGCTGCAGCCATTCATAGCTTCAGGGACAGGTCGATCTCGTCGGTGAGGTCCCGGCCCCTTGCCTCCGGCGGCGCCCCGATCTGTTGTGACGACGAGCTCGCCCCCAAGCCCCGGACAGAAGCAATGCCCATCTCCTTGCCCCTCCTGGCCTCCTCGTCGGCCACACCGCCGCTATGTTGCCGGCGTGCGGCGGCCAGCTCGCGGGCACGCTTGGCGACGCTGCGCTCGAACTTGTGGGCGTTCTGGTGGCCGCCGAGCGCCTGCGACGAGTAGAATTTCTTGTCGCAGTAGGTGCAGGTGAAGTAGCCCGGCGGCTCCGGCTCCGGCGGCAAGGACGGCTGCAAGGATAGGTTGAGGTCGAGCTGGTCGCCCTCGCCGCCGTTGGGATCCATGGAGCACGGCCGGCCGGGGAACAGCACAGCGGAACAGAAAGGAAAGGTAGTATGCGAATTGAGGGAGCAGCTTTGCCGTTTGGAGGAATGATTAATGTACTGTGCTGTGCTTGGGCTGCACCAATCCCAAATGCTCGGTACGCGTATACTACAACCAACCCTAGCGAATAAGTATACGGCCAGAGAGGTGTAGGGTTATGTATCAGTGCGTACGGTGGTCCACACTGACACATGTTCGCACAGGACAGGACGCCGCGCACCATCTTCCGGCGGATCGAATGGGCGCTCCCGGTTGCAAGATGAGCAAGTAGGGTGTTGTGCGCGCGGCTACTTGCCTAGGAGTAGTAGACTTTGGACCGAACTACATCCATGAATCGACCTGCGAGCAACGAACAATGGCGGTTTCCTTCTCTCTCTGTATTTTATTTATTTATTTATATATATGTGAAACTGCTGTGAAGGGACAGAGGAGGTTTCTCATACCGTATGTGTTTTGTCCACCAGGGGGAACTTGTGGGTATTAAATTTAGGCCTAAATTTAGGCCTTTAGAATCTTATTATTTAGAGGTATTAAATAAAGTCTAATTACAAAACTAATTGCAGAACCTCTGTGCTAATTCACGAGGCGAGTCTAATGAGGATAATTAAGCCGTGATTAGACGATGGTTACTGTAGCATCACTGTAGCAAAACATAGATTAATTAGGCTCGTTAGATACATCTCGTAAATTAGCACATATCTGTCGGAAAAATTTTGTAATTAGACTTTATTTAATACTCCTAAATAGCAAGATTCTTTTTGATGTGACGGGAACTAACTTGATGGGTTCGCTTGATTATTTCCCCTCTTTTTTTAAGAAAAGGTGTGAAGGTCAAACAAACAGGTGGTGGCTTATTCATCAAGAACCATCCTACACCTAGCCCTTTGTTTGACATTGCTCGACCAAATGTCGAATGTTGAGTTTACATGCAGAAATAGAGTGTTTTAGATTTTTTTTTATAATAAAAGTATAAGGACCGAACCAAATACCTTTAATTCGTAAACAGCTACTGATATATAAGGACTTTTTAAGTTAGGTATCAGCAACTTAAATAAAACATGAATAGTTTGGAGCTAGAGCTCTGTCAAATGGGGCCTAGATTTTTCTTATAGTCGTTCATATCTAGCTCTAGAAATTCATGGATCCAGAGCTATGTATGGAACAATAATATTTGGCCGCGCCAGATTGTTCTTCTTTGGGTTAAAAATTTAAGACACATTTATGTTATAAACACAAACTCAAAGTGGATCTCAGTGATGTCAAAGTTGTGCCAAACTGAGCCTCTGTCCCCCCACTGCTCCACCTTTTCCGTCACAAAATAGTACAACCATTTTGGAGTTCACAACACCCACAAGCCACAACACCACTAATCAAATTTTATCATAATGTATTAATAACCAATGGCAAGCTCTTAAGTTATGAATTTACTAGTACTTCTTTATTATAATTAATTAATTCTCACTGCGATTACTAACTATCAATCCCAGTTACGCCAGCACACAGGAATGGTGGGACTGCATGGATTGGGAGTGCGCGAAGCATCAATAAAATATGGACTGGTTAGGGGGAAATAGAGCAAAGCTAGATGCTATTACACCGCACACATTTAATATTTCAAAGTTGCAATTCAATCTCTCTTTTTTTTTTTTGCGAGGGATTCAACTGACCTCTTTGATATAAAACAATGTAATAGAAAAGAGGGTAGCTTTATGCTACAAACAAAAAAAAAATTGGAAGACCCATTGGGAAGATAATCAGTATTTCTGTCTTCCTAGCATAGACGAGTGTGGCGTTTATTAGGAGCAGGGTGGCAAGTTCTCCTCTTAAGTTTGTACGGGAATGTGAGAATCATAATTAATAAAAAAAATTGGATACTTAAAATCACAAGTATTGTGAAAATGTAGGAGTATGACTTACGTTAGACCACCCATTAATTAGTTATATGTAACCAACAATAGATATCTTTTTGTCAAGTTCAGGGGTGGAGCTATGTGACCGACGGAATTTCGTAAATCCTTTATAAAATTATTGTTTCTCGCTAACCTCACACCGTCCTCTAATGGAGCTGACCAACGACGTTTCTATCTAGCTTCGCCCCTGAACTCAAGTTTAGCTTTTATGTTTACCAATTACCACCAAAGTGACGTAAAAGTCTTTGAGGTGGTCCACGGTGGCCCGTAATGGTGTCCCCTGCAGCCTCATCGCTCCATTTGGTAACACAGGCGCTGCTAGAAATTCGGTGCCGCCTTCAGATCTTAGCTAGACGACAGAGCTCTGGCAGCATGTGCCCTTTCCAGGATGCCAGAGGTCCACTTTCTGGTTAGCTCCTGTAGGTAGGTCACGAGCGTTTGCAAATATATTTAAAAGTCTGTCCTTGATATATACTCTAGTAATATACCCATCCATCTCAAAAAAGTTGCACTTTTGATTTTCAGACATCACTTTTGACTGCCTGTTTTATTTAATTTTTTGTGTAAATTTTATTTATCTTTTCACAACATGATTTATCATCACGACATATTTGTTATACAATTAGCATAAAATTTTTGAATGAACAGACAGTCAAACGTGATGATCAAAGTCAAAAGCGACTAATGCTTGTACTTATGCAAATATCTTTAAAAGTCTGTCCTTCACAAGGAGTGTATATTATCATATGCAGGAGTTCAATGGTACTACTGCTGTTTAGAGATCATGATGATACTCTTTGGCTCAGGGCTACTGTATACATCCACAGTCCACAAACTGATTGATCCTCGGCAGATCAGCTGGACCCATATGTCGATACCTTGTATGCAAGCAACAGTAGAAGTCCTGATCGCGAAACAGTGTACAGATGTCCTACGCATGAACCAAGTTCGATTTGAATGTGTGGTGGTGATATGTGATACGTCCGACGAAAAATACGCGTCAGCTACCGATGACAATGATGCATGTTGCCATCCATTTCGTCCAGTTATGCCAGCAGCCCAACACACAGACCTGCAGCTGCATCTCTTTTTTTTTTTGTCTATAGTGCAACAAATGCTAACATGTAGGGTAATACTTTGTGCAAAACTCCTACGCACTTGTGTTGAGTTTTTTTTTTAGCTCCACGCACTTTTTTTTTTAGTTCTTCCACGCACTTGTGTTGAGTTGGCACCGAGATGGCGTTGCAGGTCGACCCAAAATATAGGTGAAAACTTTTGGCCCAACATGGATGTGGGTCTGCGTCTAGCCTCGAGACCGAAATAGTAACCACGTGTTAACAGCGGTGGTTCTTCGACCGGCCGACCCAGTCACCCAGCCCTTCACATCTCGTGGTCTGGCTAAAAAGTTTCGCTATGTTTTTTTTTCCGAGGGGTTTAGTCGTTATGTTTGGATCCAAATTGACTAAAATTAGTCTGCTAAAAGTTTAAGAAGTGGATCCAAACAGGCTTAAAATAAATATTTATAATTTGTAACTTTTTATTCATTGGCATACATTCGACTCATTTTTTATTTGTCAACGAAAATTATACTTTTTTTATTTTCTCATCGGATCAAATTCATTTCTTTTCTCCGTAAAGAAAAACCTCATTTCTCTTATATGTCACTCCAATCACTTTACCTCATAGTAGAAAATTTTGATCTTATCACAAGAATGTGCAGGCTACCATATCAAAATAGGTTTGTCTCTAATTTTAATCTGAAATTTTTAATTTTTTTCTTTGCATATAGTATACGCTGAGACGAATCCATTTTGTTACTACATAACAAATAATGCAACCATAGAGCACTAATCTAACAACCGAATTGATGGGAGTGGAAGATAAGAGAAGATGGTGTTGAATGTCTCTGCAATGATGTACGGGTGGTCCTTCAAAGGCGTCGCTTCTGTAAGGCCGGTCCTCTCTAGTTGCAAGTTGTAATGGCACCTGTCTGAAATGGTAATTTTAGTACCTACCAGAAATGGTGGTGTTAAGGAGAGGAGTGCCTTACCAGAAATGGTTTGTCGCACATGCTCGATGAAAAACAACCACCTTTAATTTGACAGCACGAACCCTTTCAAGGGACCAGCTGGTCACAAAGATTTGCAAGGATCCTGAAAAGGCAGGTAGCGCAATATAATAGTATTATATTTTCTGTCCGGGTACAAAGCAATGAGATGTAGCGACGAGATTCTGCACCTTTCGATTCAACTGTCGCTACATCGACCCGTCGCGCGCCGTCCACTCTCTGATCACAGGCACATCAGCTGGGCCCGTTTGAAAGGTGGCAGCTGCAGTATCGTCTCGATCGTCAAACAGTGTACACTCTTGTCCTACGTATGAACGAGGTTTGGGTGGAATGTGTGGTTGATGTGCCAAGATTTTTGGGGTTCACCTCGATCCGTCTCGTTCGACTACGCGTGCCAAGATGATGATGTTGGGACCTCTTATTCCTAGATCGTCCGACGAAATTCATTCGATCGAACGACCCACAGCCCGCACAAATCGGCCCACGCCGCGTTCTTCTCCTTCTTCTTCCTCGCACGACCTCCGCGCCTCCGTCCTCGACCGCCGTCCCGATGCTCGCCCCCGTCGCCTCCGCCTCCCGCCCGACTCCGGCGACGCCCCGCCGCTTCCGGCGCCGCCCTCGACCGCCACCGCACTAACCACTCTGACACGTGACGCCTCCGCCCCTACACCTCCCACCGCCGGCGGCCACCACCGCGGCTGGCGGTGTCCCCGCCGCCCCGCCCACATCACGCCTCCCACCGCCGGTCCGGCCGACCGCCGTTTTCTATGTCCGGAGGGAGGAAGAATAGAGTTTGGGGATACAAACCCTGCGCAATAAAGGATTCTCCAGCGAGACGCCCCGCCCCGCACTCCTCCATCGTCTCCGGCGGATCCCGCCGCCGGATCTGCGGCCGCCGCCCTCCGTGGCGCTAACCCGGCTTCGCCGGGCTCGGCGGCGGCAGCCATGGCGTCGGAGTGTTCAGAGGAGGAAGAAAGCAGGCGGCCGTCGGATGGATGTGTTGCACGAATCTCAAAGCGTCCGATTGAAAGAGTCCCCTCGGGCGGACTACGTATAAGATCCACGGATGATGTTTGGGCGGTCCTTTGAAGATTTTTGGGCGCCACTTCCGGCCCAATTCTTTGTAGATTTTCTTTTTGGATCGAAGGTGATAAGATGGGCCGTATAAACTAGTCCAAGAGACCCAGAATGGCTGTAGCCTTGATCTGGGCTGAAAAGGCTGCTGCATCCCAGCAGCGCTTTTGTCCTTCCTCCCCCCCCCTGCTCAAATTATGATCGCCATGGGCCTGGGGCCATGGGCCATTCGTTTCCTCCATGTAAATTCGCATATCCAGCATTTGCGCCAAGAAGTCCACCACGGGGTCGCCTCGCCTGCCTCAGCTCTGAAAGCGTTGATTGATCTCAAAAAAGAAAAAAAGCTCTGAAAGCGTTGACGTCGGAAATGCGATGTAACCAGGCGATACGATTCGACGCCGATTGGCGAGTCATTACTTGTTCAAACTTTGGCCTTGGACTACTCGATCCTCGTGATGTATAGACTTGAGGCAGGCGGCGAGCGATTCTCCGGGGGCCAACCGCATTGGTCCGGCGCATCATGGTGCACTCGTCGGAGACGCGTTGCTGCATCTTGCCTGAGTAGTACAACTGAAACTTGGCCCGCTTGCTTTCCAGGCAAACGCTCAAACGAACTGACAGGCAGGCTACTGGGGAGGCAGCGCATTCTTGGGCCGGAACCTGGAGCCAGGGTAATTAAAACATTTTTTGCGAAGCGCATTTCTTGTCGCGAGACGGTTCAAGGCCGGCAAACAAAATCGAATTTGAATTGTAATTCGAATCTTAGACTCAAGAGTTTTACTGTAGCTCCCACCGCAATGCTTGCCTCGCACCGTGTGATGAAAAGTGCCGGCCCGTTGCAGTTTTCCGCCGGAGATATATATATCGATGCAATGTCCTGGTGGCCTGAAGAGGCCGGCGTGACTCGGTATCCCCAAAGCTAATCCGACGTGGGGAGGGAGGAGCAGCGAGAGCAGAAGAGGACCGCATGAGGCCCAGCTGAAAACCGATACTACGGACAAATCCGGTGGCGGCTCCAATGCACCCTGGCTCCAGGACAAGCCGAGGCGCGCCTGTTGTCAACAGTGCGCGAGTCCTGTCGACCTCGGCCCCTGGAGCGCGCCGGCCCGGCAGGAGCAGGACAAACCAACACGAGCACAAACATCGCAGAGCGGAGCAGACAGAGAACGCGGCAGGCATCCAAGGAAGGAGGAGGAGGAGGAGGGCGCGATCGATCAGTTGTTCGGGCAAGCCGATCGGTCGGTCGATCGCAAGCCAAACCGCGCGCCGCCGGCGACACGGGACATGTGCGCGGGCGATATCCCGAGAGCGCACAAGGGGACATGTGCGCGCGCGATCGCGAGGCCACATGGAAGCGGCCTCTCGAGGCAAGAAAAGCCGCGATCAAAATCCGCGTGGCCCGTCTTCTAGCAGTAGCAGGGGAAATAAAACAAACAACAGGGCGCAGGACGAGACGGCAAAGTGTAGGAGTGTTTTCTTTTTGCTCGCCCGTACCGGGGCAGCAAATCCACATGACATGCTTTTGCTTCAACTGTCAGCGGCGGCGATCGGTTCCGTTCTCGGATCCTGATTTCGCAGGCGGTATCCGAGAGCGCGATACTCTCCGTCCCGATCGATCTTTAAACAAGCGGGGAATGTCGCAGAAGAAACATGCCGAGATTCTCATTCCCAGAGATTCTCATTCCCAGACACCGGTCGCAGCCAGGCCACATATCATTGGTTTATTTGACTCGCCATATTCTGCCCTGCCAAATCGTTCGTTGGCACACCCTCCTACTAGCCTGCTGTTCGCCTCGCTCTCCTAGTAGATGCCGCTGTGCGGCACTCAGAAAAGTCGCACAACAACAGCACAACATCACAGCTATGCTAGCCGCGCGCGAACGGGCGAACACGAACAAAACCGGCCGTTTTCCGCGCGCCTCATTATGCGACGGGAGAATGCTGTATTGGTGTCATCTTGCCGACTCGGACGACAGCCAAGAACTGCCTGCCGGCATCGAGCTGGCCGCGACGCTTTTTCCCCTGGGCATCGAGCCTCGGATGCATAGTACTAGTACGACAGGGGATCCAAGAACAGAACAAGCGCGCACGATGTCGGATCCCCGAATCCAAGCAGGGGAAAAAGCGTGGCTTGGTTGATCTCGAATTCTCGATGACCCACGCAACGCAACGCGACTCTCTCGCCATGCGCCCATGCCAACACGAGATGAGACCCCTTCAGGAAAAAGGAGAGTGCCCCGCCTTTCAGAGTTCAGAGTACAAAAACCCAAGAAAAAAAAAAGGCAAGGTTGCAAAGTGCTGCCGCCACAACCACCGAGCAGAGCGTCTCGAGGACGTGGATTTTGCCATCTTTGATCCTCTAACGGTGTCTATAGCCAAACACGAACTAGAAAGGTCATAACAAATAAACAAACACAAGGGAAAAAGGACTTTGCTAGCAGCTCATGTGATCCCACTACTGAAATTAAGATTTCTTTGCTAGGAGTATTACAATAGTGGGAAAACTAACTAGGTCGCTAGAGAGAGAGAAGGAAAAAAAAAGGCACCTACTACAAGCATCAAAAGGGCGAAGAAATAAAGAATAGTAATCGAATAAACAACGAAGGTCCTTTCTCGCATTGATTTCTCCAGTGAAAATGGGCCAGGAAAGTGTCACCGAACAGGAAAAATTTGAACCCTTCGCTTTCCCTCTTCCTTTCGGCCTCGGCCCTTGCTCTGTTCCTCGCGTGTTACACCTGTTTCTTGGCCTCTGCCTCCTCGTCGTGTACTCCGTCGCCGCAGCTGTCCATGCCGGCCTGTTCCTTCCCCTCCTTGGGGCTCTCCAGCGCACGCTTCTCCTCCTCTTCCTCCTCATTGTCAACGCCGGCCTCCTTCCCCGCCGCGGCAGCGCCGCTCTCCCGCCGGCGCTTCTCGGCGCGGGACTTGAAGACGTCGAGCAGCTCTTGCATTGCCTCCTCCTTCCCGTTCCTGCGGTTCTTGATCAGCACCTCGCTCACGTCTGCCGGCGTGATCTCGGCCGCGTCGATCCACTCCTCCAGCCCCCGCATGACCCCCGAGCCGGCGAGGCGGTCCAGCTCGTCGTCGTTGAAGGCGAGGTAGTTCTTGAGGAGGATCTTGAGCGCCGGGAACGAGCAGTAGCTCATGAAGATGTGCATGTCCATCCGCCCCGACCGGAGCAGCGCCGGGTCCAGCTTCTCGATGTGGTTGGTGGTGAACACGAAGATGCGCTCCGCGCCGCAGCACGACCACAGGCCGTCGGTGAAGTTGAGCAGGCCCGACAGCGTGATCGACCGCCCGGCCCCGGCGCCGGCGCCGTCCTGGTCGATCGCGCCGTCGATGCCAGGCCGCGGCTTGGGCGGCGGCGCCGGCGCGGCGCGGTTGGTGAGGTCGACGGAGCAGTCGATGTCCTCGATAACGATGATGGACTTGGACGTGGTCTTCATCAGCAGCTTCCGGAGCTCGGCGTTGCTGCCCACCTCGGTCAGCTCGAGGTCGTACACGTCGTAGCCGAGGAAGTTGGCCATGGCGGCGATCATGCTGGACTTGCCGGTGCCCGGCGGGCCGTACAGGAGGTACCCGCGCTTCCACGCGCGGCCGGTGCGCTCGTAGAAGGCGCTGCCGTCGGCGAAGTCGCGGAGGTCGGCCATGATGGCGGCCTTGCGCACCGGGTCCATGGCGAGCGTGTCGAACGTGCTCGGGTGCTTGAACGGGACGGGGTCCCACGGCAGGCCGCGCGCGTCCATGGCCCCGCCGCGCGCGTTGGTGTACAGCAGCCGGTCCTGGCTCCGGCGCCGGATGTCGGCGGCCGCGGCGAGGATGTGGTCCAGGTACGCCGGGAGCAGCTTGTCCCGGTCCCCGCGGCGGATGCGGAGCGTGAACCGGCGCTTCTCCTCGGGGAGCGGTCGCCACGAGAAGCCCTGCCCCTGGCGCGGCGCGACCACGTGCTCCCACGTGACGGACGCGCCGCGGAAGGCGTCCACGACGCGGTCGCTGGCGGCGAGCCCGAAGGTGAAGGACGAGGCGTTGAGCGGCCGCGACAGGCTCAGCCGCGCCCCCGCCGCCGGCGCCGCCGTGCTGCTCAGGTACAGCTGCACGGCGTCGTAGATCTCGTTGGTGCTCATCCCGTCCATCTCCGTCACGTCGAAGTAGCAGTAGGGGGAGAAGGCCCGCGTCACCCTGCCCAGCAGGCGCGCCACCGCCGCGCGCAGCTCCGCCGGGAAGACCGTGTGAAGCACGCCCTGCAGGAACGCGAACGCGCCCATCAGCGACGCCAGCGCCGTCCAGTACTCCTTCATCTTGCGGCTCCCTCTCCGTCGCCGGCCGGCAGCCTCCCCTCCCGGTTCTTCTTTTTTGGTTTCTTGTACTTGGAAGGCTCCGCCCGGCCTCGGAAGGAAACAAGGCTGGACCTTGGAGGCTTTCCACAAGAGGAGGCGACGAATTTATAGGATAGGCAGCAGAAAGGAGCAAGATTTGAGAGAGAGGGATTAATTGATGAAAGAAAAGAAATGGAATGAGGTGTGCTGCTGGATGACAGTGAGACAGTAGGCCAGGGCCCGCTGCAGGCGAGGTCACTATCAATGGAGAGATAGATGGTCAGCTGGACATTGGAGGGAGGTTGAGAAAGAAATCAATGGGATGGGAAGGAATATAGGGAGGCAGTGATGCACATACCAAGAGAGATCTTCCCCTCTCTGGGGGATATGCAGATGTACAGTGTCGTCGTAGATACGGTTGCTGCAATGCTGCAGCTAAACTATCCATCTCGCAAAAATAAATATAAGTAACTTAAAAAACAAAACCGCCAAGGCTTAAGAGTCCTGCTTGCCTTGGGTAGGAGGAAATCAGAGGCTGACGGCACGGGCTTAGACCATAGACAATGGCGGCCTCCGGTCAGGATCAGTGGAGCTCGTCCGTCAATAAAAATAATCATTTTTAGAAATTTTAAAAAAAATCAATTGAGCTGCTGCTAATGTGGATTGGAATGTCAAGGTTCTCCTTTGTCAAAGAGCAACTATTTGATAGAAGAAGAGATAAGAGTTGATTGTACTAGTATTGGGAAGTTTCTATGATGGCATGTAAAGACTTTCCTTCTGATTCACATCTCTAGTCTACGGTCTAACTGACTAAATCTCACTATTTTGGTAAGCAAAGTTTTATAGACTTGTCAAACAAATTGTTTTTTTTTGTGGTGCAGGAGAAGGAGATGTTTATTTTTTAAAACAGTTTGTGCAGGATGAAGTTTGCATTATGTCCTCACACATATCTACAATGTAGCTGACCAAATAAAGTTTGGGTACTTTTTATAAAAATTAATTTTATTATTATTGACTGATCCACCACACGAGACATTAATTTTAACACTGCCACATAATGTTCACTATGAGGGAATTTCTAAATCGCTTGATCATCGATCAAGTAGATCAAATCACAAAGGTATCCCTTAGCTGTAAATTTGGATACATTTAAATTTGTATGTTCATCAATGCCCCATATATTGCATAGTAATAGCAACAGAGAATCATTGTTCAAAAGAGAGCATTAGAGAATGCACATCTGGATTGGGGCAAACCATGCAATTCAGTATATCGATTTGTAGTACCTTATTTTCCAACAAAGAGGCGTGCTAAAAAAAAAATCACCACTACAGAAGTTCCCACCGACTGAATAAAAATGTGGTGTTTTTTCCAGTCAAAGGGAGAGAGGTATAAAAGTATAGTATGTGTCATGGATAGTAGCTATATGACAATTAGTCACGCTGGAGTAGCTTCGATAGAACTATCTTAATCTTAGGGAACTTCCAACGCTATTTTTCACCTAAAATCAAACATTTACCAAGATCTCGTGTACTTCATCATACTGCCTACTGCCATCCAACTCAAATTAACAAATTTGGTTGTTCGCGCGCTCAATATACTTATAATTTGCTACAAATAGTCTTACAACAAGAAAATCAAGGTGGCAAATGACTTCTCGACATCTCTAGCTATTGATCTTCCCAGGAGTACTGTTTTATAAAGATTCGTTGTTGATTTCGTTATAATTGTTAGAGTGATATGCAAGCGGTATTGGCAACAAAACAGCAACGTCAACCTACAAAGGATGCCACAAGCAATCAAGCATTGCCTTGTGTTCGCGTCGCGGTCAAGTTGTTCGATGACAAAAGTACGATTCGGACAAAGATGGCAACCGCAAGGAGTCATGAAAGATGCTCAATGCCCTTTCCTGATACAGCATCGACGACTGTTCATTCTTGTTTGATGTATCATGTATTCCAGCTCATCAAACGTACCAAACTACAAGAAATGGACCAAAAGAGAAATTATATGCTAGATTTTTCAGCAAGATTTAACAAGATACAGCCTCTTCTGTGGTTATTATCTGCCCTTAAAGGGGAAGATTTTGGGTCACCGTCGTCTACCTCTGGTGCCACCGCGCGGCGACATCGACACCCACAAACACGAAGTACAGTGGCAAGTACAAATCAGGCACGAAAATGAGTATACACGGATCGACATTGTCCCGGACCTTTTTATCGGTGCGTAGCTGCTACGTTCTGTACCATCATCCTACCTTTACTCTGCACAGAAAAAAAAAAACCTTCTTGTTGTAGGAGTATATCTCATTGCCAAGAAGACCTTTGTCTCTGAAACAAAGCTACTCTGAAGTCTCCAAGGAGTGTCCTCTGAACAAACCGCAATGTAGACAAGGGCAGACGCAGGCTTCACCTGGACAAGATCGGTCTGTATCGGAATCCGTAGATTAATCCTTGGAGTCAACAAGGGGGGACAACTGGATGGAGAACAAGAGGCCTAAACTCCGGGCCTAATCTAAAGCGCTCATCCCCAGATTATTTGTTCTAGTTCCTCTGTTTCAGGAGCCGCCGAGTTCTAGGTTAGTAATTTTTATACGGGGAGGTCAACCATTGGAGGTCGTACTAAAACCACCTTATACTATGCTCCAAAACTTACTCCTATACTATCTCGTTTCAGCGCTCGATGCAGCGCTGCAAACAACAAACGATGCACCTCGTGACTCGGCCCAACGTTAAGTACTTCGTGCTACCACTCACCACAAAAGTTGCAATTTGAAGAATGTAACGTGTCGTTGTTGATGCGTAGCGCAACCAAAGAAAGTGCAGCATGACAGCACAGTCGGCTGCACTGAAAATCCAATGCGTTGAAGCCCCTCCTACTAGTACTACCTGCCCTTGCCAAGCGTTGTCTACCGCACGTATCAGTAAGCTGCACGTTCCAAGCTTTGGTCCCCTCGAATGATCGGCGCAGTGACTACAGAACACAGAGCCGCAGCGAAGCAGGGCATCCCATGATCGCTTCCGCTACCACAGCGTGGTCGCAACTACTGGAACGGTAGCTAGACATGCCTAGAGGCCAAGTGGTCTCGATCGGCCTCTCGGGACGGACGGGTGCGGCAGGCGCTAGGCATGCACATAGGCCGGCAAGCCGTCAAAGACCTCATGAGAGGGAGCAGTCGGCAGTGCGGCGGCCAAGGCATCGTTGTCTGTACTGTAGCACTTGACCATATGGTTCCACAGACCACAGTTGATCAGATGCTAAACGCCGCGATATAACAACCACGCAGCTAATGCATGCTGCACACGCGCACGAGCAAACAAAGGCCGGCCCTGCGTGCCGCAGCCCGCTGGGTCCGAAGGGATCGAATCTATCAGCGGCGGCAGAAGTAGGGACGGCGTAGCTGAGCACAAGGCATCAGGACATAGGATCCCTTTACGCATTGATGGGCAGGCACTGACTGGGGCCTCGTCGTCCAGGAATCCGGAAACCAGCCAGCCAGCCGCCGCAGCGGGGCAGAGCTGGGCGCGCGCGGCGGCTTTCCCGGCGCCGCGCGAGCGCGACGCGTCGAGGTGCCGTGCGTCCGGATGGCCAGCCTCGATCGTTTCGTGGCGCGCCAGCCTGGGCCGCGCCCCCGGCACCCTCTGCGCCGTGCACGTTGCCGGAGAGGCCTCGGGTCACGTCGCTTTCGCGTACGGGAGCCGCGCCGGTGAAGAGCGGTCGCGTCGGCGGGTCATTCCACCCTGCGGTGCCCACCGTTGCTGCGCTTGCCTTGCTCGGGTCAACTCGCCATGGCGCCTTGCGATGGCCCGAAACCATCACGAACCCCGTTTCTGACGGCGCGGGCCATCGGGAATTATGTCCTCGGAGTACTATCAATTTCCGAGATGGACCACGGCGTGATGGTCATCCAGTCGGCGGCCGCTTGCACCGGTGATCATGCGGCCCGAGCTCGCCCGATATCATGGAAATCTTGGAACTAAGGCAGGGACACACACATGGTCCTCCACCTGAATTCAGCTCAAGCTTCAAGCGGGACTCAAGAATCCTGCCTGGTCCAGCCGAGGAGGATGCATGCACTCGAAAGCCACGGAATGATGGACTAAACTCCTCTTGTCCGTCTCCGCTTTTGTTTTGTTCGCATCTGCGCAGAATCAATCCTGAGACGCCCCTCCCGATGCTGCTGCTGCAGCTGCGGCGCACGCAGTCCGTCGCTCCCGTCCCTCTGACGAACGACTGCATCGACCGTGGCCTACTCAATCGATTCCCCTGTGCGCCTCCGCATCGAGGCCGTGGTGAATAATTCCCGCGATGATTGCCTCCGCCCCTGCGGCGCGCGCACGGAGGCCGAGCGGCAGCGCGGCGAGATTGTGCGCTGCGGCGCAATGATTCGCATGTTCGATCAGGCGGAGACGATCAGACGTGGAGGGGTCAGGGCAACGCAGAGGAAGGCACTGTGCTAAAGCTGCCGGCCGTCAGTCGTGCGTGGCTTTGCGCTTCTCGCCGTCTCTCTCTATTTCGGCTCGGCGGGAGAGACGAAGCACTGGTACACGATATTCGTTCATCTTTCGAAGCCTGGGGAGGAAGGCGGGAATGGTGTGTGCCCGTTTTCACTTGTATTGGGGCCAATTGGGCGGCACCATACATTACATTAGTCGCTGGGGAGTCTGGCCCAGACATCGTTTGGGCTTGGACATTGCTCGACTGGGCTAGAAATCTTAGGCTTTTTTTGTCCGTTGTAGTAGAGCCCAAAGGATCTTTGATGACAAATTTGTTCTCGTGACAAAGTCCTCGCTCTTTTTTAAGGGTCTCATGCAGCAAAATAAAGGACCCTTGTAGTATTATCAAAATGTTGAATAAGAAAAATGTAAATTGCAGTTAATGCCTCTTGTAACTAAAAGGAATTCGAAGCATAGTAAATTTTCACTAGAGTGTTTTGATGCAACACCATCAAAATGCATGATTTTGAGGCACATAGAAGAAATTTTCCATAAGGTTCAAACCTAATGTCAAATTTGTCCAAAATTTATATAGATTCACATCCATATACATTTCATAGTGTGGAACCATTTGTTCCAAAAAGAAATCATGTCATCATTACTACATTTCTATGTTTTTCTCTTTGTTCCAAAAGGGCCCCAATGTTTCAAAATTTTCAATCTAAATTGTTGCTGCGGTCTAGGAAGAAGTCGCGGTAGTTGTTATGTGAGAGGAAGCCATAGTCAAGAAAGACGGGGACGAGGTCAGCTCTATGGTGCGTATTGGGTTATGTTGGGATTCCAATCATGTCCTTCAGCCTACGGCCATGGGCCAATGTGACACATCAAGGAGTTGATGATACTTGCAATCGAGAGGACATAGGAGGATGGTGGGCAAGGTAGGCGGTGATGGATAGCAACCACGGTGTTTAGGATCGGTTTCTTTGGCCTGAGTTTTTTAGCTTTTTGCCAGAAAAGTTGCTACTCTGTCTTTTAGCTTCTTAGCACACCATAGGCCAGAAAAAACAGCTTTAGCCAGTTTTGTTAGCTGGAAAAGACATACAAAACTAAAACAAACATGCTGCAATGGGGGTGGTGGCGGATAGACCCTTTGCCATTGTGGCTGCCGGAATTGGGGTGCGAGAGTTATTTTGCAAGATGAAGTCAGTGGGGAAGAAGGCAATTTGCCAAAAAGGAAAAGTTGTGGTATGATGGACTTGCCCAAAATTGGGGTGCTGTTTTTTAAGCAGAAAATCATCAAGCACTTACTGGCTACTCCTTGTCTTACCGAGACATCAAACGCAACTGATGGATGTTCGTGAATTCGGTGTGTCTCAACCTGATTGAGCATCTCAAGCATGTTGTTGCCAACTCCCCAATCACACGAGGAACAATAAACAAATTAAAGAAAAGAATATGTATTACGTACGCCACCTCGTGTCCTTGGCACAATCAACCAACGTCATCTCAATAAATACAAAACAAAAATCCCAATTTGAACACAGCTTAGCTGTTCGATCACGGCAAATGATAGAGGTGGGACGGCTTGATCCCGGCGGTGACGTTGAAGTACCTGAAGGTCGCCGCCCACCTCTTGTTGTCCTTGAGCATGTGCACGGCGATGGTGTCCGGCCGGAAGTTGTCCATGTACCAGTTGAGGTCGTACATCCGCGGCTTGAGGTTGTAGCGGTTCTTGCCCCTGCCGCCGATGCCGAGCCACTTGCCGACGAGCAGGTCCTCGGGCCCGTGCGTGTCGTTGTGGCGCAGGATCTCCTGGTTGCCGGACACCCACTCGGCGACGTCCCACGACACGACGTACCCCATCCCGTGCATGAACGGCATGGGGTCGTCGCCGACGGCGAAGCCGTGGCCGAGGTACACGTCGTCGCGGGGCTTTCCCCGGAGCTCCTCGGCGAGCGCCGCCACGCGCAGGTACGTGTCGTCGTCGGTCTTCATCACGTAGTCGTAGGGGTCCGCCGCGAAGATGCGCGGCACGGAGGAGAGGTACTCGTGCGTCTTGCCGTCGTTCATGTTCTCCGTGCAGTTGAGCACCAGCACGTCGCCGTGCCGCCGCGCCTCCAGCGACAGCAGCGCCGCGTCCACCGGGTCGGTCACGTTGCAGAACACGAACCGCACGTCCACGCGCGCCGTCGTCGCCGGCGGCTGCGGCTGCAGCGCGTACGCCATCCGCACGATGTCCCGGCGCTCGCGCCGATTCGGCACCGTCAGCACGCCCACCAGGAGGCTGAACTCCGGCCGCCGTGTCTCCTCCTTCTCGTCGGCGCCCGACGCGACGGAGTACCCGCCGTCGACGGCGCTGCGGCAGAGCACGCCGAGGCTGTCGGAGCGGACGTGGGAGGAGCCCAGGCTCGGGAGCACGAGCAGCGCGGCGAGGAGGCCGAGCGGCACGAGGAGCAGGTACGGGGTGCAGAGCGACGAGCCGTGCAGCAGCCCGTGCGAGTGCGATGAAGCGGTCTTCATGGTTGTGCTCTCGCGTTCGTTCCGTGAAGCGAGGGTACGTATGCTGGCCTTCGCCTTATAAAGCTCGCGCCAACCGGGAGGCTCGCCGACGTGCGACTAGTCATGTTGAAGTTATGGTTGAAACGTTCGTCGATGACGGGAGAAAACAGGGGGGGATTCGAGATAACGTTTTCAATTTGCTTGGCGAGGATGCTCAGGCGACAACAGATCGAGCACCCGATATGCGTAGTCTATTGGGTTGTGAATTGTCAAGTACTTTCTATAGTGAATGACATGAGACGTTTCAACGTCCAAAGAGCATGTGAGGTGGCAGTCTGGAATGCCTCTGAACTCTATTTTATTGCAATCAGTTGCAGAGGGAAGACCTGTGAACTCTTTTTTTTTAATCTCGATCTGCTCTCGTGGCTTTCGATTGACAGCTCAGGATAATTAGAGAAAGGGTCACGAACCATCATTCATAATTCATACAGATGCTTGCAGATTCTCTGTTTGTGTGACGGTAACAGGGGCAAGGGCCAAGAGGTTAGCAGGGAACAGGATTCGTTGTCGGTTACTGCTACTCGATGGGGTGTACTCGAAGCCCGTCATTTGTCCTGATCATATGACTGAAGCTGAGATCTCACCAACTTCTTCATACAGTATATACAACAATTGATAATTAAAGCTGATTAGGTTATGATGGCCACATCATGATGTTTTCATACGAAGAGATGGTTTCTTCTGCGAAACCTAATCCAAGAAGGAGAGCACTTGTGACTTGCCAACCTCATAAAAATAGGTAGCTTATTATTGTTTCCGTGTGATATAGTTCATAACATGTAAGCTTGTCCCATCACTTCCAAACAAGCTCAACTCAAGGTTAAAGCACAACTGGTAGGTATTCGTCGTGCAACAATTGAAGATTGCTAATTAACTAATGAAACTCATATCGACCTTTACTTAAAACTTGATAAGAGTTTGTTGTGAAATTTTTACAACTTGGTTTCACAAACTGTTTGTGTTAGAAATTAATGGTAAATAGACAACAATTATTGAACTAGACTTCAACAACTGCTTATGGTTTTAAAATCCTTTTTTTTTGGCTAGTGAGCACTTCCAAGTAAGACTCCAACAACAAAATTTGGTTTGCATCCTACAAATTTTGTCTTTACCAAAAATTGATGGCAGTGCCATATTGTGGGTACCAAAAAGAGTGTTTGGATGATGACCTTACCAAACTGATGGTAATGAGTGAGAAACTAGTGTTTGGGTTGCAAGCGAGCATTTTCCTTGCTCAGACCGATATGTCTCGTTGCATGCGGGCCTTTGGTTGTCATTTGCTTGATGGCCAAACTTCCAGCCAATGCTAGTGTGAAATTGATACATGTAATCATCATGCCTGGAGAGGTGAGTTTCACATATATGAACAACTTAACACATGGTGCTAGTAAGTAAGGTTAGCTAGTACTACCTCTATTTCTTGTGTTAACCTCCAACAGTAACAAAAAGATATGAAACTAGTAATACTCGTGGTCATCGTGATTAACTTCATAGATGAAATGGGGCACAACTTTTATGGTGCTTAGCTGGAGGTTGTGTGTGGTGTAGATCATGAATCCTATCATCTTAGGGATCGGTCTTTGTTGTTATGGTTGTTTCTAAACAATTGCCTAATTTGTAAGAATGACTTTCAAATATTAGTGGTCCACAATGACATGGAATTAAGAGAATAATTTACATTTCTACTGGTTCCTTCACCGTATTGCTTGAGAAATTGTGTTGTCTGTCACAAGATTCTTCCCCAATGTTTGTTGCAGCAAGGGAAGACAGAACCATGAAATTGAGTGGGGGCATATGCCCTTGCACAATTGTAGTCGATCCATAGTTTAGTGGATGATTAATTGCCCGTTCTTAACTCATGCATAGGCTGAACTATCTTGTTTAAATGGTTGACTCTTGTATCAAAATCAGACTATGATATTTGGGAATTGCACGGATCTGTCACAGTTTGCAGCCCAACAATTTCATGTAGATATTCACTTGGGTATGCGACGAACTTCGTGGGAAACATTTTCTATAACGGGTGGAACTCATATTATCACCTCATAATTTTTATTCATGTTGACATATATTGGTATTCAAAGGTTAGTTAAGTAGAGTACTTGATCATTCAATTCGTAAGTGTGACACGCCAAATTGATAGTTTTTTCCCTCAAAGTGTTAGTTTTGAATCTTGTATCCGAATTAGTTTTTCCTTATGCGGTGTATGGTTGATGCTTCATGCAAACAAATCTATTATCTTGGAAGGTATTGGCAACGTGGACAATTGTTTTAACATTTCACATATTTGAAGTCACAATAGTTACTTGTTGAATGCCAAATCCATGGGGGTGTGCATGGCTACCTCACATTTTGGCGAAATACTTTTGACCTTTTCTTTTTGAAATTTTCAGAACTACATATATCACATTTGTTCTAAATGGAACATAGATGTTGTTTGCAACTAAATACTAGTAAATAAAAATGTACTACACTAATTTCTAATATTATAAGATTGAAACATGTAGCTTATTATGGTGATGGAACCAAAAGGGACATTCCATGGAGGATTTCATCCAGTCGCTTTACTTGATCAAAGAATCAACAGCGATGCGAACCGGGCAAACAATCTTAGGGCGTGTTTGGCGTAGCTTTTCAACCGGCTTATTCTACTGTAGCGCTACTGTTTGACACTGTAGCAACACTGTTCACCTGACACAAAATTAGTGAAGCCGCATGAGCCGGTTTTTTGAGCTTATTCCCGGCTTTTGCACTGTAGCTACAGTGCAGAACAGTGTTCGTGTCAGAATAAGCCTGAGCCGAAGCCGGTTTTGCCAAACACGCCCTTAGCCGAGCGAGCGAGAGAGAGAGGGGGACTGGACGTCACCGAAAAGAAGGAACATCCAAAAGTGACGTCAGAGATGATTCGACTTGCACGGCCGTTTTGAGCGCGTCAACTAATTCATTCCCCAGTTTGCTAAAAAAAAAAAAACTAATTCATTCCCCATCCTCCTTCCAGCACATGACATGACTTGCTCCCCCACTACACGAATACAACACTTCTTGACACCCGTGATACGGTCGTGTAACGCACGACGACCAATGCGCACGAACATTTACCAGAAAAGAATTAACAATTGACAGCTGCAAACGGAAAAAAAACACAAAATTTTGTCGATCAGACGTCCAGGGACGGCAAATGGTACAGGTCGGACGGCGGGAGCACGGTGGTGACGTTGAAGTATCTGAACGTCGCCGCCCACCGGCGGTTGGTCTTGAGCGTGTGCACGGCGATGGTGTCCGGCCGGAAGTTGTCCATGAACCAGTTGAGGTCGTACATCCGCGGCTTGAGGTCGTACCGGTTCCTGCCCTTGCCGCCGAGGTTGAACCACTTGCCGACCATCATGTCCTCTGGCCCCAAGGTGTCGTTGCGCTCCACGATCTCCCCGGCCGTGGAGATCCAGCTCGCCACGTCCCACGACACGACGTAGCCCATGCCGTGCATGAACGGCATCGGCTGCCCGAACATGGGGTACCCGTAGCCGAGGTACACGTCGTCGCGCGGCTTGCCCCGGAGCTCGTCGACGAGCGCCGCCACGCGCAGGTACGTGTCGTCGTCGGTCTTCATGACGTAGTCGTAGGGCGCCGCGGCGAAGAGGCGCGGCACCGAGGACAGGTACGCGTACGTCTTGCCGTCGTTCATGTTCTCGGCGCAGTCCAGCACCAGCACGTCGCCGTGGCGCTGGATCTCCACCGCCAGCAGCGCCGCGTCGACTGGGTCGGTCACGTTGCAGAACACGAAGCGGACGTCCACGCGCGCCCGCGGCGCCGGCGGCTGCAGCGCGTACGCCAGCCGCACGATGTCGCGCCGCTCCCGCAGCTTCGGCATCGTCAGCACCCCGACGAGGAGGCTCAGCTCGGGCTGCTCATCCGGCTCGGCCACCGGCGGCGGCGCGGCAGCGGCGGCGACGACGTCGCCTGCGACGAACCGGCGGGGGCAGAGGGCGCCGAGGCCATCGGAGCCGACGCGGGAAGGGCGGAGAGACGGGAGCGCGAAGACGATGAGGAGGAGCGCGAGAGGGGCGAGGAGGAGGTAGGTGCCGGACGATGGCGGCTTCATGCTAGATATCGATGTTTGGGGCTGACGAACCGGGAGGGGAGCGTGCGCACCAGCAAATCGGCGCGGCACGTTGTGAGCTTGTGGCAAAGGATGGGGTGGCGAGCTCAAGTAGAAGATGATCCCGTCCTAATACCCCCGCTTTGTTCTTAACAAAGCGTTCAACTGTTGCCAGGAGGACTGTTGTGGTATGCCACTAATCAGGGTGTTGTGACGACTTAAGACTCCATTTGGTGCCAGCAATACGAAATTTTCAAACAGAGACCAGTGTGAGAACTCACTGTATTTTAATGGTTTGTGGTGCTTAGCTGAAGGTTGTGTGTGGTGTAGATCAAGAACCTATCATCTTAGGGATCGGTCTTATTGTTATTGTTGTTTCCAAACAATTGCCTAATTTGTAAGAATGACTTTCAAATATTAGTGGTCCACAATGACATGGAATTAAGAGAATAATTTACATTTCTACTGGTTCCTTCACCGTATTGCTTGAGAAATTGTGTTGTCTGTCACAAGATTCTTCCCCAATGTTTGTTGCAGCAAGGGAAGACAGAACCATGAATTTGAGTGGGGGTATATGCCCTTGCACAATTGTAGTTGATCCATAGTTTAGTGGATGATTAATTGCCTGTTCTTAACTCATGCATAGGTTGAACTATCTTGTTTAAATGGTTGACTCTTGTATCAAAATCAGGCTATGATATTTGGGAATTGCACGGATATCTCAGTTTGCATCCCAACAATTTGTAGATATTCACCCGGGTATGCGACGAACTTCGTGGGAAACATTTGCTATAATGGGTGGAACTCATATTATCACCTCATAATTTTTATTCTTGTTGACATATATTGATATTCTAAGGTTAATTAAGTAGAATACTTGATCATTCAATTTGTAAGTGTGACACGCCGAATTGATAGTTTTTTCTTGTATCTGAATTAGTTTCTCCTTGTGCCGTGTATGGTTGATGCTTCATGCAAACAAATCCTATTATCTTGGAAGGTATTGGCTACGTGGACAATTGTTTTAACATTTCACATATTTGAAGTCACCAATAGTTACTTGTTGAATGCCAAACCCATGGGGGTGTGCATGACTACCTCACATTTTGGCGAAATACTTTTGACCTTTTATTTTTGAAATTTTTAAAATTACATATATCACATTTGTTCTAAATGGAACATAGATGTTGTTTGGCACTAAATACTCTCTCCATCCCAGTTTACTTGGCATTCCAGTCTTATCCAGTTTTCCCAAAATAATTAGCATTCTCACTTCCCGATGCATCTTTTTTCTCTTTCCAATACATCTCTATCTCTTTCTTCCTCGTTTTCTGCGCACCTACCTTTACCAATTTTTCTTAATCTTCGTGCCGAGAGCTAAAACATCAATTATTTTAGGACGGATGAAGTATTAGTGAACAAAAATGTACTACACTAATTTCTAATATTATAAGATTGAAACATGTAGCTTATGGTGATAGAACCAAAATGGACATTCCAGTGAGGATTTCATCCAGCCGCTTTACTTGATCAAAGAATCAACAGCAATGCGAACCGGGCAAAGAATCTTAGCCGAGCGAGCAAGAGAGAGAGAGAGAGAGAGAGAGAGAGAGAGAGTGGACGTCAGACAAAAGAAGGAACATCCAGAAGTGAGATTATTCGACTTGCATGGCTGTTTTGAGCGCGTCAATTAATTCATTCCCCATACTTCCAGCACATGACATAATTGCTCCCCCACTACACGAACACGACACTTCTTTACACCCGTGATCCGGTCGTGTAATGCACGACCAATGCGTATGAACATTTACCAGCAAAGAATTAGCAATTGACACATTGGCGAGTCGATCAGACGTCCAGGGACGGCAGGTGGTACCGGTCGGACGGCGTGAGCCCGGCGGTGACGTTGAAGTACCTGAACGTCGCGGCCCACCGGCGGTTGGTCTTGAGCGTGTGCACGACGATGGTGTCCGGCCGGAAATTGTCCATGTACCAGTTGAGGTCGTACATCCGCGGCTTGAGGTCGTACCGGTTCCTGCCCTTGCCGCCGAGGTTGAGCCACTTGCCGACCATCAAATCCTCGGGCCCCAAGGTGTCGTTGCGCTGGAGAATCTCCCCGGCGGTGGAGATCCAGCTCGCCACGTCCCACGACACGACGTAGCCCATGCCGTGCATGAACGGCATCGGCTGCCCGCCCATGGGGTAGCCGTAGCCGAGGTACACGTCGTCGCGCGGCTTGCCCCGGAGCTCGTCGATGAGCGCCGCCACGCGCAGGTACGTGTCGTCGTCGGTCTTCATGACGTAGTCGTAGGGCGCCGCGGCGAAGAGGCGCGGCACCGAGGAGAGGTACGCGTACGTCTTGCCGTCGTTCATGTTCTCGGCGCAGTCGAGCACCAGCACGTCGCCGTGGCGCTGGATCTCCACCGCTAGCAGCGCCGCGTCGACTGGGTCGGTCACGTTGCAGAACACGAAGCGCACGTCCACGCGCGCTCGCGGCGCCGGCGGCTGCAGCGCGTACGCCAGGCGCACGATGTCGCGCCGCTCCCGCAGCTTCGGCATCGTGAGGACACCGACGAGGAGGCTCAGCTCGGGCTGCTCCTCCGGCTCGGCCACCGGCGGGGGCGAGGCGGCGACGATGTCGCCTGCGATGAACCGGCGGGCGCAGAGGGCGCCGAGGCCATCGGCGCCGACGCGGGAAGGGCGGAGAGACGGGAGCGCGAAGACGATGAGGACGAGCGCGAGAGGGGCGAGGAGGAGGTAGGTGCCGGACGATGACGGCTTCATGCTAGCTCTCGATGTCTGCCTTGTTTGGTGGGAGGGGAGCGCGCGCACCAGCAAATCGGCGCGGCACGTTGTGAGCTTGTGGCAAAGGATGGGTTGGCGTGCTCAAGTAGAAAGATGATCGTCGTCCTAATACCCCCGCTTTGTTCTTAACAAAGCGTTGAACTGTTGCCGGGAGGACTGTTGTGGCATGCCACTAATCAAGGTGTTGTGACGACTTAACACTCGATTTCGCACCTTCAATACGAAATTTTCAAACAGTGACCAGTGTGAGAACTCACTATATACCCACCCACAAGTGTCCCATGCTTTTACAGTTACAGCGACGAAATCTGTTGGTTCACCGCAACTGCACGCCGACTTCCAATATTGCAGAAGTTTCTGTTTGCAAGTTTCTGGATCGAAGAATGCAGGATTTACAGCGGCATGTACTAAAGTGTAAGCGATCGCACGTCGAGGAAGAAGAATAAACAAAGTCCTGCAAGCCTGTCGCCGGTGCAATCATACAGTAAGGTCAAAGCGACCTGGCCGGGCCGGCGAAGCAGCGTGCTGCGTGCGCTGCAGTACCCTTCACGACGGCAAACGCAACGTGACCAGACCATCGCCACCGCTCGCACGCACATGCGGGGGCTACGCAGTAGCTAGGAAGCACCGCCGACACGCACAGAGAGCAAAAATAGCACGCCGTGCTCGGCGCTCCAACGATCGAATGCTCGGTCTCGAAAAGGAAATAAGATGATTGAATCCTTCAAGAAAGAAAATAGGCGGCGACTTTTCTTCACGAAAAGCAGAGCCTGATAATTTGTCGATGTCACCTTCGCAGTGGTGTGCAGTCTTCTGGACCGGGGAGCTCGGGACTCTGATTATGGCGTGTCGTGCTTGCTGATCCTGAAAGGCACACGGCACCAACTGATTCCAGGCGATGGTACGTACGAAGCCGTCGTTGATTCCTTGTTCCGCATTTGATAGCGCCTCAGCAGCGCTCGAAAAAATAATATAAAAAACTAAAACACATACCCTGTACGCGCTTCTCCTCCTGAGTACTTCCTCCTCGTCAGTCAATACTTGCTGTTATAATCGACAAAGTTCGGGAGCACACGGCGCGCACGTTGTCCTCGGGCAATTTTCCACGAGCTCCGATCGACGCGGTTCCGGAGAGGGAGCACGCGGCGCGCTGGAAATGCAGGCCGAGCTCGTCACCCGTTGAAATCGGGGAGACGAGGAAGTTGTCAGCATGTGTGACGAGGTAAAAACCAAGTTGGTTCCCCGACCGAATCACCGACGGGTAACCGTCTCTTTCTTTCTCCGTCCCCCCCGTGTAACCGTCTTCCACGTCACGCAGGTCACCCGAACCAGGAACGACTTTAGCTAGAAGCTCCAGCCCGCCGCGGGTCTCCATCGCACGTCACGATCGCACGCGAGGGGACCGGAGCGTCGGTTGTTCCCTTGAGAGACCGGGGCAAAGGACAAGAAGCAGTCCAACGGGCACGGCGGGCATCCGTCCGCCGTGGCCAACCCTGGGGCGAGCGGCCGAACTCGGAAGCAGACGAAGCAATATGCCTGTTTGCTTCGTGAACCCAAGATGGCCGATGCCTGTTTCGGCGCGGCGCGCGGTTGGGACATCAACATCGGCGGGCTGCTGCGAGAGAGAGAGGCGGCTAGCATTACATTCGCGCGCCTGTTGCGGCGGCGATGCGATCTGTGCCAATCAGCGGAGAGGCCGAGCTCTGCAAGTCACGCGCGACGCGCCAACGCATCAGTCCCTGTCGCTTCCGTCACCATTCGTTGGAGCCAGCCAGCCAGCCAGCTTGTGTACTTACTTCCTCCGTCCATAAATATAAGGATTCGGAGACTTTCAGCTAACTCGTTTAACCGCTCGTCTTATTCAAAAAAAATTATGCAATTATTATTAATTTCATTATGACGTATTTTATCACTAAATATACTTTAAATATGGCTTATTTGTTTTGTATTTTCACAACTTTTTTAAATGAGACGAGTGGTCAAACGAGTTGGCTGAAAGTCAACGAATGCTTATATTTATAGACGGAGGAAGTATTTGTACTGCAACATGGCCCCTAGGTACTGTCCACTGTGGCGGTGTCTGTCTAGTAGTCTAAAGCTGAAAGCGGGTCGCTTCCGCGAGCGCTCAGTGTTTTGACCGGCGTGGACATCTTCCTGTAGCGACGCGTCATTTCCGTACGCCGTGGCCATCTCCTGAGCGAACGCGTCTCTCCTTTCTATGTCGGTTGTTGACGCTGGGCCTTGGGCCACCAAGCCTCCAGGCAGCTTCCTCGCTTGTGGCCGGCCGCTTTCAAACATGGCCAAGAAAGACTAACGCCATAGCATGGACGACCGGTGTCTGAGCATGATTTTCATGCCATGTCCTTTGCCGGTGGCAACAGCAGCCCATGGATCTGAGGCAGGAAAAAGTTCCAAATTCACTCAAACAAAATCCGGAGTGGAGGGCTCGGGAGTTGGAAAAGAAGGATGCGACTCTATCATAACTAGATCGGGAATAAAAGACACATGTCATAGGTTTTGAGCCCAAAGAGATACAAAGAAATAATTCAAATCAAAGAAAATGATAACTCTGAAAGATCGATGCAACAATTTCCTTCAGATTTGCAATTTTGGGAACCAATTCAACAACATGACCTCAAAGACCTTGGAGCTCAGGCGGTCCTCTTGCTGACCGCACCCCTCTGCTCCGTCGCGCTACAAGTCCGCCGCTCGCGTTGCCGCCTCCTCATCGCCGAGCCCCACGCCACTGCACGAACGCGCTTGGGGGCCGCTGCGTCGTCTTGCGCGCGCGCCCTGCTCCTTCCTCCTCGCCGTTGCCCTGGGCCATGGCGGCTCCGCTGGCCGACCCCGCCTCTGCCGCTTGATGAGGGGAGAGAGAGAGAGAGAGGAAGGAAGGAAGGAAGATAGAATTCGGTCAGAACAGGAAACGCCGCACGAGCTCGAGCTCTTTTACCGTTTAAACGGCGGAGTGGACGAGGAAGAAGACAGGAAATTGTGGAGCTGGTGCGTCCACGTCTCATGTTGCCACTTATGCAAATATGTCCTCCGGTCTCTATATTTGCATGAAAACAAAAAATTCCTCTGGGTGTAGACGAATCATTTGTAATTTGACAAAAAAGTGCACTACCTTCTTTGTATTTACGTTTGAAACGAACAACCTGTTGGGAGTCGCTCCACAATGCGTCGTTCTTATCCTCACAGTGCACACCCGTGACATAGAGCAACAGAAAAAGAAAGGCTCATGCATGCGTGCCAGCAGGAGAACGGGAAAAAAAATAGCTACTCAATCCACGCGAAGGTGAACACCACTGGATCCACACGAAGGTCCACATCTCGAATACCCAGTACTCCACACGAAGGTCTATCTAAGAAAAGTTGAATTAAAAACTAACTGGCGCGGCGGAGCGCGCCTTACTTTTCTAGTTGGATGAACGAGTGAGACAGCAGCAACCATTGAGCTCGGGCACGTGGTCTAGTGCAACCGTTGGGGGTGAAGAGGACAGGACCACTACCAGTTGAGGTGTTGGCGCGCAACTTGGCGGGACATCCAGAGGTTGACACGACAAACACGATACTACAGTTGAGCATACTATTCAACTATAGTACTATAAAAAAATTAAATGAGATTTTTTTTGAGGGGACCAAGGTTGACAATTTCGTTTACTCGGCAAAACCGGTGTCCACCGAAAAGTCCGAAAAACCGGTCAGAAACCGAATCAAATCGAAAAGCAAAATTTGAACAAAAATGCCCGAAATTTCTAAACCGGACCGGTTTACCGGTAAACCAGTCAAAATGTCCGGAAAACCGGACCTAAATTCGGAAAACCGATTTGAGAGGAAAAATAAAAAAAAAATTGCAAAAAATTGAAATTTTCAAAAAATTAAAACAAAAATATGTAAAAAAACTAGATGCAATTTGCAGTGCATTGGTGCAATAAGAACTCGAAAATTTGATTGTTTGCTTGGTCAAAAAATTGAGGAATGTTGCAAGTTCAAAAAGAGAAAAAAGAAAAGGAGTTTTTTTTCTTTTTTTCCTTCTCTTTTCAACACAGAAAACTGCCTCCATTTTTCGCCCATCAAACGATCGATTTCTTGTGTTCTTCTTCCACCAACGTGCTGCAAATTTCATCTAGTTTTTTTTACATATTTTTTTTCAAATTTTTTCAAATTTTTAATTTTTTTTGAATTTTAAAACCGAAAAACCGGATTCTCGAGTAAACCGGACCGGACCGGTTTCGGTTTTCGTGAAAACCGGTCTGATTTACAGCATTTTTGCAATCCTTGGAGGGGACCCAAAAAATGAGATTTTTTTTTTTTTTGAGCATGACCCAAAAAATGAGATGTCATTTCGTTTCGTAGTGCTGTCAATCCAGCAGCCCAAGTTTAAAACACAAAATGGCCACTTCAGGCCACAACCCAAATCAATCCAGTAACCTACTCAGCCCAGCGAAGGCTCCAGACGCGGGAGAAAAACCCCAGCAGGCCAAAGTTATAAAGGCTCAAAACCATCTCGGCCCGCCTCCTAATCCCGCCACGACCCCAAACCCAAAATTTCCTTTCCCACCAGAGAAACCCCGATTCTCAAAAAAAAAAAAAAAAAACCAGAGAAACCCCGAAATTTTCCCACGCCACTTTCCACTTCACCCCTCAACGCGCGCAACACCTCCCAAAAAAACCAAACCCCACGCCAACCACGATCCGGGCTCCGGCTCCCACCAATCAGAGGCAAGCATCCCGCATCCGACAGCCCACACACCGCCTGTTCGGCATAGCTGGCTGAATGTACTGTAGCTACAGTACCACTGTAGCTACAGTACCTACGTATTATGTCGAAATACGGGTATTCGGGTCTATACAGCCACCAGCCGCTACAGTAACCAGCCGCTACAGTAACCAGCCGCTACAGTACCTAATCAGCCGCTACAGTGATAGAATCCTCTCACAAAACACTATTCATTTAGCTGCTACAGTAATCACCCCAGCCCAGCCGAACAGGGGACAGCTGGCTGCCACCCCTCACGCGGATCCCTCCTAATCCAATGGCTCTACGCTCGTCTCCCTCCTCTATATTACCTCACATCCGTCCCCTTCCGATCTATCCACTTCCCCAGCTTCCAAAATAATCCCCAAATCGTTCCAGGATCAACAGAGCAGCGCGGCGGCGGCGAAGATGTCGGGGCGCGGCAAGGGCGGCAAGGGGCTGGGCAAGGGCGGCGCGAAGCGTCACCGGAAGGTGCTCCGCGACAACATCCAGGGCATCACCAAGCCGGCGATCCGGCGTCTGGCGCGTCGCGGCGGCGTCAAGCGCATCTCCGGGCTCATCTACGAGGAGACCCGCGGCGTGCTCAAGATCTTCCTCGAGAACGTCATCCGCGACGCCGTCACCTACACCGAGCACGCGCGCCGCAAGACCGTCACCGCCATGGACGTCGTCTACGCGCTCAAGCGCCAGGGCCGCACCCTCTACGGCTTCGGCGGCTAGGTCCTCGTCGCGTCGGTAGCTGTCTTGTGATTAGTGGAGGTGGCTCGTTGTTTAGGGATCCTTTCTCTGTCGTGCTACTAGCCAGCTTATTGCATGTGTTGCGTTCCTGGATGTAATCCCGTCATTCTAATGATATCCTAGTACTGTTTGGTTGGAGAACGGATGTGGTTTCTTTAGACATTCTGTATTATTTATGCCAATCCGATGCCAGTTTGTGCTTACGATTTCTGACAAATGTGAATGCAAATTTCCTCTGTTTGATGCTTCTTGCCTATTGCCAGGAAACACGCTGAAAGATTCAGTCTCAATTTGTGAATCGAACTAGCAATAGGCGATAAATCTTGATGCAAATGTTCTGTTGACGTATATGTTCTGTTGTCCCAATGCTAGCAGTGCGGTTTCAGAGTTGATCATGCTGGTACTGAAGATGCTTGATTGCGCCCAGTTAAGTTGGATTAGCTTTGATTTGTACTATGAAATTTGAAGAATCTAAGTGGAAGTGTTCCAAGCACATTTGATAGTACCAAATCAACGTGAGATAGTTTGTGCTTATGACATCTGACAAATTTGAGTGCCAAATCAGTGTTCTGTTTAATGCTTGCCTCCTGCCTTGCTTTTGATGCATTTGATTTCTGATAACTGAAACGGCAGTGCTTACAGAAGGGTGCTGCTGGCCTTGAACTAGTCCCAGAAAGACCCAGAAAGTATTCTGGGATTTGCAGAGCTTGCACTTTCAGTTTGTGACTCAAATCAGCAACATGAGAAATCTTGACGCAAATGTTTTATTGTTTTTCATCCTGCCTCTGCAGCAACAAATGCCAGCAGTACGATTTCAGATTTGTGCATTCTGCTACTGAAGAGGTTGGATTGCACTTTGCACAGGGAAAGTTTCAGGTAAGTGAGATTATTAGCTTTAGTTCATCTGCCGTAAGCCTCGCTGGCAGGTGCCAAACCGTGTCCTACATTTGGTGCAGACTGTAAATTATTACCTGTTGCTCATCGTTGAGGATTGAGGAAGCTGCTCAAATTAGAACTTGAACTTGTGGGACGTAACGGGGCCTCCGATGGCGCTACGCCCGCAACTTCCGGCAGCATCCTGGTAGCTATACATGTGTAGTTTCTTCCTTCCAGACCTCCATCGCAAAATCAAAAAGAAATTTGAACTTGATTATCGTGCATGACCACACGGTGTTTGTATAGCTCGCAGAGGAACCATGCCATAACCAATCTCATGTTTATCAGGTACCCGGGACGAAGGCGAAGCAGAGCACTGAGCAGCACTATTTGCTGATCTGAATTTCACAGTTCAAATCAAATGCAGCAAGGTTTATGTGGTTTCTTCAGATGGAAGCATGAATGGAGAGAAACGTTACATCAGAAAATCTGAATGCTCCTGCTGACAGCTGCAGCTACGAAGTATTCTTTACACAACTGAAAACTGGACGGAGTGTCTGAATATCGCAGAGTGGGGAACTGAAAACTGAGCACAGCCTGCACTCTCCTGTTCCAGCTGTTACTGAATGCGAATGATGCGTTTATGTATGTAATAAGCTGTATAATGAAGAAATTCTACTACAGCCATTTTTGAGATTTCGAGTAGCCTATCCTACTCAGCCCAAGTACCAAGGCTCCTGACGACGAGGGAGAAAACGCTATCAGGCCCAAGTTTAAAAAGGCTCCAAACCATCTCGGCCCGCATCCTAATCGACCTCCCGCCACGGTCCCAAACCAAAACTTTCCTTTCCCACCAGAAACCCCGAAATTTTCTCAGGCAACTTTTTCACTTGCCCCCTCACCGAGCGCAACACGTACTCACCTCCCGCCGAAAAAACCAAACCCCACGCCTCCCACAATCCGAGCTCCGGTTCCTCCACCAATCAGAGGCAAGCATCCCGCATTCGACGGCCCACACAGCTGCTACCACCCCTCACGCGGATCCCTCCTAATCCAACGGCTCTACGCTCGTCTCCCTCCTCTATATTACTACGTCCTCCACCCGTCCCCTTCCGATCCATCCACTCCCCAGCTTCCAAAAAAAATCCCCAAATCGTTCCAGGAGCAACAGAGCAGCGAGGCGGCGGCGAAGATGTCGGGGCGCGGCAAGGGCGGCAAGGGGCTGGGCAAGGGTGGAGCCAAGCGTCACCGGAAGGTGCTCCGCGACAACATCCAGGGCATCACCAAGCCGGCGATCCGGCGTCTGGCGCGTCGCGGCGGCGTCAAGCGCATCTCCGGGCTCATCTACGAGGAGACCCGCGGCGTGCTCAAGATCTTCCTCGAGAACGTCATCCGCGACGCCGTCACCTACACCGAGCACGCGCGCCGCAAGACCGTCACCGCCATGGACGTCGTCTACGCGCTCAAGCGCCAGGGCCGCACCCTCTACGGCTTCGGCGGCTAGGCCATGTATCGGTTGCTGTCCTGTGATTAGTGGAGGTGGTTCGTTGTTTAGGGATCCTTCTGTATCGTTCTACTAATCATCTTACTGCATGTGTCGCGTTCCTGGATGTAATTCCGTGATTCTGATGAAATCCTAGGACTGTCTGGTTGGAGAACTTATGTTCATGAAGAATTTCTGTATTAACTTATGCCAATGTGAGTTCTGTTTGTGGTTCTGATTTCTGACAAATGTGTGTGCAAATATCTGTTTTGTTTAATTCGGATTATTTTTGATTTGTGATTAATCGGCAGTGCTTACAGTTCTTGCTTTCGCAGTGTAACAAACTGAAAGCTTCCAGGTTCAGCTATTACTTATTAGTGACTCAGACAACTAGACAAGCAATGCGTGAGAAAACTTGATGCAAATGTTTTGTTGCTGTATACAATCCTGTCTGTCTTGGGCAACAAATGCCAACAGTAAGGTTTCAGACTTGTTCATGATGCATCGCCGCCTTCTGCAAGCTACTAGCATTGGCACACCAGGATGCAAGTGATTCGGCATACTACACTTTCTTCGTGTGTGTACTCTTTTCAGTCTTCTGTCGCAAAATGAAGAAGAAATTTGAACTGGTTTATCGAGCATGACCACACCACACTCTGTTTTTATAGTTTAGAGAGTAACCAGTCCGTTTTTATTGCTGATCTGAATTTCAAGTTCAAATCAAATGCAGTAAGGCATCCGTTGTCTTCTGATGGAAGCATGAATGGAGAGAACTTTGACAGCAGAAAATCTAAATGCTCCTGCTAAACAGGTGCAGCTACTGTAAACAGTTCCAGGGCAATGCACCTAGAAATATTCTTTGCAAAACTGAACTGGATGGACTGTCTGAAAGGTATTTACTCTGAAGTCTGAATAATGCAGATGGAGAACTGAAACTATGCTCGGCCAGAACTCTCCTGTTCCAGCTGGTACTGAATTCAAGTGTTGCATTTCTGAATATAATTAAGCGAAGAAATTCTCCTAGAACCCTGTTTGAGATTTCTTGAGGAACTCCAACTTGGTTCCAGTTATGTGAATCTGTCACATCTGAGGGCGGAATTATGTTAGAGGTGTTGTAGCCAACCAACCCGTGCGATGTTCTTTCTGAAGCAAGTTCCGTTCTGTTTTCTGAGTCTGAAACTGCTTCCTATGACCAGCGGTTGCTGCAGACTTGTTCGCTTAAGATTAAACAGATTGTTAAAAGTTTGCCATGATGAGATCTTTGAAAGTTGGGGATTACTTTCTGATTGTCCAGAGACCGTCACCAAGCTGTTAATTCATTTCAGTTCAGTTCAGAATTCTGAGACTGAGACTGAGACTGAAATAGTTCAGAATTTAGCAGTTAGTTCAATTCTTGTTTTTGTTGCATCTTCATAAAACTCGTATTATGTTGGACTAGTTTCATATCCTCCAAACAGAGGCTGTGTTCATGTATTCAGAGGCCGGAAGATCACCGTCAGCGAAGACACTGAACCGTTTCTTCATCAGCACCGACTTTCGCCAAAGTGAGCATCACTTCCATTTTGGAGGTCCTCTGCTGCTTCCATTTATAGCTGAAAAATAACAAGTGAAAGGTTTCTCTTTACATTTCGACCTCTAGTTGAATCCAGTTATTAAGAGTAAATAATTGGCATGAGGCCGCTTGCAAAATTATCTGAATCCCTTTAACACTTGTGATTCAGATAATTTTGCAAGCGGTGAACTACGAAGACCAAATGCATCGATCCATAAAACATCCTAAGATACATCTCACAGGTTCATTAGCACCACAACTCTACGATAAGTCGATAACAAAGATTTTTTCCTTAAGAACCGGACTAATTAAGATAAACAGCCACACTGACATTGGTGTTCACCGGTCACGCATCGACCCATTCAAGCGAGAAAGCGGACTCGAAGGTGTCGCGGCCGAACACCACGGAACCGCACGCCACTCGGCCGTTCCCCGCGTCGCCGACCAGCAAATGCATCGCGTGGCCGACGACGTCGAAGAAACAGTCGCATGAGCCGTGGCTGGCGTCCTTCACGGACACCTGCACGAGCGCCCGCTGCACGTCACGCAGCGCCGGCGCGAGAGGCGGGAGGTCGACGCAGACGTAGAGGGCTCCCTCCGGAAACCGAGCGCCGCCTGCCGCGATGGGCGCGGGCGCCACCTTCGCCCCGCGGCCGAAGAACGTGCCGCTCAGCGAGCGCAACAGGAGGTGCGCGCCGTTGAGGAGGTCGTCGTGGGACGCGCAGAGAAGGGCGCGCTCGGCGGAGAGCGCCTCGTCGTAGGGGACCCACCGGAGCGCGGCCGCGGCGGAGACCAGCGAGGCCGGGCCGTAGTGGCCCCCGTCGTCGGAGCGGGGTGGGATGTCGACGACGGAGTCGATGCCGGCGGCGGCTTCGATGCTTCTGTCCTCCTCGCCTACGAGCACGTACTCCCTCCGTACTCGATTTAGAGGGCGTTTAGGACATGATTTACAATACCAAGGAGCAATTAAATGGTGACTAATATTCCATCCATGCTCCTATTAAATATAACTTGAAGCATGTTCCTAGTAACTATCTCTCCCCTCCGCACTGGCCAGCGCACACAACTCTCAGGCACTAGGTCGCGGGCTCGAGCGCTGCGCTCGCCCAGTTTTTATTTTCTGTTTTGCACTGCGCGCGTTTCCCTCGCTTATTTCTTCTGGCGCCAGCGCATAGCCATTTTTTTTGGCTCGCCCGCTCAGCTCGGTCGTGCCTCATCGTTTCCTTCTGCATCAGGACGCCAGCATATAAACGCACACAACCTTTCTCAAAGCACCGACGGCGCGCCGAACTGCGAGGGAGAACGAAGCAATGCTTTCCTGGCGCGTGCGATGGAGGCTGCGTGGATGCGTCTAATTCATCAGCGGCGAGACGGCGAGACGTTGCCGAGCGTGGGGCGTTTTAATTCAGCAGCAGGCGTTTCGATTCCTGCGACAATTGATGCGGCGTTCCTGGGGACCGTGCGGGCGTCGGGGGCAATATCGGAAGAATTTTGCATGCGCGAGGGGAACGCCCTCTAAATCGAAACTGCTTCCTTCGGCAGAACGCCTTCGAAATCGAGTACGGAGGGCGTACGTCATTGCGCCGGAGGTCAGGGGGTCAGGTGGGCTGTGCTGTGTGCAGGCCAAAGTGTCTGCTGCGGCGCGCGGTAGGCCGTGTATTTGTAAGCCAAGATACGTGACCGTTCAGTTTCTGGGAGCGTGGCTAATTTTTTTTTCTGAACGGATGGTGCGTTGGGAAGATGAGGGATGACCGGTGTTGCATTGGGCAGTCAAAGGTCTGTGCGTTCCGATGCGTTCATGTATCTTGGGCCAGCGCCGAGCAAGCCGCAGGGGCAGGTGAGCACGCAGCAATGGAGAGCAATTGCTACCTTTCTGTACTGAGCTTTGCGCGCCAGAGAACATGCATTTGCATAAGAGCGTTCTCAATGGTTGCCTCTAAAGTACTTTTTAGAATTGTTTATTATAAAAAAAGAGGAGAGAGAAGACAGTTAACTCTTCACCAAGAGGCAGCCTCTAAGAAAAATGAGAGACTTAAACATGGGCCCTACTCCTCTTCTATTCTCTGCAAGAGCTAGCTACTACCTTTTAGATGTCTCTACCATTAGGGACACTCTAACGGATTGAAGGTCAAAGCAACCCCCCACCTCGCAAAGTAGCAGCCGCATCAAGTCCAAGTAGTGTTCGCTAGCTAGGCGGCAGGGGTCGTCGCTGCGTTCTTCAGTGCCACCTGGATGAGGGCTTTCTGCACTGCCTCGAGCTATCGCAGTCTCGAAAGCGGCGGGAGATGGGACTAGGGGTGTAAATTTTTGCTGGGCACCTCCTACCATCTTTGGTGCTAGCAAATGAACTATCTTTTGAAAAAGTGCCAGCAATCTCGTTCAGACACTAAACTTGTTTCGGGGAGGATGGGGTTCTCCATAGCAGCTATGGTTGCATCATCGAGAGAAAAAACAATTTTACATATTATGCTTCCGCCAAAAGGGGATAAAATTCTATGAACCTTTCTTATTTTCGTTAGATTCAAGTCTAACGAGAATAAAGAAAATCCCATTCTACATGCTTTTTCTTATAGTCAAGATAGTCAAAGTATAGTGTGATTCCGCATAACCATAAAAGTAGCGGTATTGAACGCGAGGCTAGTAATAAGATGTGTTAGGCTTTTTGTCATTCTGACATCGAGCTATTTTGCCCTTGTGTAAAGGCATTACAATAAACTCTGAAATCCCATGTAAAATCATACTTTGAATCCTATTCCACCACATATGCATATCCCTATCTTCCCTTCTCTGCTAATCCGAAGTATCCATCCCTGTAGCCATTTGCAGGAACTTTTATAAGCAATCTGCATCATATCCTCATTCTCCTGTTCCCTATCAAGGGTTAATTGCAAATCTCACCTTATAACTTGGTCCTAGTTTGATATTCTACTCCCTGCGTCCCAGTTTACTTGGCATCCTAGCCTCACCCAGTTTTCCTAAAATAATTGTCATTCTCACTTCCCGATGCACCTTTCTCTCTTCCCAATACACCTCTATCTCTATCTCTCTCCTTCTCGTTTTCTGCGCACCTACTTTTACCAACTTTTCTTAATCTCCGTGCCAAGAGCTAAAACGATAATTATTTTGGGACGGAGGGAGTACCTCACAAGTTTGTTTGTGTAAAAACCACCCCACCCCACTATTGGTTGAAATAGCCCCACGATTTTCATGTGCTCTCAAATAGGCCAAAAAATCCATAAAAATGCATGTCTAGCTTTTAGCTCGAGCCTCACACCTGCGTACGGTAGCGACGGGACTGTCGAGCAGTTGAATTTATTCTGTTCGGGTGTTTTTTAAGGCATTCAAGACAAAATTAAAGTAGTGAGTTATAGTCCGGTGGGACCATGAAATTTTTGGATAGGACCAAATATAAAACTCGACTCAACCTAAATTAATCGACTCATGTAGCCAAGCATTTTTTTTTGTCTATTTGAGAGAGAACATAAAAATCGAGGGGATATTTCAAGCAAAAAAAAAATTGCTATATGTATATCCTTGGCCGTAAGCAAAGACACTGAACAGTTCATCATCAACACCGATTTGCATTGAGAGCAACACTTGTTGATTGAAGGTTTCCGCTTTGCTGCTTCCTTTTAAAGTTTGGAAACGAAAAAGTGAAATGTTACTCTTTACATTTCGACCTCTAGTCGAATCCAGTTAACGGTAAGTCAACGCTACAAGGCGGCTTGCAAAATGACCTGAACCACGAGTGCTCGCCAACGTATGGATTTCGAGACAGCAAAATTATCCCTTACTAGCAGCAACCCCGGGCGTTGCCCCGGGCTGTCAAATTCAAATATAAATTTGCTTTGAGAAACATGCATATTAAAAGGCATGGTACAACTATTTTTGTTAATGATTCCTAAAATTGGAAGTTTAGATAATACTGAATTTACAGTCAAAAATGGTTCCTCGTATCAATCAACAGGGTAATAACACATAAACATGAGAAATCTACCGATCCATAGGCTAATCAGCAAAAAAATTATAATTTTAGTTGTGTAGTTACTGAAACCGAACATAATAAGAAGCGTGAAACAAAAGTAAAATCTACAAATTTTCCATAGGCTAATCTGGAACTGCAAATGTAGCAAATGTTCTGTGATATCATGCACCTTGAAACTAAGCAACACCTTGATGGACTTTGTTAGCCCTTGGGCCGATCCATGGAGCACCTTGAAAGTGGAGTGATGACCTCTGAATTCATATATAAGATCTGAAAATGAATGCCAGATAACTGTGTCAGGATACACTGTAAATGCTTATGAAGCCTTGTACGGAGCATCAGCACTTAACTTTTTATTACTACATATAATCTCTATGCCAAGTCAGACTGGAATATATCAGATATTCAAATGCACGCATGCCTTGTGCACCATACTTGCTACTTAAAAACAAATTATTTTGATCCTCCATATGCAGCAGTAAGTTTCATACATCCATATGCGGTCGAATTGATGCAATCAAAGTTGTACTAAAGCATTATCTTGGAGCTGTGAACTGTGGATAAGGCAAACATTAGAAACTCTCATTAAACAAATTATAAACCATCAGTTCAAAGGGAAACACAGTCCAAAACAATCATAAATATAACTGTGGATAATGCAAACATTAGAAACTCTCATTAAACAAATTATAAACCATCAGTTCAAAGGGAAACACAGTCGAAAACAATCATATATGTATGATGTGGTGCAAATAAACAAATTGAGAAAATAGCTTTGCAATGCAGGTAGAATGCTGAAAAGAATGGACACATCCAATAGATTAAATTTTTTGAATGTAAAATCCACTGACCACAACTCCTAGGAACTTGCCTTTACTCTGTATGCATAACACAAATTAGAGATAAAACAATACAAAATTACATAGTAAGGAAGATAGAACAAAAAAGAGTATGGAGACAGGATTTGGAGGGCGTACGTGCTCCAATGAAACTCCACAGTTTGTGACCCTTGCAGCGAGCAGCAATACTGTCAGCTCAATAAGGATACGAAGCACCTGAACGAAAAAACTAAGCATGTGGTCGAGCAACTTCGCCTGCTTATTGGAGAAGCATGTGTCCTGCGATAAAAACAATGGGGATCATTTTTCTCTCATTTGTCATTTCTCGATCTGGAAGTTAAATTTTGATGCCTAAGCAAACATAACATCTTATGGGGGATCATTTTTCTCTCATTTCACTATCTGAAAGCGAAATTTTGATGCCTAAGCAAGCATAACATCTTATTATCAGCAGGACTACAGCTTGGTGCGGAAATTTTCATGAATACATTTATCCTTTGATTGACCTAGCAGAAATGCAAACTTTTCGAATAACATGTGTGGTTGCGGTGTTTCATAGCCTTTTATCTATTGGAGAAATGTGGTAAGCACTGAATAATCTGAATCCCCAATCGGCTAATCCTCACAAACTGAACACCTTAGCTGATACCCAAGGTTCATGATGAGAGCAGAACAGGTCCTCCAATTGAACTAAAAGAACCTTCTCCACCATGAAAACCTAATCAACGCTGTCCATCTAACAAACCGATGGAAAGAAACGTACCTGAACTCCCAAATGGACGCAGCGGAGGAAGGGGCTCCCAGGATAGAAGCTAGATGAACCACCAGAGGAGCACTACTGCAGCTTGTCGGGAGGGCAGTGGGCACTGGCAGGGGTGTCGCTCGGAGCCCCGGCACGGCACTGCATATCGTTGGGGAGGGCGCCGCATGGGAAGGATGCACGGGTGCAGAGGCAAGCATGGAGAACAACTGCGTCCTGGCGTCTTCATCCTCCTAGGTGCGCTTCCCATCCGCCCCGTGGGAAGCAGGGCGAGATGAATGGCGGCGCAGAGCTACGGCGATGGGAAATTGTGGATCGGGAGGAGGGGCGTCGGCCATGGATGCAGTATGTCACTGCCAAAAGATCGGGAAGGGATGGCTGCCTCGCGAATGTGCGCAGGCCGGCCATCAAGTGGCGGCGTGGGGCAAAATACGGAGGAGCAACGGCGGCGGGCGCTGGCCGGTTGGCGCGTGCAGGAAGGAGGGCGATTGGCGGTGAACTCTGGAGAGAGGACGGGATGGTGGAGACGGCGGAGCAGACGAACAGCCCGGGGAGCGCTCGATCTCTCTGGAATCGATAGGTGGCTGCCACGGACGGCTCTCCATCGAGCAAACGGATCGGACGACTGCGGGTAGCGTGAGCACTGTAGTTTCTACAGGAACTGTGACACGTGTCGGCGCCGGAGGAAGACGGCCGTACATCTCCAAGAATATAGATGAAGGTAGATATCCATTGGTAGGTCTGGTGAAACACGAATAACAAAACGCGTCGATTCATAAAGGAACATCCTAAGATAACAAGAGATGCTAAGTGCATCTGTTAAGCACCATCACGCTACGATAAGTTGATAACAAAGGTTATTTCCATCAGAACCCGGACTACGACAGACAGTAACACTGACATCGGTGTTCACCGTTCATGCGTCCACCCATTCTAGCGCGAACGCGGACTCGAACTTTTCCCGGCCGAACACCACGGAACCGCACACCACGCTGCCGTCCCCGGCGTCGCCGACCAGCAGATGCATCGCATAGCTGACGGTGTCGAAATACCAGTGACAGGAGCCGTGGCTGGCGTCCGTCACGGACACCTGCACGAGAGCCCGCTGCACGTTACGGAGCGCCGGCCCGAGCGGCGGGAGGTCGGCGCAGACGTACAGGCCTCCCTCCGGGAACCGAGCGCCGCCCGCCGCGATGGGCGGCGCCGCCGCCGCCACGGCGCCGAAGAACGTGCCGCCGAACGAGCGCGCCAGGAACTGCGCGTCGAGGCGGAGGTCCTCGTGGGACACGCAGAGGAGGGCGCGCACGGCGGAGAGCGCCTCGCCGTAGGGGACCCACCGGAGCGAGGCCACGGCGGAGACGGCCGAGGCCGGGCGGTAGTGGCCCCCGCCGCCGGAGCGGGGCGCGTGGTCGACGACGAAGTCGATGACGGCGGCGGCTTCGGCGCTTCTGTCCTCCTCACCAACGAGCACGCACGTCATTGCGCCGGAGGTCAGGGGCTCAGCCTCAGGTGTGCGGTTCTGTGGGCAGGCCGAAGTGACTCTGCTGGTGCGGTATGCCGGCCGTGTATTTGTAGGCCAAGTTGCGTGACCGTTCTGTTCGATAGGCGTGGTTGATTCATAATGGTTCGTTAAGCGTATAGTTAATTTATGCACGCGTGGTGCGTTGGGAAGATGCGCGATAACCGGTGTTGCATTGGGCAGGCAAAGGTCTGTGCGTTCCCCCGAGGCGTTCATGCATGCATTGGGTATCTTGGGCCAGCGACGAGCAAGCCGTAGTGGCAGGCGAGCACGCAACGAGCGCAATTGCTTTGAGTCTTGCGCTAGGTTGTTTGCGGCAGCATGCGCGCTGGAGACGAAGCGGCACATTACTTGAGAACGCGCCGCTCACCATGCGCTACATTACTTTTGATCTTCCGCGATAAAAAAAAAAACATAACCTGCTATACTAAAACATAATCGTGGTAACAACAAAAAGATTTACAGGTACAAAGCACACATATAGCAGCCAGTATACAAACACAAATGAAACCTGGACGTACATGCAAGCACCCAAACAGTTTTGTCACTCGTGGTCATCGACGGCCAACTTATCATCATATCGATCCTCCCTCTTTCCAACCGTCCAGGTGCAGGCGCAGGCGCAGGCGCTGGCATTTGCACGGAACCCCGCGTGTCAGCCAGCCTCATGTGAAGAGGTCGTACTTGACCGGCGTGCCGGTTGGATCGATCCACGGCTGTGCGTGGAGGAAGCTCTCGACGGTGAACTTGGAGGCTTCGTCCTTGCTGATCACCTTCTTGAACCCCGGCCAGTCGACGCGTCCCGTCATGGCGGCGGCGGGCCCCGTGTTGCCGTACTCGGCGTACCAGAGCGTCTTGAGACCGAAGTCGCCGTTCCACGGCATGTACCCGGCCTTGTCGATGAAGTCCGGGAGCTCGGACTCCATGATGAGGACCCGCGACGCCTCGCGCCACGGCCGGCCGAGGTAGTTGCGGATGGGCGGGCGCGCGGCGTCCCGGAGCGCGGTCTCGGCCTGGAACTCGCACTTCTGGAGGACGAAGCCCGTGCACTCGCGCGCGTCGGCGCGGCCCTGCGCGGTGGCGATGTTCTGCTGGTTGTCCATGGGGCGGCGGAGCACGAGGATGCAGTTCTGGAACACGGCCGCCGCGTCGCCGAAGACGAAGTCCACGGTGCCGGAGATGATGCAGTTGCGGTAGAACTGGGCCTTGGAGTGCGCGTACAGCGTGTCCTGGAACCCGTCCATCTTGCAGTTGAGGAAGATGGACCGGTCCGACTGCACCAGCAGCGCCACCGCCTGGTGCTTCTCCGCGCCCGCCGTGTTCTGGAAACCCATCCCGATCGCCATGAACCCGTCGCCTTGCGCGGCTATATACGCACCGGATCAGGTTGGTGGCTGAGATCGATGATAAGCATATACTATAACGAGATGCATGGCAATGAATGTTCGTCCTTACTGAAGGTTGCTGTCTTGAATGTGGTGACCCCGTCGACGAAGTTCTTGTTGCCCGAGACGATCGACTTCTTGGAGCCGTCACCGTACACGGTCACGTTCACCATCTTCTTGGTGATGGTCACGTACTCCTCGTACACCCCCTCCTTCACGTAGATCACGTACCTCCCGTCGTAGGTCTTGGGCATGGCGGTGAGCGCCTCGTTGATGGTCTTGAACTTGCCGCTACCGTCCTTGGCCACGATCACGTTGGCCGTGAGCGTGTTCTTGAACCCGCCGCCCTTGAGCACCCTCCGCTCGCTCTCCGACACCCACTCCGGGACGCCGTCCTCGGCGAGCAGCAGGCGACGCTCCGCGGTCTTGGACGTCGCGGAGAGCAGCGACGCGCCCTTCTCGATGAGCGCCAGGGCGTTGCTGGTGAGCTCCTTCCCCTGGGTGAACGACTCCTTCACCTTGTCCTTGAAGTCCCCGTCGGGGAAGCCCTCGATGCATGTCTCCTGGTGCGCGATCACCGCGCTGAGCCAGATCCGCAGCTGGAACCCTTGCTTGGCGATGCCGCCGTCCTTGGCGTCCACGCCCCTGAGCGTGCGGTTGAGGTCCTCCTTGGCGTCGTCGAACACCTCCTTGCAGTCGGCCACGGCCGCCTTCACGCGCGGGTCGTTGCTCATGATCAGGTCCGCGCGGTCGAACGCCTGCGCTATCGCGTCGCCGATCACCGACACGGCCGTGCGGACGATGTCTTTGGGCGACGTCGCGCTCGCGTTCGCGGCCTTGCCGATGCTCTTCTCGCACGCGTCCGTGTAGTCGGTCTGCGAGCACATCGCCTTGATCGCCTTCGACACGGCCTTCAGGTCCGTCGACGGCGAGCTCGACCCGGACCCGGACCCGTCGCCGGACTTGCCTTTCGAATGCGACGAGCCGCCCTTCTTGGAGCCGCCCCCGCCGCCCTCGCTGGCCGCCTGCTTCCCGCTGTACATGACGGCGGCGCCGCCCATGACGATGAGTATGATGACGATGGACACCGTCCCGGCGGCGATCATGATGCGCCGCCGCTGCTGCCGCGCCTTCTCGGCGCGGCGGCGCTCGGTGAGAGGGCCGAAGTCGCCGAACGCCGACGACATGGTCGGAGCGGTTTTTCTTCCCCGGCCGACCTCTCTGTATTTTTTTGGTATTTTTTTTCTTTTCTTTTCTCTGTTATTATTCTTGACCGCCTCGATCCTCCTCCTGGCGCTCACTCTCTGCCTGCCATCACCCAAGGCAGAGAGGCTGGAGAAAGGGCCGGAGACATTGGAGAGCCCAGGTTTATTTGGGGGGGCGTGGATTCCGAGGAAATGAAGGGCGGGGAGACTTTCGTGGAGGCTATGTTTGGGAGCTCGTTCATTCGTTTTCCCGTGCTACTATTTTCATATTCAAATCAAAAGGAAGAGTCCACGAGTAGTATACGCAGCCAGAAAAATATGAACTCAATTCCCCCAAGTGCCAACAACTTGCAATCCACACACCATACTGTACAAATCAGTCACTCAACAATATACGCTGCTGGTCGCCATCACGGCAGCACTACGTACTGCCAGCAAATACCAGTACTACCGTGCATTCAGATATTTAATCAATACCGTAAATAGCAGATCGAGCCATCAATATACGTGCAGGCTCATGATACCGTGCTGATGATTCAGCTCAGCTGTGGCGCTTCATCAGTCAGGGGTCAGGAGGGCAAGGCCTGTTTTTCGGCGGATTCGGATCATGCGAGCAGTTCGAGTGACTGCCGCCCTTGTTAGACATCGCCGGAATGGACTCTTCGGCAACTCGACCGCGGCGGCCGTGGCCGCCACCTCCGCCGTCTCCCTGCAGGCGCGCCGCCGGGACGCCGTGAACGAAAGCCGCCGAAATGATCAGAAGCGTCAGCAGGGCCACCGCCTTCTTCCACCCTCCGCATTCCATCTTATCAGCCCTCTGTCGCTCGAGATGGTCGTGGATCGAGGACGAGAAGTGTGAACTCTGGTTCCTTCTGGCTGGACGGAGAAGCGTAAGACCAGGTGCCATTTTATAATGCCGAGGTTTGTGCGACGAGGGTGAAATTACAGTGAGGTTACGGGCTCACCGACCTTGCAGCTGCAGTTCGCGGAGTGCCGTGCGAAATAGCAGTCGAATCATATTAGTATTAGTGGTAAGCCTGCACGAGATGATGTGACGCAAAGTTCGAAAAAAAGAGGAAGGAAAATGTCGCAGTGAGCTTGCATTTTAATTGATCGGTGCACTTAATGCGGCGTTTGCGTGGCGTCGCACGCAAAGCATTGTTGCTGCTATCTGCACGGGTGAAAAACGGAGTGAAAGCTCGATCACCTTTCTCTCCTCTCCTCGTGCACGCGCTTCGACTGGCCTCGGCGTGGTGTGGTGGTTGTTCTCTGGTGCGAATGTCAAAGGAATCAGCTTCTGTATGGGCTAGCTTTCCTTCCTATGCGTGGTGATCGGTCATTTCTCTGTTACTTCCTACCGTTTCGACACAATTTACAGTTACTTCACGGACAAGATATTCTGTTCGACGTGTATCGGAGGTGCTGAGGTGCCAAACGTTTACTCTTTTCTCTTTATTACTGCGGGAAAAATGTTTGCTCTTTTTATGGCGGATGGAATAGTTCGAAACATCCGTGTCTGTAGATATTACCGTTGAGGCGTTCGAAACATCCGCGCCTGTAGATATTAGTTCGAAACTGGGCCAACAGGCCCAACAAACCGACCTCAAACGGTTTGCGCGCCAATTGTTTCGCGCAATTTTCCCAATTAGGCTTTACCGTATTTTCTGTTCGGTCGGCCATGTAACAATGGTAGCTTTGCTCAAAAATAAAAAATAAAAAAATTTAACAATGGTAGCTCCACATAGCATGAATCCAAAGGAATATGACTCGAAAAAGGTGAGAGATCGGGCATATAACTGTCTAAGTTTCCGATGACGAACAACTCGGTTTGGTTGGTTTCACCGTAGTAAGAGCATCTCCAAGAGATTACCAAAAAAATTAGTCCTATAAAATTTATTTTTTGGAGTAACCAAAAAATTAAACGGGGCAATTTTTCTTTCCTCCTCCAACAGTTCCTCTCTAAAAGTGGATCAAAATAATTTTGATTGGGCCACGTCAGCATTTGGGGCCACAAAATCATTAATTCTAGTGAAAGAAGAAGGAATGAGGGGAGTTGAGGGGGTATGAAAAAGTTAGGAGTAGTTTTGAGGTGCTGTTGGAGATGATTTTTTTGATTGAGTCCCATTATTTTGATTTAAGGAGAGGTTTTGGGGCTCTTTGGAGATGCTCTAAGGTTCCTAAATAGTCAAAGTACCATGCTTGGTTGACGGCTTGACGCATAACTAATAATACCTCCATTCTTATTCAGTTGGTTCTGTTTTTTATTGACGCATAACTAATAATACCTCCATTCTTAAATTTATGAATATTAGGATACAAAATCTCATTTAATATTTTAATAAAGTCATCAGCAAATAAAAGCATCCTTGCCTATACAACGCAAGATGAATTTGCCAAAATTATTAAAAAGATTTAACTGTGATGAGACTCCGTCAGATTAAAGGCCGCACATGCCCCAATCCAACAAATAGTTGGCTGAGCCTCGAACTCTCTCGGACTGCTACAGTAGCTAGAGACGACTTCGAGGGCGAAACTTTCTCCGACGTCGATTTCGCCGTCCTCTGTTCGCTTCCGGCGTCCTTCTTGGGGCGGGAGGTGGATGGAGGCGGTGGAATCGGCGTCCGGCCTGTATAGTCTACCTAATTAGTCTAGGATTTAGGTAGTTTAGGGTCTCTTCCACGCCGTTGCCGTCGCTATCGCCGTCGCCGCTCTCGGTGCCGTTGCTGCTTCCGGTGCCGGCGTCGACCTGCCGCTTGGCCTGATGTCGTCTGCGCGGCCCTGACTGGCGTCCCCATGGCCGGCCCTGTCGTTGTGCGGCTAGGTCGGCCCCGTCGCTGTTCCGGGTCATTCGAGCGGTTACACCTGGGGGCGGCCCGGCGTATGCTGGGTTTCTGCCGAGTGGGAGGGGGCGGAGATGATGGGGGTGTGCTGTTTCGGTGGGCGTGGAGCTGTTTCTCCCTCCGGCGAGTTGCTGGCTGGGCTGGCGGGCTGCGGGCTGCTCTGGCGGGCCGCGGGCTTCTCCGGCGGGCTACGGCTTGCTCCGGTGCGGAGGTCTTTTTCCCTCCGTTTTGCTCTTGTCCTTTGGCTTGCGGCGGTCCTTGACGGCGGGCCGGTGGTGTGGAGGCGGACCTCAAGCGCTGCGCCGCACGCGTCGTTGGCGTGTGCTGCCGTGCTCCAGATGGTGTGCGTGATGCCCATCGTGGCTCACTTTCTTCCGCCATGCGGCCCGGCTGGATGGGCTGCCGCCGTCGCCGTCTATGGCGACTTCATGCTGAAGGTTTGCGGCGAGAGCGGCGGTTTGGGGAAGCTTTTGCTCCTCGTTCTCCTCCTTGGTGTGCTTGTTTGGTGATGGCGAATGCGCAGGGGAGGAGAATGATTGGAGACTTGTTTTCCGCCGTCGGCTGTTTGTCGGCGACGGATGTGGTGCCTGCCGCATCGGAGTTGCGGCGACGACGGCGCGTTTTAGTGGAATAAGTCTCCCAAGCTTTCGCCGTCTTGATGACGTCCTTCTCTTCGCCGTCACCGTTGAGCTTGTGGAGTGTAGTGGAGAGTTTGTCGGTGGATCTATGGCTCAGTTGGGCGATGGGTTCGTCGACTTTGTGTCTTCGGTACCTCTCACCGCGTGGGGACAGTCGTGCAATTTTCTCTCGGGGACGCGTTCGTTTTTTCTGGGTATAGTTGTAGGCCTGGAATCGAAAGGCGTTGCTAGGCGCTCGCCTCCGCGCGATTAGTCGCTAGGCGGCAGCCTTCCGCCTCGCCTTGTGGTGTAGGCGTTCAATACGCGGTGCAAACGCTTCGGCGGCGCAAAGCGGTCGGGCAGGTGGACGAGGCGAGCAAAAGCGGCGCTGAGTCGGCAAGGCGCGAACGAGGTCGCCCGCAGGAGCTCGATTTGGCGCTTGGCGGGAGCTCATCCCGGCTAAATTGGCGCTATCAGGTGCTCCTCCATCCCCACCTGCATGCTCTCGAGCCCTGCGCGGCTGCCGACGACCTCGCACTGCTGCGTCTGAACTTTTCTTCTTGCTCCGCGACTGGCTTAATGGCCGTGGTAGAGCTGTAGGTGTGGCGGCGCCTGCAGTTCGCGTTTGCCTGCCTGTGTGATTTGATTAAGGTAACGTGGAGGTGGGATTGGTTGGGCCTTGTTGGGCCAGGAAACAGAGATGGGCTGCTGATATGGGTAAATATATGACTAACATTGCTCTTTTTCCCTTTTCTTTTCTACTTTCAACAGGTCATTATTTGACTAATATCTGGTCCGTACAAAACGTCTAAAAACGCCTACACGCGCTTAATCACGCCTAAGCGCTAGGCGGAGGCTCACCGCCCGCCTAGCGCCTAGCGCCCTTCAAAACCAGGAGAAATAATATACATATGTTGTAGGGGGTTCGTGTGTGTTGAGTGAGTGTGTCTCCTTCAATGTACACGAACAGGTACTACATTTATATTCAGGAATGAGAGGTTCAAAAAAAAAACAAATAGTTGGCTATAATAAATTAATTATTCGAAACATTATATATTTAAGAACGAAGATAATATATTCTCCGAAAATGAAACATGGATTTACACCACGCGAGCAATAGAATTGCTGCGCACGTTCATACAATCAACTCCTGCTGATGCGATCGTTTAACTTTTCGAGCTCATGCTAGTAGATAATAACAGTGTAATACTGTTGCATTCAGAAGCATGGAAATTTGTACGTGCCCCTTCTGATCAGTAGCTTGTAGTACATACTGGCCAATAATATATTTAGTTACGGGCGATAGGGGGACAATTACGTACAAATGAAAGTCGATGAACACTCGCATGTATACGCTAAGGTTATTTCTGCTTCAGAAGCTGCCCGGGCGATCAAGCAGGAGGACATGTCGCGGTTCTCCGCCCATAGGTATCGTAAGTGCAGTCGGAGCGCGATGCCGCGGCCTCGCTTTGGGATGCTGCGGCAACGGACTCCCCAACTTGGCCATGCATGGGCTCATCGCCTTCATCTCCTCCCTCTCCCTGTCCCTGCACGGGCGCCGCCGCCATGCAACGAGCTGAAGCCGAAATTATCAGAACCACCAGAAGCAACACCACCACCACCACGTACCTTTCCTTCGCCTCCTTTCATTTCGTCTGAGTCGTCGCTGGATGGTGGCAATCAGTCTCAGCTGATGTTTAAGGCGTATGTTTGGCCACGATCTAGATGATTAACTTGCATTGCTCGCCTCCATTTTATACATAGCGCCGGGAAGAGGCGCGAGCCCTAAACACCAGTGCCGTGCGTGCGAATTGCCGTGGACCCATGGCGCACGGAGCGCACGGCTTACAGGCCTGTCGTCAGATCAGGCTGATCTGATAAGTGATAGACTCCATGATTCTCTGTCGGTTGCCACAATAGGCTTGTCTGCGTACAACAGCAACCTGAAGATATTCAGAATATGAGCAGGCAAATTATGAATCGAACTTGCATTTTAATTTCGGAGCGAGAGGTTCGACCAGCACTTGGAATCTTCAGCTGGTTAATTAATTGATGGCCTTCCTTCTCGTCGATGTCTAATTGGATCATTTGGACTCATGCATGGAAGGCATGAAGACCACTAAGCTCATTTGGACTCGCGGAAGGCATGAAGTGACATTCTCCAAAAGAAACATACGGAGATGTCAAAATTCCTAATGCACAAAACTTTTAGAAAGGGACTGGTTGTTTCATTCGCGACATTATTTAAATCATTCAATTAGAGATCGTCATAAAAACGTTTACTAAACGTTACTCTCTCCGTTTCAAGTATATATGCAGTTTTTGACTTTCAAACATCACATTTGACCGTTCGTATTATTCATTTTTTCTGTGAAAATATAAAAACAAATAAGTCATTCGTAAAGTATAGCTAATGTTAAAACAAATCGTGACAAAACAAACAATATTTTCATGATTTTTTTGAATAACAAAAGTGGAGACATTTAATGTTTGAAAGTCAACAACTGCATAATATATTTAAAAATGGAGGGAGTAGTAGAGACTCAAAAAGGTCAAGCCAAGTAGCTGGAAGTTAAGTGATGAAGGTTAAATGAAAATGGAACTTTTGATGAATTAAGGTGGAACAAAACAAATATGTGAGAGCAAAATCATAATCACTTGATGGGAAAACACAGCGTTAATTTAATCTTGAGTTAAACTCATGATATTTCCTTTGAGGAATGTGGCAGTATTTACTTAAATACTAGGGTATCATCCAATTCGCACGGCTAGGATCGATAATCCGATTAGTAATGTATTATATTGAAGCCTCATTTATATATTCTCATCTTATCATCATTATTTTTCTCCCACTATTATTTTTGTGAGTCACTTACATGAAGACAATAATGGATAATTTGTAAAAATATTTATTGGTTATTTTTAGACATATTTATTTTGGAAATGGTGCGTAATTTAATAAAACATGTGGAAAAGTATTTTGGGCTATCATCTTGATAATGGCATTGGTGGGTAATTTAAAAACCTATGGAGGGGTTTATTTTTATAATCGTAATGGGAGAATTTTTAGCTCTTGAGAGAAAACATGGTGACTTCATTTCTTGGTCAAATATTAACATATGATAGATTCCAATAAGACGTGTTACATTTTATATTCTCTTACTTTTACCATCATTCAAAATTATGTTTTGCAAAAGATGAAACTATCAATGGGCCACACTATCACAGTGGGTGGAGCATCAATCCAGAATGAGTCCTATTGTTCGTGGGCCAAAGTCTGTCCAGCCAACAGCAACAAGCACGGCGTCGGGAGTCACGACAACAAAACGGTCTCTGTTGCTGCTGCTCCAGTATTGCTCCAAAAACTTTTGGTTGCATGCATGATAATTGCTACGGTCCATACTCCATAGTACCCACTTGAAACGAGCAAACAATAGGATATCATGGACAAGAAAGGATTTTAGCTGCCATGCTGCAACATGCTCCACTAGAGCAAGTTGCAAACATAGCTTAAAACAATATTTGCAAGGAGAAGCCTCCTAGTGTGCGATAATTGTCTATGCCATAAGTCTTAACTTTTATACCTTTGTGTTCACAGTAGCCGCTACGAGATTCGATGATATAACATCCTGACAACTCCGAAGATTATTCCCCTAGAGAGTAATTGGTTTAGCTGATCACAATTTCTTTTTTTCAGATACGATCTGGTACTGATATGTATAGGATATTCCTGCTGCTAGCTAGTAGTAGTTGCAGCTGTTTAGTACCTCAAGTTGATGCAAGCATGACTCTCCAGCACGAACACCTTCTCAATTTTATTATTATATACCCTCTGATCTGAAGCAAGTAGCTAATCATAACATCAGCATGCATGTGGGTGCAGTAGTGTAAACTCATGCAAGTTGAGTAATACTTGTTGATGCTGGCAAAGCAATGCTGAGCTGGCATGGCATTGCTTGCGCACATATAAATTATGTATGACGCTAAGCATGAATAGGGCAAAGCAAAGGAAAATAAAAGTTCAAACTACATAAACACGAAGTCCGTTGCAGTTTTAACTAATCAAAGTTGGCCATGCTCGCCTGCACACAAGTAGCCAACTGACTAATGAGTAGTGAGTACTGAGTAACCCATGGGGATGTTGGGAGATGAGCAGTTACAGACATAAGTTTGCGCGGGCATGCCGTTGTGGAGAATGATTCTTGATCGGTGCCTGCATTGCAGTATGGTAACTTGCTTGAACATGAAGATGATGTACTTATGAACGGAATGATACGCGTTAAGATCAAAATGACAGGTGAAGGGAAAAGGCATCCTTGGTGGAAGTATGACGGGACGCGAAAACAATATCCACTTGCACCAGCGACCGACGCGCTTATCCGAGGGCCCGTATTCATCACTTTTCACCGGGATCCGCAAAAAGTTCCCGTGACCTGGACACATAAAATATTTTTTTAGTATTGTGGGCCCCGTTCTGGTCAAACTCGTTTGGGTTTTGGTTTGGGTGCTGGTGTCGTCTCTCTCCTTCGTCTTCTTCCCTCCCCAATTTCCTCTCCCCATTTCCATAGCAACCCGGCCACCTCGAGATCCTCCCACCTCACTTCCGATGTGTCCCCCGCCGCCGCCGCCGCCGACTCTGCCGCAACCCCAGCGCTCTCTTCAGCAGATCCCAGCAGCCAGACCCCAACTCATTTCTTTTGGCATTTCCTCTCCGCCAGGCTCCGTTCCGATGTGTCCCCCGCCGGCGCCGGCGACTCTGCCGCCCTGCGCACCGTCGCAAACCCAAATCTCCTCCACTCCGCATCCAACAGCGGCACCGCCGCAACCCCAGCACTCTCTTCAGAAGATCCCAGCGGCCAGACCGCAACTCATTTCTTTTGGCATTTCCCCTCCGCCAAGCTCCGTTCCGATGTGTCCCCCGCCGGCGCCGCCGACTCTGCCGGCCTGCGCACCGTCGCAACCCTATATCTCCACCACCGGGCCACATATCCTTTCATTTGGGGAACCCCATCGCTTCGTTTCACACCCGCCGCCCCCATCCATTTCTTCCGCTCAGTCTTTTCTCCACTCTCAGCATTTGTTGTCGTATCCGGCCACTCAAGTTCCAGTGAATGGAACTCCCCCATCAGAAATTGTGTATCTTCCTCATTTTACCTCCGGCGCGGCTTCAAGCGAGCAAACTGTCCCGCCGCCGATGCTCGGTCCTGGTTATTCATTCCCAACATATCCTGCTCATTTTGCACCTCCTCAAGCTGCTTTATCCGGCGTTAGGTTTGCTTATCAAGTGGATCCAGCAGTTATCCCCAACCCAGGTATTGGTCTCTTCTTTTTCCCATCGTCATGTTAATTTCTGTTTCTTACTACCCAAATACTCAATTCTGTAATGTCGTTCTAATATATCAAAAATTATTGCTGTGTAGCTTTTGCCGGTGGGGGCGGGATGCAATCTCTGTTGCTCAATGTGTGTGCTCCTGTCTTTGGTTTGGCACCTTCATTCTCTCATGGTACGAATCCTGTTGTTACTAAAATCCCTGAGTGTACCAGCCAATCGAGCTCTGGAAAGAGATGCTCAGGACAGGCTCCTTCAGTAGCATCTGGAGACAGCAGCCATACATTGTCATTTAGCAACAATCAAGCAGTCCATGGTTCTGTTACATTGTCAGTTAGGAAACTTAAGAAGGGTTCAAAGAAAAGTTTTAGTAAGCCCAAGAAGTCTATTTCTCCCTCTGCATCTGTTCAGTCATTACCAAAGCCTAGTTCATCATCACATACAACAGTGCCAACAAGCAAAAACAGTGGCCAAAATCCACCTGCTAAAAAACAATGTACTGTTGCCACTATAGAAGAGAACACCCAGAGTGCCACATCTTTTACTCAATGCGGCACTGGTCAGAGTTCCAAGAGTCTGCAGTTGGAGTCTGATGCGTCAGAGCACTGTGATGATACTGAAGGTTATTGTGGCGAGGAGGAATTCTTTTCCCCAGATCAGGACACTGAGCTTCGCGAACTAGGAATTGTTAATGCACCAGATGCAGAGGGTGATTCTGATGAAGTCAGAGATTCTGATACTTCAGATTCAGACAATGAAAGTGGCTACGATGCTGAAGAAGAGGAACCTGATGATTTTGACGCCGATGGAGACAACAGTGATGTCGATTCATCAGATGATGAATCTCAACATACTGATCCAGTATCTCGTCCCACAGCGGGAGCAACACCGCAACTTTCTTACCAGATTGTGCCTATTCTGCATGACAACCTGCCATATAGGAAGAGGTACGCAACGGACTTTTGTGTCCTACTTTAAATTTTTATATGTACGCAACTCATTTCTTACCTGGCTTGGCACACTGATTGTCCTTTTTTGACTCTAACATAGGAAAAGGACACAACGCGGTGTGGAACCGCCCGAGTTCAGGAAACCAAGCGAGCTCGGTACAATCTCTTGTGAGATTGCTATGAGGAACTCCAAGAACAGAACAACTGAACATATATTCCAGCCTATTCTGGGGATGGTATTTGATTCCAGAGCTGAGGCCTACCAATTCTTCAACCTTTATTCTTGGGAGGTTGGTTTTGGTATTAGGTTTGGCACAAGTGCAAGGAACAGGGTCAATAAATACCGTACGATGCAGGAGCTTGTTTGTGAAAAAGAGGTACATGCACTTTGAGCTACTCAATACACATTTCAGCATTCTACCTGTTACACATCAGTTTCACATGGACTTATTAACTATTTTTTGATGCCAGGGTTTTGATTCACGATGTATATCAAGCTCAAAGAGAGATCATTGTAAAGCCATGATTCGTTTGCTTCGTACAGAAGACCATGGTTGGTATGTTAGCCGTTTTGTTGCTGAGCATAACCATCCACTCTCTTCCTCTTGTGGTGAAAAACGGGAGTGGAATTCACACAGCAAGATTGAGCAGTGCACCAAGGACATGATAAGATATCTTCGTGACAACAATGTCAGCCTTAGTAGGGTACATTGCATCATGGGCAGCCTTTATGGTGGTATGGAGCAGGTTCCATTCAACCAGAAGACACTCAGGGCAGTTTGTGCACAGATCGCCAGAGACCAGAGAGATGATGATGTCAGCAAGACATTGCGCATTTTCCAGAAGATGCGTAAAGAAGATCCTGGCTTCCAGTTTGCTGTTGACCTTGATGATCAACACAAGATTAAAACCTTGATATGGGCTGCAGGCAGAAGCCGTAGCCAATGGAATCACTTTGGGGATGTTGTTACATTTGACACAACCTACTGCACGAACCTCTACAAAATGCCTTTCGGCATGTTTGTTGGTGTCAACAACCATTTTCAAAGTGTACTATTCGCTGGTGTGCTCATGTGTGATGAAACTGCAAAAAGTTTCAAGTGGGTTTTCAATGAATTCTTGACTCTCATGGGTGGTAAACCACCTGTTACCATTCTGACAGGTTAGTAATAGCTCCTGATGCCATCTCGTTTCATAAATTACTTATATATGGATCCTTGGAAATTATTGGTAATCCAACTATTTGCTTGCAGACCAGTGTAAGGCTATGGCAAAAGCCATCAGGAGTATCATGCCAGGAACCAAGCATTTCTGGTGTAAATGGCATGTCCTCAAAGATGCTCCTCTGAAACTTGGTTCAATTTACAGAGTTAATTCCACATTCCGTAAGGAGTTCCATTATGTCCTGGATCAGATGCTAACGACTGATGAGTTTGAGAGGGCATGGACTGACTTGCTGGATAGATACAAGCTTCACAAGAACAACTTCTTGGAGAGGACATTCAACAAGAGGATGATGTGGGCCAAACCATGGGCAAAAGACTTTTTCTGTGCTCGGATGTCTAGCACACAGAGATCTGAAAGTGCCAATAGCATCCTGAAGAAGGTGGTTCCAAGGAACTCGTCGATGAATCGCTTCGTTGAGCAGTACAGGAAGCTGCTTTTCATGCGCGCTGCTGCCGAGCACAAAGCAGAACACATGACGAAACAGGTATAATATCTCTCAGCCACATATCCTTTTTTGTGGGTTACCACATTTTTCTTTAGGTACTTACCACAATTTTCCACCGCAGTTTGTTCTCCGGAAGAAACGGGTCTACCCTGTTGAGCAACATGCTTTCGAAGTCTACACTAGGAAAGCATTCCTTCTTTTTAGTGAAGAGGTTGACAAGTCAGCTCACTACAATGTAATGGAGCATGGCAGTTCCGGTGAGTTTACTGTTGTCCACAGTAACGAGAAGCAACGCAAGGAATGGGCGCGCTGCATATTCACAGTGACCCATGATTCTGAAGAACAGAAGTATTCATGCCAGTGTGGGTTATATGAACACTTTGGGATGCTCTGTTGCCATGTTATTAAGGTATACTGTTTCTAGTTCTCGCGTGCAGTTCAAATCACACAGCATGGTGCAAACACTTATGCCTTCTGTTTCTCCATTGTAGGTTCTTATCCACACCGGTGTCTCCAGGATACCACAAGCTCACATCATGAAGCGCTGGACACGAGATGCCAGGGATATGGCACTTGTGGGCAACTCTTATGATGGTAATGATGTGGACAGTGTCACCGAGCAACTTCGTCAGAGTCATCTGTATGGTAATGCTTTAGAAGTTGTTCGTGACATTCGTGACATAGTGGCACGTAATTTGAAGAACACAATGGATGAGATAGATAGACTGTGGGAATGGCGCAGGAAGCAACCTGGTTTCACTGAAGGTCCAAACATTTCTATTGACGCTGCTGGTTCATGCACTGAAGGAGAGCAGCTTCCTGGTAACACCTATGGCGCTGGAGGTTCTAGTGCTTGCATGAGTGACTCGGACATTGAGGCGATTAGGGCACCTGATGTCAACCTTCGCCAAGGTAGACCCAAGGCCAATAGGTTCAGGTCTATTTATGAGAAGAGGTTTAGGCGCCACGCCAAAGTGACTGTTGCAATTGGAAGGACGACCGCAGTAAGTAAGAAGAAGGCGCCAACCCCCCGTTCTAAGAAGAAGGCCTGAGATCGACAGCATATTTGTACCCATCAATTGATACACCTGTCGCTTATTTCGTAACTTATTGAACGTGTCGAGTATTGCTGATTGCTATTGCTTCTGTTTTCAAACCTTCTATTCAAGTGCTTGCAACTATTTCGAATTTATGCAGTGCATTTTATTCTTCCTACTGCTTGGTCCAGTACATGGTACTCCTTTTCATAGCATACTTTGCACATCTAATAATGCAGGAACATTTCATTTGCAGAGTTGTGTCACGAACATTTCAGCTCCCTAGTGAGTGACCAAGTGTATCACATGCCCAAGGTACATTTCATCCGCATTCTCTTCATTCCTACACAGATGATTAGCCTGAGCCATAAGCGATCAATAGTGTCATTTCTGTGACAGAGTGGGAATAGCAATCAATAGGAATGGGAATAGTGATGAATAGTCTCATCCATTAGTCTGAGAAATTCGTCCACAAGCACAACATTCATCTCAGCCCAAGCAGCTTAAAGTTTATGGCTGAGTAGGTTTAGAACGGTTACAAAATAGTGATCAATACCGGCACTTGGGGCTATGTAGTTCACCATCCCTCAGAAAACCAGTACCATGCTAATCAACACAATTAGCATTCATCATCCTAATGAGCGTACTACGTTAGCCTCTCTCACAAAATAAGTACCGAACTAATGAGCTTTCTAGTTCAGCCTCCTCCTCTTTGGGCAATACACCTCTTCCAGAAGCTGTTGAGGTAGATACCCTTCGTTCCCTTTCATTGTCAGGAGCAAGTAGAGAAGCTCAGACCTAGGTTCTGCCAGGCTTCCCTGTACATAACGCAAAATAGTGGTTAAGTTCGAGTTGCATAGATAATAAGAGCTACAGAGGCACAGTTATAGTGTTTAGGAGGTGCTTACATCAGAGCCACACAGTAACTGTGTTGTCAATGCCTCGCCATCATAGGCCCTAGCATAGTGTGCTGCATTTAAACCGCTGTTCACCCTGAGAGGTAAGCAATTTTGTTAGTAGAATGCCTAAGAGCAGTATGCAGTTAGCAGGCTAACAGAATAGAAATTTATTTACTTACATGTGGCATCTCGGAGAAATATGAGTGGGGTACTCCCTTGTCCAGTCATCTTTGTTGTTTCCCCAGCCAGGGAAATGACGCTGAATGCATGCAAATAAAGCATCAGATATTTCATCAACATAGTCATCATGTAGAAACTCTGCATTAATCTCCGAGTTGCGCATCATCCAGGGGTCAAGTACAATGGTTTCCTTTCTTTCAAAATCCCAGAAATAGCAGCTCCATTTTCCACTGATCATAACTGGAATTATCATCTACACAGTTTGCATGAGTTGGTTAGAATGTTCAAATTAGGATTGTATGCCTTCAGAAACTAGATGCAGTGTACAGTTCTTACCATTGTGCAGTCTTGTACATTGTACTTGATGTGTGTCCCAGCAAACAAGTTTTTAGTATCGGGAGAATTTAGGTACGCACTATCCCGATAAATAACAACCCTGTGTACAAAATGCAAAAAGTTCAGATGAACTAGATACTAAACCTCTTCCCCACTATTACTTTTCATGTAAACACATTAGAAAGGCTATTACCGAGAAGCTTGCTGGAAGGAAGTGTCTCCAGCGCCTGTGTTTGACCTCAGAGAACTTGTTGTAGATGTCATACATCCAGTCATCAAGTTGCAAGAATAGACGCATTATTGCGTCAAATAGCTCTACACTGAACCTGCCGCTCATAGTGAAAAAATACTTCACATCGTGTCCCTTGAGCTGTAGACTAGTTGGAATATTGTGGCTGATCCAGTGCCTAACAAAGCAAAAGATTTTGGATCACATAACTTGATATTCAGATTTTTCACAATGCCATTTCGATGCATGGATGTATTGTCATTACCTTGACAGTTCAGCTGCAGACGCATTTCCTTCTCTTACCCATTGGTACATCTTCATTCTTTTCAGCCTAGGCACTTCAAATTGCTTGAAGCCTAGCTTGAATGGTGACTTATCATACAGTGGCCCAGCTGCAACACAGATCACATAAGGTAAGAGGGCAGCGGCGTAACATAATTTAACCTCCATAAGGTTATATTCAGTTTTGCTGTTTACCATTTGAAGTTGCCGACAACCTAGATTGCCCAATCATGGTCCGTTCTGCGCCAGAAATGATATCTTAGTTACTTTTCAGTTTAATAGAAATGCGATATAGTATACTTTTTAAATGTATGAATATGTCAATACCTTTGACTGCTGTCAGTCTTCTCATTTTGTGGAGTGCATTTCCTACTATTGTCCCAGCGTCCTGTAGACCTGAACAGCGACATAACAAAATTAAAATTCAAATAAGTTGTTTAATGAAGACAAACTATTAACTAGTCAAAGTTATATTCATACCTTTGTTTTGTGCTGGTTGTGATGTTTCTTCTTGTTCCACTTTCACCACTGGAAACTTAGATGAATACCCAAATTTGATGGCTGACGCACAGTCGACAGACACCAGGCTTATTGCACCAAACATAGGGCTAGAAGGTTCAATAGCTAACATTGCATCTTGGAGCACAAGCTGCAGATACAACAAGATAGATATGAACAGGTAACATTGCATCTTAGATTTTAATTCACTTGGCAAACAGAAAATTACCAACGACTCCTCGAAACGCAAGTCCCCCCTCTGAAACTCTGGCATCTGCAGCACATCAAGCCCCCTTGTGTAGCAAACTTGCTCTCTTGGTCTAACCTGCACATTACGTCTATGTTAGTTCGTCCATACTTTATTCATTAACAAATTAAAATGAAATTTGATGACACTGAATGTGTCCTACCCTGTTCTTTCCATATTGTTGGATGGAACCAAATGTTGATTCATCATCTTTGTCAAGCTCAATTAGCTTCTTTATGTAGTCTGCATTGAACAAGTGGCACCTAGGTAGATGCATATGCAGACTTGAGTGACGCCCCAGCTCCAAGTTGTCCAGATAAAATACCTGCATTATTTAACATCATATTAATAACTTGCAGTTTACTTATTCAATGCATTCCTAACAAAGAAGTATTCGTTAGTACTCATTTACCTGCAGTAGAAATGTGCATCCATACATATTCACTACACCATTCTGGCTGTTTGACATTGTCTTCATGTTTTGCGCGGCTTCCTTCAGCACTTCAATCACATACTCACTCCAATTGTATGTTGCTATATCTTCAGGGTTGCAGAAGTTTGCTAGTAGATTCATTGGGAATCGCCTTGTACTCTCACACGGTGCCAGGAAAACAGCCAGGGAGTACAAAACAACAGCAATCTTGAATGAAGACCTCTCAGATGCAGTCATCTTTTCCTGGTATTCTTTGTTAATCAACTCTTCCAGGAACTGTAAAGTAAAACTAGGGGTTGCATGATTATGAAACAGCAAACTCCTAACTTGACCCACAACCTCATAACTGTACTGCTTGTCATTGATCACTTTCTTTCCCCTGCAAGGTATCCCCATCGCCAAATGTACATCCACATCTTGCAAGTGCAAAGCGTCACCAGCAGGGGTTTTCAAGGTCATGCTATCAGTGTCTAGATGACGCAACAACCAAACAGAAAACTGATCATCTATTGATTCATGGTTTGGTACTTTCAACAACCCCTCAAACCCAGCAGACCTCAGTAGTGTACACTTCTCTTTGCTCAAACCACTTAGAACATCTTTGAGTCTTTTGATTGAACAGAATGAACGAACCTTGGCTGACCCAACCATGACTTCTTTGCAGTTCCCTTCATCCTCTTGAAGTGCAGCTGCTGTGAGAACTGGATCTTGGATGCAAGCGAACCGGCTCTTCCTAGACGAAGCTGATGCAGCACCCGACGCCTCCATCCCTGTCAGAAGAGAGGTAAGCAATGAGAGACGGCAGAAACACAGCTAGGATCAAGCAGTATAAGCAAAGATCTTGAGCAGGAACAAGGATCAAAGCCAAACAATATGAGCAAAGAGAGCAGTATGAGGAACTTTTCTACCAGCACTAATCAAGAATCAGCAAAATGTGAAGAACAGGAATAATGACAAGCAGAGCGCGAGCTTCAGGTCAGCTACTTACTTTGGTGTTCTTCTCCTCGATCTCTAACCAATTCAACTCCAATCCAGGCGCTCAGCAATCTCTTGTGACCGGTCAAGGTTGTGCGGCCATGGAGCAGCTTCGTGGTGCTTCCATTTGTTCCTCTGTATCCACTTCTCCACTTTCAGGCCTGGCCCTGGTAGCCTTGGGAGAGTTGCACGACGTGCGCATTCAAGACAAAGTGAACTTGCCACATATGCTACAGAGCAGCGCCGCCCGTCACTAATAAAGTCTGGTTGCCCGGTCCAAACACCATGCCTCTGATGGTACACTATAGGTTGTAGGCAACACTTCCCTTCCCATATACCAATGGAAATGTTCCCTCACATTGTGGTTTAGTAGTAATGTTTCGTACTATTTCAATGTAGAGGGAATAGCAATGTCTCTGTTGTGGTTTAGTAGTAATGTTTCGTACTATTTCAAAGGTCGGCCATAAATTTTGCTTTGACTATATTCAAACTGAAGCGTGTATTCTCATTCCTTGAAATCAATAATCTAATGCATGCTTTCTGTTAACGATGTAGTTAACATTGCATCAAACACAATTAGTACGCTAATACATAGTCACCTAGAACACTTGCCACTAATCTGGAACAATTAGTACGCTAATGCAAGGTACTCTCCCTATAATTACTAAACCATGCTTGTCCCAGCATTACATTGCAACAAAAGATGAGCCCAAAACACAATAATCTTCCCAGCTTCTACGCTTTTTCTTTCACTAAAAGCCCAATCAGTCCTCCATCCGAGCACGCTTCTCGGCTTCGTCTTCCACGAAAACCCTTTGCCGCTTCAAGTTCTTCCAGTTGATCACGTCTTCTCCGTTCTCGGAGCGTGCATCTCCTTCTTCGAACAGTACCGGCACCGGATCGACGTTGTTCTCAGCTACTTCCTCGTTCTCCAGCTGTTCTGCTTCACCACCTTCTTCCTCCGGATCAACCACAACCTGTGGAAAAACAGGATTAGCGAAACCATTAAACTATTTGCTTCTGGGTAAAGCAGGATCAACCATTAGTTGAGTTTTATTTTAATGCGGCACCATTAACCTGTGGGTTGTAGGCGCTTGTCACCTCATCCTCCTCATCGTTCGCGTTATCCGCTCCACTCCATTCATCATCTCCATCGTAGCCAGCAACGGAAGAAGCTACCTGAGAACCAAAACGAGTTATATGTGGAACGAAGAACAAGATCATGGACGGATATCTGAGACAAAGAACACGATACTAATTACCTCAGTTGAATCACCCAGCTGTCCGTCACAAGAGATGCATGAACTCTCAAAAGAGAGATCACTAATCACCTCAGACATCTCTCTACTATGGGATCTAAACACAAAGAGAAGAACTGGACGGTGCTTGTTTCTTTCTATCACCTTGTTTGAGCTTGTGAAGGATGTGTTCTCTTATGGCTGCTTAAATAGGAAGCACCAGGAGTGTTGCCCTACTAGGAATTCAAATTTTTGAATCGGCTTTGATGGCTGGTAGGAAGCATGCATCACGAGCTATTATTCATTTATCTTTGTAGCACTAGGAAGTACCTGCATAGTCTACCGCACTTAAACTCATGCTCATCAATGCCTTACAAAATCCGCAGTTTTCATGGCTGGCAAGAAACGATGATATAGCAGTATGACCAGATTAGGATTCGAGCCAATAATGATGTCCTGGACTATTTAACGAAACAAATAGTTCTGCGTTAATACATAATGAGACTAGAGCAGCAGATAGTTCTGCTTTAATACTCAATAACACTTAATGTCTTAGGAGATAGTAACAGTCTCCTGAACTAAACGATGATCTAGTAGCAGAAAGCTAGCAAAACACCAATATTCCACCTCATTGGCATTTTACATTACATAATCAAGCAACATCATAATCCAAAAGAACTGCCACCCTCTAATCATCGATATTGTATATGATCTTTTCTCCGACCTGCCCTCCGGATTCTTGTTTCACCGCCACTGACTGTAACAGAGATGGGATCTTCCCCTCGTTTCCTTCCAGCTTCAGAACTTGCCATACTAACCATTCCTTGAAATCTTCATATGTTGCCTGAGATGGATTCATTTTTTACAGTCAGGTTTATGTTATTTGAGATTGATGCATTTATGTTAACTGGACTATTTCAGGATTATGCATATGTTAACTGGCTCACCTCATTAGTTCCAGGAAATCCCACACCATTGAACTCTTTGATAGCCAGTAGAGTCAGCATACCCGTTTCATCCCTACAATTAATTTAGCACATAATAGGTTTATTTTACGTAAGTTAGCATCAAATAGTAGTTACTTTTACACCATGTTTACCTTTTTTCTGTTGCAAGCACATGTTGGACATAATTTGTAGACCATTGTTGCCATTCTATCTTCCAACCATCAAAGAACATTTCTAGACACTTATCCATTTGACATTGAATCATTTCAATGATGGAGCAATGCTTCTTCATGTAGAAATCTTTGTCAGCTACCTTGTAAAGGGGGTCCACGACATGAACAATTTTTTTTTTGAAGTCCAAGAAGTAGCAGCACCAGCTTTTCAGTACCTGAGCTGGTACAATAATCTGGACAAAACAATTGTTTTAGTAAACTGATTTAGCAATTATCCTCTTTCATTGAGGAACAATGAAAGAGGTTACTTCATACTCAATTGACAAACATAGCTAATTAACAAACAATCTACTACTCACCATGCGGCACCGGTTTATTTCATAGTCAATTGAGTCTCCAATGAACTGCTCCCTTATCGATTTCAAACATGTTGTGTCCTCACCAGCTTGTGACAGCATCTGGTAAAAAAATAAAACAGAATAAATATTAGTCAATGTCAACATGTACTCCCAGTATTCAAAGTTCATAACATTTCAGTAACTTGCCGCAAAATCGGTTTGTAATATGTGCCTCCAGCGCCTGTCCTTGTTTCCTTTGTACATTGTGTTCTCTAGCTGAATAAACCTCTTCAAAGCCACATCATACAGTTCGTAAGTCATAGGTTGAGCAACTCTGAAGGCATTCTTCAGCTCCTCTCCTTTAATTTCCAGGAACCTTGGTTCCCTTGTGATAACCCATGCCCTTGAAAGAAACATAAAATTCTTTGTTATACATCTGGCAAAAAAACGTCTAACAACCTTTTATAAGGATAATTAAAGTTACGACTCAACTTTATACCTTTTATATGCATCTGCATCACTGTTCATAATTAAAGCATACAACCTTGCAGCTTCATCATTGCTACAACGCTCATGTCTGTATCCATAGAACCAGGGAGACCTTGCTAATCCTTGTGTGACAGCTGTCCTCTTCGTCACTGGGGACTCTGTTGTGTCATGGTCCCAAGGCTTTATGTTTATGTTCACCTCATCTTCAGTCAACAGAATCCTACCCATAACCTCACATCCTGCAAGTATCTTGCTGAACGACCCAGGTGAAGTTGTTGAGCTCTTGACTTGCTGATCTGGAGTGCACCAGGATACACCTTCCTTGATACTTTTAGCACTGATTGGAGTTCCACCAAGTGCTACTCCTTGAAATCTTGAACTGCCTGCACCATCACTACCACTATTGTTGCCAGGATGTACACTGGTGTCGTCAAATGATAGGTCAAAATTTGGCGCCTCAATTCCTGTAAACAAAGAATGACTTATTTAGTTTTCTTCTCAACTGCATGTACATAACAATTCAAGTTATATTTACTGTACATGAAAGAACTGTGAGCACCTTCAACTGTCCTGATCTTCTTTGTGTTCAAATTTCCTGTCACACTTTGACTAGCCAACTTTATACCTTGCGCAAACCCAGTTTCAGCAACTGACATCCTCTCACCAGATAGCATTGTTTCTGGTGTTTCAAATCTTTGTCTCTTATATACTGTCCTTGGTTTCCGCCGAATAGTATACCCTGCCACAAAACAAACAGTCAAATGTGTTAACTTGCAACTGAGTGATTAGCAAACTTTATAAGTATTTGTTTTTTGTTAAAGTTTGCATCACGAACCTTCATCAGCTGATTGATATCCAGCACTAGACTTAGACCTAGTGTATTGAACATCCCTCGTAGCAGGGGCCATAGTTGCCTCTGGAGGTCTTTTAACATCATCCTTTTTCTTGATGCTAGCACCAGCAGTCGCCATCAGCAACTCAAGCAGCACGAGATTCTCCTTCATCAGATTTGTCTTCAGTGTCTCCAGATGGGTCGCACATCTTGTTGTGTACACCATCAGAGCATCTCTTTGAATATCATTTAGCTGGAAATGAAAAGTTTCTTATATTAGTAAAACAAAGCAACAAGGTTGCTTAGCATTTCTCAAAATACCATTTTAGTGCTGCCAATTACAACATACCTTCCCATTGAAACTATCCCTTATGAAAGTTTTCAACTCTGGACCATATGGTGCAATCCATTCCTCGTTGATGTCCTCGTTTTCTTTCTGTACATTTCGTACAATAGGTGGAGGTCCCTGCATGTTATCACTAACGATCATCTAATTGTTCAATTAACAATTAAAACATACTAATAAAGAATAACAGTTACCATGTTAACGCCCCATGTTCTTTTCTTAGAACTGCTGCTACCATTTGCTTGGTCAGCTTCCATCCTTAATCGGAGGACCGAACATGTGTAAGCTTTAATCTTTGGCCAAACAGCCTCTGGCCTCGGCATCCCATTGATCCGGATTGAATCCAAGTACAATATCTGTTTCATTTCACATGGAACATTGTTTACCTTTTATGTAATGCTGCCTTCTATTACAGCTACACTACAAATATAGTTCTGTAAGGAGACATATACCTGAAGGAATATCGAGCATCCTGTGATGTTAGATACTCTATTCTTTGTCTTGATGTCTGCCTGAACTTTTGCTGCAGCTTCCACCAATTGCTCAATTACAAACTCACACCAATTGTAGTTTGCAAGCTCATCTGGGTTATCCAAAGCAGCCCAAAAAGAACTGTTCCCCACTCTGTTCTTTGTTGTTGGAGCCAACAAGTGGCCAACAACAAACACCACAAATGCCACCTTGAAGTAGTCACAATCCTGTTTGCTCATGACACCAACATAATTCTTCCTAATAATACTGCCAGCAATCAGGAGGCTGTTTTTGTCCGTTGCATCTGGTCCAAGAACTCTCTGCATAAAAGCTTTCTTCTCTTTTGGGTCATCAGTGTCCAGACCGCTCACCTTCCTACGTCCACAAGGAATCCCTAAAATCCTTTTCACATCTAGGTCAACCATGTCTATAACCTCCTCTCCATCCACCACAATCGTCCTTGTCTTTGTGTCAAGCTTACTTAGCAACCACACAGTGAACCTCCTGCTCACTTTATTGATCTGTGGTATTTCTAGTATTCCACCAAATCCAGTTGCTCTCACAAGTTCCTTCTTCTGCTCATCAAACTTTGTCACTGCTGCCATCACATACTTAACCGAGCTACGGGATAGCGAAGAACCATCCACTATGTCATCTGGACCACAAAGTTCTGTCTGCTCTTCAGAACAATGGATCTCATCCTCTCCCGAAGAAGATCCAGAGTCATCCCAATCTCCCACCGATTTCTTTGCTTTGCTAGCACTACCCGAACTCATTCTCCTGCTCCAAGGATTAGACCTTTTAGTACAACAAAATCCACTTTCCTACTGAAGTCAATAGAGTACTCAATTGCCAAGGACTAGCTAATTTTCTCCCCAAACCAGCTAAATATTTCCTTACCAACTCATTTAAGAAATGAAAACTGTACACAATGGCGAATTACTTTTAAAAAGACATAAATGTACTCCAACAGGCACATTATCCTACTATTATAGTTTATATAATGTACTGCAAGATTGGAACATTTCATTTTATTCATACTAATTGCACGAAGAATAAAAGGAAAGTGGTTTACCTGTCCCAAGGATTCAAAGAACCGTGGCCGCTCCTCAAACTCGCAGGCGACTAGAACACTGTCTGAAGGAGGAGCAAAGAGCAGGCCGCAAGGTGGAAGAACTGGAGTAGTTTGATAGTAGTAGTGATGGGCCGGTGAAGCTTCCCTGCGAAAGGAATGGCTACAGTGCATGCATTTAATGCTAGAACCTAGCAGGATGTAGCTTACATCCCTACAGTGTGCTACTCCAACTCCACACTGCTCAAGGGCTGATATTCTGCCACACCATGACCGGCCCCTCTCCACTTTTACCTCTGATCTGACAGCTGTCAAAATGAAAATAAAATATATGAAACAATCCTGTATATTTCACTTTGAAGCTAAGAGTATATAGAATCACGCCATTGAAAATTTGAGGCACTTTGGTTGCTAAGTTTCGTTTCATCTTGCTGGAGCACTCAAAAAATCCACTTTGTGTATTTTCTACCTAACGTGCAGGTGAGAATAGAGCCAACAACATGTCAAATAATAAATCACAGGTTTAAACTCGTTAAAATTGAGGTGTCTATTATTTTGTCCTAGGTATACCTGTTGTGAGCAACTACTTATATCCTAATAATGCATCAAATTTCCTATCAACGCAACAAACAACATAGGCCAATGTCACACAACCGATGAGTTCAACAGCACAGAATTAGTCCACATTACAATACCTAGATGCGCCAGATGGCGCATATCAAATATAACCAGTCCTGGAGCTGCACGAGATATTACATCAAGCTAACACAACATAAAGTTCACACATATCAAAGTTCTGAATAAGTTCTTAATTAGGCAGCAGCTCCAACTAATAATTAGTGATGAAATTTAGCGAATATGGCGGGGGTAGTACTTGTCCAGCCCTTTCAGCTTCACCACATGCTCCTGGTACTTCTCCATTGACTGAGTCACCAGATGCTGGAATGCATTGGCCCAGTGTTCTACAGTCTTCAGGTGCACCTCACTCATCTTCTTCTCATTGATGTACCTGTAGTCACTAGCATAGAAGGAGCACAGCTCGGACATGACACGGTTCATGTGTTTCCAACTAGTCTTGATGCTAGGACCAAGCATCTGGAAACTCTGCAGAAGGTCAATGAGGAGCTGGTGGTTTTTCTTAGCTTTTACCTGATCAGCGTAGTTCAGATCAATTGGATGCACATTGAGGGTATTCTCTAGGAAGCGCAACGCCCTGAATGCTGCATAGTCTTCAGAGTCTTCTGCAGAAAGCAGCCTCAGCCCACTGAAGTAAGTCTTCCCCTTACATCCAGCATGCTTCAGGTGTGGTAGCTTTATCTTCACACGCCCGAGGAAGCCGGTGCCTTCAATGTACTCATTTTCATACTTGGCATCAGGCAGTTCAAGGTAGGACAGCACATATTCAAGAACATCTTTTTCAGTAACATAACCATGCTGAGCATAACCCTGCGTTGAAAGAACTATTTAGATATATAAACCGTTGCATAGTTGTTCAATAATAATACATTATGATGTAAGATATTTATAATTGTGAAGGTCATGATCTAAAACTTTCCGCTGCACTGTAAACATAAGTTCATTATGTAACAATCCCTAAGTACATTATGTAACAATTCATAAGTTACAATACGATTGCATATAGTAACCTAGCATTAATCAATAGTATTCATATTACATAAAGGAGGAGCCACGTACCTTGTAACTGTACTCGTCAACCGCTGCGTTGCTATCATCACGATACTTGCACCTCAAATCCTCCAGCTTGTCATACTGCATCTTGACCTCATTGTGCTGATCCTTGTACTTGTCCATAACCGGTTTGAAGTCGTTAACCATCTCCCCATAGATCTGCCCATACTCTGACCCCTCTCCAATCCTGATCTCAGCCAAGTGCTTCAGCTCCAATGAATTAGCAAGGTTGCATAGCTTTCGGACGTAGACCTCCATTTCTTCAATAGCCTTGGACACTACATGTGAAACTGAGTTTACACTCTGCCAATTTTCCCAACTTTCAAAGTGCTTAGCCACAGCAGTGCTATGGTCCTTCACACAAACCAGCCTAATTGAGTCCAGGTACTCGAATGCCTTCATACATGCATTGTCAACTGCTGCTTCTGCAGTGGAGCAAGTTTCTCCACAAAGCAACTTTTCTTTCACATTAGGCTCTTTGGTGGCTCTTGTGTTGGAGACATCTATCTTGACAGTTGCTTCATAGCATGAGTCATCAACCTTGACACAGTTGAATTTTGGTGGAGAAGCAGCCTCTAGGGAAATCAAAACTCTTGAAAGCATGTAGCGCAATGGTATCTTAACATCCTGATCAACACCCTGCAACGAACAGAACGTATCAGTTCATTTGTTTACGAAATGAGAGTGATGAACTAATAAACAGCATACGAAATTATTTTCAATTCATCATAAATCATTTTGTTAAATCTCTGATGCAAAATAGCCCAAGAACAGTCGCCCCATGCAAACAGATCTGAAACCAGCAAACCAACAGAAAGAACTAGCATTTCAATTACTTGAAATGTAGGTACACCTAGCAGATCTGGAACAAAGTGAGCACTTGCAACAATAAACAGCGTAACAAGTGGTTCAAATTGCTGTAAGGAATTGCGCGCCTCATGGCCACTGTAGAACACAATAACAACCCTAACAATGTATCATCTTGTTGTAAGGAATAAAGCTCAATACATCAAGAAGCAATGGTTATTATCATTCTACCGTTTAGTTAAACTATGTCAGGGATTACACTTGCACATTTCTGTATTTGACATGCAAAGTAACTCAAGAGCAGCGCACCATGCAAGTAGATCTGAAACGCAAAAAGCCAGAAAGAGCACTAGCATTTCATTTAATCAAAATGAGGCTGCACGTAGCAGCCCTACCAGAGACCAAAAACTTTTGTAGTAGCAGTCACGAAAATGAAATGAAACTAGCAATATGTAACCAGGAAATCGAAAGGAAGCTATCATTCCAATAAATCGAAAGGAAGCTACGAGAACATCTAGCAGGAAAGGAACAAAGAGCACTAGCTTCATTTTGTAAATCAAACACATCTGAAACCAAAAAAAAAGAAAAAAGAAAAACAGTTCTCAAACAGATCTGAAATCAAACAGAGCACTAGCATTCCAATTAATCGGAAAGAAGCTACACGCAGCAGATTTACTATAACTAAAAAACTTTTCTAACAGCAGTACATCGAATAGTTTCTTAAAACTATCTTCTAATCCCACCTGATAATAGATAACCAGAAAAGCAACAAAGAGCACAAGCATTCCTACACCCAACAGATCTACCAGCTCAAAAACTTTTCTACCAGCAGTACACATAATCGTTGCCTAAAACACTTTTCTAATCCAAGCTTATAATAGATCCACAACAGGCGCACCATGAAATATACAAGAGGATCACAGAAAAAAAAAAAGTAGATGTATTGTGGTATAGAGTACCTGCTTCAACAGATCCAGCCGAGAAAGGCGCGACGGCGGCGATTGTGTACCCATCTCAGCAGCTCCGGTCGCCCCTTCAAGAGATCCAGACGAGGTTGGTCGTGGAGCTCGTCGGCAACCGAGTATACAGACGGATTGTGTTTTAGGCGGAAAGGTTGGCGTGTTGGAGAAGAGAATGAGAAGAAAGGCTCCAGCCGGTAGGTCATGGGCGCTTTAGGTAATGGTACTCGTTTTTTAGGTCTCGGTACCGGATAGGTCATGGAAGCGATGCTCACCTATTTCTGCGTCCCAAACACCTTTGACCGGGCCTAGTAAATGCGCAGCCACGTCGGAACTTTTCGCCCGAAACGGCGGGAAATGGAACACATCTCGAGGATGCATGAGAAACATTGGCCCTCCGATAAGCGCTTCGGTCGCTGGGGTATGTGGAAATTTCACTCTCATGACGGGACACTACCACAACGATTACAAAGTAATTACATGATCAATTTTAGCTAGTTGCATAACATGATTGACGGTGCCAAGACAAAACCATGGCGTCTTTCTTGGCTTCTCCTCTGCTTTTGTTCAGATTTCTTTAGACTATTCCTCGCAAAAAAAAAGATTTCTTTAGATTATTATGCATTTATTCAGATCCAGAGTTCGGAGCCAGTTGGCCGGGAACGGCTGTCTCGTATATGTTACTACATTGATTTGGATCCCCTTTCGCTTCAATAATCTAAAGCTTGTAGGTTTCTCTAAAAAGTTCCACGGCAGTATACGTATCACATGGACCTCTTAAAGTAGTCTAAAAAATATTGTACGGACTAAAGTTGACAAAAGTATAATATGGAGTACAAACACAGCTATAGTTCATAAACTGTTACTAACTCCAGCCATAGGTGTACGCGCATCCTTACAAAACCGTCAGCATCGTATCTACCTACCGTATAGCTTCACAGTTGGTTCATTCAACAGAGGTACTTACTCATGAAAGAATTGCGTGCTACTATCAAACAGTGTCGCTGTCGTCCAACCTACTGAATCTTCAGACAGACTTTGTTGAGATATGCACAAAGTATTTTTTAAAACTTGCTACAGATTACAATTTTTTGGGCAAAAGAAGATAATACGAGATCTTCCAGGATCAGAGACATGATGTCAATTGTCAGCACAAAAACAGACCAAAGCAACAATTAAAGGTGCTGATGATGCAATTTTGCCAAAAACGAAAAGGAACGCGTGTGCAGATCGAATCACCCAATCTTGCCATATTGGCTAGCTCGTTACTCCTTGGCCTTATCTGCAAATGCAAGGACACGTGAACGCCTTATTTAGGTCAAGGGACAGCAAGGCCCCAAAGTTCATGCCCACCAGGCCTGCATATAAGAACACCGCGCGAAGTCAACAAATACACCAGAGAGCAGAGGAAAAACTACAAGATCCCGCGCCCCGCGGTTGCATTTTTACCGATCCTTATTTTTCTCTCCAGAGATTTTACGAGATCCAGGTGATCGATGGATCAACGACACCAATGGCACCCACAGCCGGAGGTAAGAACTGCAACACTTGAGCTCCAAAAAACTCGGTTGATGCATGCTTTCATGTCGATCATCTAATTAATTCTTGTGATATGGTGGCCATGGCAGGAACCTGTGGACGAGTTAGCATACGTCTACCAGCAAGAAGAGCAGCCCCGAATGTTCGCCCATCCTCTTCCTGCAGAGCTGCTGCAGCAGCAGTACTACACATCGCCACCGGCAACGGCGCCGCCTAACCCGTTCCATCCATCTCAAAGCTCCGGTTTCCCTAACATCGGGGGGCCGGCGGTGGCATTGCCCGGCCAGTCGTTCGGAGAGTTGGATTTCAGGAACGAGCCAGGGCAGCCGTCGTCGTCGAACATGCTCTCCTTCAGCGGGCAGCCGCCAAGCAGAACGCTGAGCTTCTCGGCACGGGACGACTGGCCGGACGGCATTGAAGCAGTGCAGCAGGTGTCTGAGAGGCGAAGCCGGCCGCACGTGAGCGCGCAGGAGCACGTCATCGCCGAGCGCAGGCGGCGCGAGAAGATGCAGCAGCAGTTCGTGGCGCTCGCCACCATCGTCCCCGATCTCACCAAGGTATGATCGATGATGCTGAACCCTCGTATCGATTACGCAGAGAGAATTTCTAACATAAACTTACTTAAGAGAAAGATACCGTTGGCTTATGCACTTGAGACCAGCATGGACCAGGCTTAGATCAATGGCGAACATGTCGATCCTGACAGTCTTACTGTCTTAGTAATATTCTGTGATGGCAATAACTTTAGAGCTTGATCTAAGCCTAGTCCGCGCGGCCGTGATAGGCCTAGATCAATGGTGAACTAGTAAACTCGTTTAGTCTAACATTGTAAGACAATCGAGCGAAATCTTCGGAGGCTTTGAACGGCTAACGAGACATGCTAGGCCATTGATCATCAATAGAAATGATACTCGAGAGTACTAGTGTTTCATAGGAAAGGTTCAAGATAGTTTTGTCCAGATAATATCATACTGGATAATTACTTGGCCGACGAATGCTGAACATTAATTTGCCATTTTTCAGAAAGACAAGATATCTATCCTAGGGAGCACCGTCGAGTACGTGAAGCAGCTTGAGGAGAAGGTGAGTGCCCTGAAAGAGCAAAGCGCAACAAGAGCATCCGAGCCCACCATCTCCGAGAGCAGTTATCGCATATCAAGTGATAATGACGCCTCATGGACGAACAGAAGCACATCATCCGGTGCTAACAGCGGGTACGTCCCAACCGTTGAGGCTAGCATCCATGGCGATAACGTCCTGTTGAAAATCTGCTGCAAGGAGAAGAGAGGAGTGTTGGTGATGGTCTACTCAGAGGTTGAGAACCAGGGCCTTTCCATCATTAACTCCAGCGTCCTTCCATTCCCGGATTCGTGCCTTAGTATCACCATCACAGCAAAGGCAAGGCTTCTTGTCCTCCATTTCTACTTCGAATGTGCTTCATTCAGATTATTTTTTGAGCTATGTCCTCGCACTTTTTTCATAAATGAAAACCGAGGTGTTGCATGCGTGTGAAAACTTTAGAATATTAATGTTTCTTAACGATTTTGGTAGTTTATAGTAGTTGATATTTAACCATATTTAGGTGTTGTATGTTTGTAGCCTTAGTTTTTTGAATGTTCAAAAGTTTGACTAATTTCTATTCCATGTAGATCGGACAAGGGTTTTCGACAACATCTGAGCTCATAAACAACTTGACCACTGCTCTAAGACGTTTCACTTGAGGGATTAGAATTTACACTTCTATTTTTGGGTACTCAAGCATGTTCACCATAAAAACTCTTGTACAAGTTCTCTCTCTCGCCCCCCCCCCCCCCCCCCCCCCCCCCCCCTTGTGCTCCTTATTCCTTCCTTTGTTTTCCTTTCCTGTTCATCTCTTTACTAAGAAATCATTATATTCTGTGAACATCACTCGTCTTACATGAGATTCTTTGAAATTTACACATAGATTTCCCTCATATAAAACTAGCCTATCAATGCATGCATATTCACAAGATATCGATTTTATAGCGTGATGAAGTTTTAATTGCACGTCATGCTTATTAAAGAGTATGCTGGTAAATGTTTAATTTGTACTGTTAGATTATTACAAATAGAGTAGAGAGCATGCATATATTTAATTTTCATTCCACATTTATTGCTAATAGAGTGTGTGCGGATATTTAATTTGGACTTCATGACAATTTGGGGTATAGTTAGAGAAGTATCCGTTCTATTTTTGTTTCTGCACCGCTACATCCTACGGGACAAGATAAACATATACATATATTTTAAAGAAGTTTTATATTTAGCGCACAAGTTGCAACTACCATGCATATGACACAAGTTACTTCCATGTAAAATTTTAACTTAATATTAAGAAAATAATTATATGGTATACATAGAAGTTGTTATTGCATAATATAGTAAAAACTGTTGTGTGTAGTACGTATATAAGTTGATGTCACATGATGATTAGTAATAAAAGGAGTTACATGACATGAGCTTAAGTTGCTACCAATAAACATAGAGCTAAAATTTGTGCCTGGTGCTCACATAAAGTTGCCATCATAGAGTATACTAATATTGTTTGGCCACAAATTGATATTAAAAAGCTTATGTTTTACATTGTATCTAAACAAGTTATTATACAATAAAATAACATAATTATTACTAGAATATTAACATGAGGGATGCAGAATCATAAATTTGATTGCCAAGTCCAATAGCATATAATCATAAAATACGTATTCATTCTCCCACAACATGAAGTTTACACCATCCAATAGGAATCAGTGGTGTAACAGTTAAGGATATATTTTTTTTGACAGAATAACAGTTAAGGATATTGATCCCTCAGCCACGCTTATATACAAGCTAGTCAGCGATAACAACTGATAGTTGAGGAGATATCCTGAGCGGGTTTTTTGAAAATGGCAGCCATGTATGGCGCTTGGTTAATTAAGGAAGGCAAGTTCCGAAGCTGGGCTTGTTGGGATCCTGCGTGCAGTTGGAACGCTTGGCGCCGCCCTCCCCTTCCGACACCGTCGTGGGAATCGACTCTGTGGTGACTCTTGCACGGTGGCCACGGCCGGCGCCGCCCTCTCCCGGCAGTCGCGCCGCCATGACTCCTTGAAAGGAGGCCGAAATGATCAGAAGCGTCAGCACAGCCACTGCCGCCGCCGTCGCCACCTTTCTCCCTCCCCTTTGCATCTCGTCTCAGGCACAGCTGTTGGTCGTGGCCGGCCAGCCGATCGATGAACACGGTTGATGGCCGATATGTCGTACGAGAAGAGAGGGGTGTTTGATTTCATGGCCTTTTATAGCCTCTGTGGCCACGCCTGCCCGCCGCTTTACCTTATTTTCCTGCTGCAACTGAAAGCCTGAAAGTTGCAGGGAAATTATTCGAGCTCACTGACCGTCAGCCGAACGGATACTCTATCGTAGTTTAAAGCTACTCCTTGTAGTAATAGTAGTAGTTTTAATGGAAAGCTGAGGGACATGAGACTCCATGATCTAAAGTGAAGTTTCCTCTGCTGGGCTTCCGACACTGCGAATAGCAGGAACATGCATACGAGCATTGATTCGAACATCTTTCGAGATAGTGTCGGACGAGTCGGACGACGAGCTCGCATCTTTATTCAGCGCGACCAGCACTGCCAGTCTCGGCAATGCCTGGTCAAGTCTCTCATGTTTGAATATTACTAGTATGTGCTTGATTACTTGATTAGGAATCTACAGAGCATGCACCGCGACCGCGAAAGTACAGTAATCTGACCGCCCCTGGTTTGCATTGCAGCTTTGCGATGCGGAACAAGCACGGCAAATTAGCACGCGCGCGGCCCAATTAGGTTACTAAGCAGACGGCCATGTTTTCATGCGAGCTTTTTGACCTGCCTACCCCGAGAATCTTGACACGTGTCCACGCTTTATTTGCTAGTTCATCTGTGTCTGAATTGTTTTTTTTTATGACGACGCGATCTGGCTATATCCGTGCTCATGGTTTACATGACCAGTGCGGACGTAAAATATTATCACCGCTCCGACGAGTGAAAACAGACGAGCTTATTTAGAAACCTGCCCTGCTGCTGTGCGAGTGCTTCTGGCCATGCGTTTGGATGTTAAAAGGACTCAGTTCTTCTGGCGAGCAAACAGTGGTTGGGGTCTCCAGCTTTTGTCGTCCACGGCTCATCGACCCTTAATTTCTCGGTCGCTTCATGGCATTTTGCATCGCAGTTGCAGTCAATCTCAGTCAAAGAAAGAGAATACAGATTGCTGTTAACTTCGTGGGCTGCATGTTCAGTTTGATGTGAACGGGAGCATGAACTCTGAAATTTGCGGCCCAACATTATTGCTTCATTGCGGTCCAGGATGTGAAGTGAGTGAGTGAGATTCGCCGTGTAACTCCTAAACCCCAGCTCATCATTCGGCCCAACTACAGACCAGCTAGCCGTCGTCCGATCCGATGCGAGCATGGCCTTGGTTCCTGTCTCTCAAAAAATAAAAATAAAAATCGGCCTAATGGTTCCTTTGTTACGGGATGGCGTCACGGAAAGTCAATCTGTTTTGCATGGGGACGGGTGAGGTTTGGGCAATTGGAACAGTTGCCACCGCTGCGTCGTCGCCGCCCTCGGCAAGGTTCTGTTCGTCCCCGTAGCCATCATCTGAGCTGGCAGCGTGTGTATGCGGAGCATATACGGCGGACCTCGATTTGTGATCCAACTTCCGAGGCTAGCAGCATAGTGGTGGCTGTGGAGTGTGGAGTGTTCCTAGTAATTTGTGGTGTCAGCGCTCGAGCATCAATGAGGTTGAACTCATAGAGCCTAGAACTCAAGTTACTCGGCGAGGCGCCTTGCCACTGCTTGGGAATTACTAATAATCATAGTTTTGCTTTGAAAGAAAATAGAGTAGCGATCATCCCCTGTCAACGCACAGAAATACTGACAGGTGCGTGCTAACCCACAGAGGTCTCCACTCCACAAAGAAAGTGACGCGTAAACAAGGCAATTAGCATCACACGGCCCTGGTTGGAGACGGGCGCGCCCTGCTGCCTAGATAGAGATCCTAGTGGTGCCAACTGCTGAAAGAGGGAAGATCAGGCTAAAAACGAGTCAAACATCCTGATCCAAGTCATCTTCGCTGTTGTGCAATCCAGGGGCAGTCTTCATTTGGATCTCGGAACATTGTTCTTCATCCCCATTTCTAGAATCGAATGGTAAGTATGCGCATATTGGATGGGTACTCATAATTTTTTATGCTACTACCGTACTACTGTACTGATACACTGACGACTCACTCGCTCACTTGCATGGCTAAAACTGTTTAGCCTGTTTCTTTCATTTCCTTTTTTTTTTTTTTTTGGCGACGATGTTTCTTTCCTTTCTGATCACATGAGTACTTGGTGTGTACAATCTGAAATCTCAACTCTGAACTCTTTCTTCCCAGTTTGCAAAACTTGAAGAGTTGATCAATCCATGATGCGGCTTGGAATGTAACTATAATTCCTGTCCTAGTCGCTGGATGCTGGGTCACTATCAGTCTTTCAAGAACTACTGCTACAAGCCTATGTGCTCGATTGGCTAACCGGTATAGCCAACTTTTGCGTCACCTAAATTCTTGGCTGAAGCGCGCACATCGTCCAGTTGTAAGTAGAAGAACGGTCGGCTTTTCTGCGTTGGTCTGAGAATAAAAGGTGAAGAGATTCCTGCTCGTCTTTTATAATCGTTGTCACACAATGGTGTGCTCGCAATCGTTTCTTTTGAGAATCCCACAGAGCTTGTTTCTTGGGACACTATGATATGTTGTTTCTTATTTTTCTGAACACCCTTGATATGGATGTTCCTAGGTTAAGTTTGTGACCTTTTTTTTTTTTTTACCATCGTTGAGTGGTACTAAAATTACAACAGAAATTTTGGAATCTGTGCTACTATTTTGTTTTTGTACCACTCAAGTTATATTTGTGACACCACTTGGTACAAGCTAAGGTCCACGGCCTAGGGCCCATATGGAGGCCAAATCCGTCATTGTTTTTTTTTGAAGCAACAAATCCATCATTGTTGGTGGCACCTTCTGCTGTGCAGTAGCTTCTCTAGCTGTTTTTTAACTCCAGTTGTTATAATTAACTGAATAGGGCATTACTTAGATTAAAATTGATCCATATGATTACATAGTCTAGTTCATGATTACACACACTAATGCGGATTTAGATGGACTAAGATCAGAGCTTGATGATGTCATGAGTGCTTCTCGAGTTGTCGGGGATGACGGTGTTGGTGAAGAATGTGTAGCAGAAATCGCCAACACAAAAACATGGGTTCGCTGGTCACTAGCAGGATGTGCAGGGCAACAACGGCCTTCTGAACGCCAACGACACTGCGCTCGAACGAGAAAATGACCTTCGCTCTCGTCCAGTGCCTTAGCTATTGGCTTTGCTTAGGTTTGAGATTGAACACACGATTAGGAACCGCGGGGTACCCTTTTATTTATATGCGTTGTGTAGATCGGGGTCGTTTCCTAGCAGAATATGACTCTAACACACATCATGATGTTTACTTGTTAATCAAGTTGCTAATAACTTCTATAATACGATAAGTTCAAATATTTTGAGATATATGATTCAAACTATTCGGCCCGGTACATATGTGACTATGCTATATGGAGATATGTGACTTCGGCGCGTGTACCTGCATTTGGCAAGGAAAAAGGAAGCCCCGGTACCTGCCACTTCCCGTTTGCAGGCATAAATCAGCTGCATGCCTAACTGCGCGTTGGAACCCTGGGCGACCTGTCGTGCAGCCGAAGTGTTGGAAATGTTAAATCAGGCGTAGTCATGGCAGTATTTCCACGTGTTCATCAGCACGACTGCGCTTATTTCTCTATTGTCATAATTCACAATCGAAACTAGGACAGCAAAGGCATCGTGCCATGATCTCCTCCCCCACAAGGGGCCGAACACATCATCGTCTCTAGCTAGGCTCCAGCATGCACTATCCATTGCTCTCGATCAATTCTCCAAGCAGCCAGCATCAGGGCCCCAGTTGCAGGCACCTAAGAGAGATTCTTCACTCCCGGTTGGGTGACACGCAACTGTAGCTGGGCTACAGGCATAATTGATCAAGCATTCTGCACCCTCTTGTGGACGCCAATTGTCTTTAAATACCGGTCACTCCTCTCCCCCTCACACACCTCTCTCCTCCCCACTGAAAACATCAAAGGAGAAGTGGTCCATCAGTGGTCGCCTCGCCTCCACGCACTCCCCCACCCTCCCCCCCCGTTCCTTCACTACGGTCGCCATGCTTCTGAGGCGCCAGAGAAGCATCTTCCATCTCGGGGAGGAGGGTGGCGACGCCGAGCATGTCAAGAGCATGGACAAAAGTACTCGTTGTTGTCAGCGGCGGGAGCGAGACCGAGACCGAGACGCTGCCGATGCCGTCGTCGGGCTGCGGATCTTGGTGGCCCAGAAACGCCAACACGCGCGCGCGACGCCGTCGCACATCGTCCTGAAGCAGATGGTCTTGCCAACGCCGGCGGCGAGGGGCCACCATGCTTGCGGCTTCTTGAGGGCCTGCGTCCTCTGCAGGAGGGAGTTCAGCCCCGACAAGGACGTGTACATGTACAGGTGCGAGAATCCCCGCGCCGATCTGTACCAGATCAAGCTTCGATCGTGCACGACTCGCGTGTCTGACTGTCGCATGTCTTGGCTTTTGCAGGGGTGACCAGGGGTTCTGCAGCCAGGATTGCCGGTCGCGGCAGATCTTGAAAGACGAGGCGAGGGAGCGTGAGGCCATGTTCAAGAAGCATCGGCGAGGCCTATCTGTTCAACACCACCTCGGGCCACGGTCATCGGCAGCGCCGGCGGTCCGCCACGCGCCGGGGAGATTACTGGCGGTAGCCTAGCTTTGTCATAAAAATGGCTACTACCCTTTGCGAACTGGTGGTGATCATATATATCCATGCTTTCGGAGGAGAACGGCGCGTCTTCCATACTAAAATGAAAAAAAATGAAGGCATACAAAATGTTTATCTAGAGCAAATTGAGGTGCAAGTGAACGCAGACTATGTAACTGTACTCAGTCGCCAAAAAAAAAAAACTGTCCTTTCTTGAAAAAATGATTAACTGCACATAGTGACGTGGGATTGTAAAAATTACATGGGCACCAAGCCAAAGCAGAGAGTGTATTCAGGCTAGTAGTTTATATGGATGTCACTTGCCCTAGTAGGTTATAGTCAAATGAGACGCTTACAACTCCGTACTCGCGTCGAACTCCTGGTTTCCTTCTTTAAACAAATTACAAATTATCATTGATGAACTCGTGGAACAATTGTGAGCACAAGTACCGATGTATCGCAGTTGTGGCGGAATTAGATTTTTGATGCGGAAAGGAAGTGGCCAGTTGAGAGAGGAAAAGAATGATACTCCCTCCGTCCCATTATAGTTGGCATTGTAGCCCCCGGCACGGAGATTAAGGAGAAGAGGAATAAGGTAGGTGCGCAGAAAACGAGGAGGAGAGAGATAGAGATAGAGGTGTATTGGGAAGAGATAAAGGTGTTTCGAGAAGTGAGAATGCCAAGTATTTTAGGAAAACTTGACTTGGCTAGAATGCCAAGTATTTTGGGACGGAGGGAGTACTTGGCATCTAAGTATCGAACAACATGATAGGGAGACAGAAACGGCACCTAAAATGGAATCTTCCATATATGGGGCTGGAAGACGATCAGCACTTTAGAAGCAGCCAGAACAAGATCTGTGAACCTGGAACCACTAGGAAATAGATTGCTCCGCGTATAATTTGGTGTTGTCACAAATATGTTCCACTCATAGCGGAGTATTGTTGTTGAGTTTGGGCTTGTGATACTAACGTCGCCTCGTATTGTTAAGTTTTGTTTCTGGTACACTAGGAGTCTCCTCGCAAAAGAATCTACTTATAACTGAATCCCTTGTAAGCAGAGTCGAAGAACTTAACCTCTGTGCACACACATAGAAATGAGCCATGATCCACTGTGCCTACACCATTTTTTTTTTTTTTTTGTGGGGGGGGGGGGGGGGGGGGGCATCCACTTTATCAATTACTGTATAGTTCAATGAAAGTCACATATATATAATTAAGAGCTTACAATATGCACCACTTCTAAGTTATTTTATACTATGAGATTGGTATCATCAACCCAAATGAGGCATGCACACTTACAAGTGTATGCTGATAAACTAAAGAATGCTGGACTAGTATTCATTGACTCTTTTTAGTAGCAGCAGTATATCATACGAATTTTCTTCGCAATAAAGTAGTAGTACTTCATTAGCATTTTTTTTTCCCTTTTCATTCTTGCTTGTCCAGACCAAGCTAGCCAGCATCTGACTACTTGCTTTGTAGGCTTTGCACATATGCGGAAATTAATGGCACCCATTAACAAAAAGTAGGGCCCTCTTGTGCTTCCACATAGGAGTGCTTCTACTGGCAACGACAGAACACAAGAGACGAAAAAGAAATCATTTCCGCACCCCTAGTGCTGTCTGAATAATATCTCGATAGCTTTTCTTTAATGTTCTGGTGAATCGCTTCCGCGCAAACGTGCTGTTGGGGACAACGCAGCACCTTGTGCTGTGCTATAGGTGCAGCCCTGCAGCGCCTCACTCGGACCATATTTTAACGCTGAACCTGGGCGCTGGATCCTGCCAATCATGGGCGAACTACAACTGTTCATGCAAAAGGGTGTTGTTTCTTTTTTCTTTAAAAAAAAAGAGGACAGGATAGCCACTGGGTTTGAGTTTTGTCCATTAATAACTTTCCTTAAGACCTTTCAGTATCGGTGATCAGTCATTACTTGTTTTATAGTTCTTATCTGTAGCTAGAATAATCCTAATATATTGACCGACCAGAGGCTTGTTCGTAGGGATGGATTTCAGTTCTCCACCATTAGAGATGAGGATGACAGTTGTGGATAGTGAGATGGTCGTATTATTTCATATCGAAGTTCTCTTTCGTGGCATATCCGTCTGGGATAACGATTTTAGACGGTGGAATTTGCGGTTTCTTGTCTCCCAGTAATAAAGCTGGAGTTGTTTGAGATGATTTTGTAATCAGGAGATGTAATATACTTTAATATTAATGAAATTCTCTTTTCATAAAAAAAAAACCTGTTCGTGGCTAGGCCACCGATCCCAATCCCACAAGCTCCCAGCAGCAGCAGACCAGCAGTTGATGGATCATGATGAGGCTCTGTTTTTTAGCTCATGGATTGACCTACTTGTGACCAGGCAGAGACCCAACAGGTTACAGGACCCCCAGCCACATTTCACTCCGGCTCTCGGGCGCGGATAAATCCTCTGCTCGAGCCGGGTGGTTCGCGCGCCTCCCCTGCAGAGCTCGCTCCGTGCAGTGAGTGCTTCCAGTTCCAGCCGCTCACCGCTGATCGTCACACATATGGGGCGTTCGGCGGACCCTCTCTAAACTTTAACACCCGTCACATCAAAGAGAATCTTACTATTTAAACATATTTTTATTAATTTAATGACAAAACCTATGTCACGACCCCCCTCTAAATTACGAGACGAATCTAATAAGCCTAATTAATCTATGTTTGCTACAGTGATGCTACAGTAACTATCGTCTAATCACGTCTTAATTACCCTTATTAGATTCGTCTCGCGATTTCGAGCGGAGTCCTGAAATTAGTTTTGTAATTAAACTTTATTTGTAATAACAATATACGCGGAACGAACAATTCGACACATGGCGCGCGGGCAAAAGAGCGCGCGTGACTTGCCGGTTCGGTAGGTGACCGTGCCGGGCCCAAAGCATCGTCTCGTCTCACACTAGGGCAGGCCAGCCGTGCGAGCGAGTGTGCGCCAGAGCGGCGGCCGCCGCGTTCGCGCTCGTGCTTACACGGGGCCGAGGCCCGGGACCCGGAGCGTGGGTTTGGCGCGGGACGTGGCCGCGCACCGGCACGCCTCCGCTCTGCCCACCGCCCTGGCTTCTTCTCGATCTTCAGCGCACCCGCTGCCTGCTCCTCCCTCCTCCCTCCACCCTCTCTCCGTCTCGGATCGCCAGCGTCCCCTCGGCTCGCCGCCATGTCGTACAACAAGGCACCTTCCATCACCGCGGAGAACATCAACCCCAAGGTGATGATCGATGCCCTCCCCCTCCTTTCGCTGCACGCGTAGTCCCCCTCCCCCGCGTCTGCTCGTTGATTCATAGCACCCACCCGTCTCCCGGTCCCGGCCTCGTGAACGATTAATAACGCTCCGTCGTCATTTGCAGGTCAAGATGTTCGCCTACGAGCCTTGCGGCGAGATTGCCAGGCACGCCGAGGTAAACGTCTCTAGCTACCACCGTTCTGATCTACCGTTGGACTAGCTTGGACCCAGCAAACAGCTGCAGACTATTAGATGGCGAAATAGTGTAATGCTTTCAAGGAGGCAGACACTCTCCTAACATCCTCTCTCTTTCTTTTTTTTTCTTTTTTGGGGAATCACTCCTAACATCCACTTTGCGCTACGTGTTTCACATCATACACAATTACTGCACCAAGCTAATTAATGTTCGTCCTCCGTCGTCCAGCGGTTGGAGCAAGAGCTTGAAGAAAACCCAGGATCTCTCCCTTTTCAGGAGGTGCGCGCTGAACCTTTTCCTCTGTCTTTCAGTACGTGCAGTTTTGGTCGGTCTTTGTGAGCCGCTCTCTACATGCTATATATCCGGCAGATAACATACTGCAATCTCGGGAACCCCCAAGCCCACGGTCAGCCACCGATCACGTTCTTCCGCGAGGTTGGCAAATCATGAACTTGCAAAGATTTAAGTTGAGAAGACGATGCTGCCGTTTCATGTCCCCAATTCTATGCTTCATTCAGGTTCTTTCTTTGTGCGACAATCCGGCCCTCCTCGACAGACATGAAACTCCTACCTTATTCAGGTTCGACTCAACAGTCAAGCTCTGTTTAGTGTTTCCTCTTTCTTTATATGTACAGATTACATAGCTTCAAAAATACTAGATGAAATAACACTGGTGGCCGTTGAAGCAGTTTTCTTTTACCCCCATTTCTAGAAGAAAAATAGCATGCTAATTATTTTTTGAATCAATACCTTTTCGAGAGTAACTTTGCCCATACTCTCTTTTTTATCTACTATTGCAGTACGTGTGCCATAAAAAGAGCCCGGAAGATTATCGAGTCCATTCCTGGCAAAAGCTCTGGTGGATATACTAGCAGTCGGGTACTCTATCGGATTAACATTTTCAGTTATTAGGAACATGGATGCAGGAACATTCACAAATCAAATCTTACACGCGGTGTTTCACTGTTGTTGTCCGAAAAGCAAATATTTCCCTTCTACCGTTATACTCCATTGTATGTATTGTTGACACTTGTGTAACTTGATCAGGGAGTTAAAAAACTACGTCAGGCAGTTGCTGATGGGATTTCTGCAAGAGATGGTTTTCCATCGGACCCAGATGACATTTTTCTGACTGATGGCGCAAGCTCAGCTGTAATACTCTTCATTCCAGAGAACACATGTGCATCCATGTCAAGGCATACATGGATGCACTCATAAGACATGAAATTGGTCTTTTGTAGAACAAAATTGCAATGTGGGTCTTTAAATGAACGGTTTATTTCTGCCTCTGTCCTTTTCAGGTTCACATGATGATGCAAATACTCATCAGGTCACATGAAGATGGCATTTTGTGCCCTCTACCTGAATGTCCCTTATATTCGGCTTCCATCATACTTCATGGTGGAACAATGGTACAGTTTTAGAGTTCAAAATGGTCAAGCAGTAGGCGCAACTAACGAAGATCTGATTGAAATGTCCACCCCTTCTCAAAATTTTAATCGGATTCATTGCACTTTCTAGTTAAATAGTATTTTGTTTCATAATAAACTAGAAGAAAATCGTGTTGACTATATGTTTGAGATAAATAGCAACTGTAGATGGAAGAACAATTTATGTATTATGCATGTAACTATAAATTGAACTGAATCTAGGTACCGTACGACCTTACTGAAGATGACGGATGGGGGCTTGAGATATTTGAAGTCAAAAGGTGTTTGAAGGAGGCTCGTTCATCCGGCTTGAGTGTTAGAGCTATGGTGGTCATAAATCCTGGCAATCCTACTGGACAGGTATGCCACGTGATCTTTGCTTTACATTTTATACCGAGAAGTACTATACCTGTTAAATCAAATATCGAGAAGGATTCAGTTATAAGATTTCCCGACAAGTACTGAAACTCACATCCAGAAGGAAAATCGTTGTTGTAATAACGGTTTCTTTGAACCGTTGTTGTAGGTACTGTCGATCACCAACCAGGAGGAAATAGTGGAATTTTGTCGGAAAGAAGGTTTGGTTATACTTGCTGATGAGGTATGTATTGGACTGCAATGTAATCATTCTTTGTAATTTCATTTTCTACATTGGAAGGAAAATCTTATCTGCAAATTGATCTCCCAAACAACTAAAAGGTATACCAAGATAACGTCTATGAAGAGAATAAAAGGTTCAATTCCTTCAAGAAAGTGGCCAGGTCACTTGGGTACGACCAAAATGACCTCTCTATAGTATCATTTCATTCAGTTTCAATGGGTAAGCCTTCGCTCATCTTTTAAAATCTCCATTAAATCACCTTTTGCGTCAGTTTAATTAAGGTCCAGGTATAGTGTTTTGGCAAATTTCTCATCTTCTCAACTTGACAGGGTACTATGGGGAAAGTGGCAGAAGGGGTGGCTACATGGAGATCTCTGGTTTCGGAGCTGATGTCAAGAAGCAGATTTACAAGGTGGCTTCTTTAACTATTTGCCCCAACATAGCTGGCCAGATCCTTATCAGCCTTGTGATGGATCCACCTAAGGTTTTAGCCTGCCTTCCTCTGCTTCATCATATATTTATTTATCTATATGTAATATAGAGCTATCACTAAAGCATTATTTAACGGTAAAATTAGCTTCTACACTGCCCACATCTGAAATTCATATCTGCTGAATTTGGCATTCTGGCTCAGTAAATCTCTTGTAGTGACTGCATTCTTGAAGTGTTGGTAATATTCTTCTCGATCAGTTCATATCAGTTCATCAGTAAACGTAGGTTCGTTGATTTTGGTCATGCGTGGCCATATGTTGGTGCGTAAAATAATAACAAAATTCTTTGCCATACAGCTAGGAGACGAGTCTTTTGAATCTTTTGAGGCCGAGAAGGAAAAGATCCGTTCATCATTCTGGAAGCGAGCCAAGGTATGCAAATGCAACCTTCACTTCATACGCATCGATCTTCATCCCAGCGACAAAGACGCCATCTCCTCTTCCCCTCTGTGAACTTGCAGACCCTGGAGAATGCTTTCAAGAGCATGGAGGGCATCAGCTGTAACAAGATAGAGGGCGCGATGTACTTCTTCCCGCGGCTCCACCTGCCGCCGCGGGCGATCAAGGCCGCCAAGGCCGAGGGTGTCTCGCCTGACGTTTTCTACGCGTGCCGCCTGCTTGACTCCACCGGCATCGCTGTCGTCCCCGGCTCCGGCTTCCACCAGGTCCGTCACGCACTTCTCTGGTCACATGTAAATTATTGCCTGCCTGCCTCTCTCTCTCTCTCTCTCTCTCTCATTTGGCTGATCCTGCTTTTGGTGCGACGCTACGACAAGGTCTCCGGGACGACCCATATCCGGTGCGCGATCGTCCCGGACGAGAAGAAGATCGAGGCGATGATCCCGCGTCTCAAGGCGTTCCACGAGGCGTTCATGAACGAGTTCCGCCGCTGAGTTGATTCCGGTGCGCTGCACCAGAGAGACGTGAGTTATGTGAAGCTTTCGCATGAATGTTTCATGCGTGACTTGAATAGGCATGCGTGTTGAATGTTGTTGCTTTTTCGGAGTAAGTACAAGCTTCGTTGTATCGTAGTATGTGGCTCCACATCAGCCGTGTAAGGTGTAAACTGTGGTTGTTTCTATGTGAAGTCCTGCACTTGTTGGTCTGTAAGCAACAGTTTGCCGAGGATTGCTCGAATGATACCTTTACATCATATACGACAGTACACGAAAAAAACGGAATGCCAAACCATCATTGACATGTAAAGCGATGTACAAGGGTTATCTAAAGCTCTAGTGATAAATCAATCGTTACAACTTAACGGGACAAAGGCGTGTGAGTACAGAACACAACTAGGCATGCACAACGAGTGACCTGACGTGTCAGTACAATATGACAAAGTTTGTTGAATATAAAAGAGATGGAGATGGAGAGTAATCTTTTGACGTGTAAAGGGAATAGACCAAAGCCACGTCAGGCTTAATGCGGGTCATCTCAACAACCTCCGCAACAGAACAAAACTTGTTTCCTAAAAAGCACAGAACCTAACAAAATTAGCTTCACAAAAACTACAGAATCCACATCACCATCTCAATCTCATATGTAAAGTAGTGAGTCACAACATATATCCAAGCAATGCAAGCAGTGAGTCACATTATATATATGTATATCCGAACACAGTCTGGGAAAGAAATTGCATAGAGAGAAACATTGCCATCAAAGCTATAAGTAACCCTCGTACCCATCGGTGGATGCAACTCATCAATCACCACCATCAACAATCTTTTAGATTTGGTAGTAGACTAGACATCAAGGGAAAACAAACCAAAACAAACCAGTAACTCTGTTCATCCGATCCCAGCCACCATGAAGAAGATGCTCACTGTCCTCGCAATCCTAGCTCTCGTTGCAAGCAACGCCTTTGCGACGTCGTGCCCGTGTAGTCAGCAGCAGCAGGGCCATGAACAGCAACAACCACCGCAACAACAACAACAGCCACATCAACACCAACAACAACCACATCCACAGCAGCCACATCATCAGGAGCAACCGCATCAACAGCCACATCAGCAGCCGCACCAACAACCCCCACAGCAGCCGCCGCATCCACAACAACCACATCAGCAATGGCCTGGACACCAACACCACCAGTGGCAGCCGCATGAACCGCAACAGCCACATCAGCAGCAACAGCAGTACCCGTGGCAACCGCCCCAACAGCCTCAATGGCAGCCGCCGCTGCAGCCACAACCATGTCACGGGCAACAGCAGCAGCAGCAGTGCCAGCCGCAACAGCAATGTTGCGGGCAACAACAATGTCAAGGGGAGCAGCAGGGGCCGCAGGGTGGTGGCTACGGCAGCGGCTCTAGCTCTAGCGTCAACTTGAGCCAGTGCAAGGAGTTCCTGAAGCAGCAGTGCAGCCCGTCGGCGATGCCGTTCCTCCAGTCACGCGTGTCGCCGCCGACGAGGTGCCAGGTGCTGCGCCGCAAGTGCTGCCAGCAGCTCAAGCAGGTGGAGCCACTGTACCGGCAACAGGCGGTATTCGACATGGTCCAGTCCATCATCATGCAGTCGCAACAACAGGAGCAGCAGGGCGCTCAAGGCCAGATGACATTGCTGGATGCGGCGCAGATGGCGCAACAGCTGTCGGCAATGTGCGGCATGAACCAGCCAGGCTACACCACCCCTCCGTTCGGCATGTCCGGTGGTGCTTCGTACCAACCAGGCTACAGCACCCCTCCGTTCGGCATGGCTGGTGGCGGTTCGTACCAGCCAAGCTACGGCACCTCTCCGTTCGGCATGGCTGGTGGTGATGTGTTCCAGCCAAGCTACGGGACATCTCCGTTCGGAATGACCGGTGGCGGCATGTACCAACCGAGCTACGGCACATCTCCGTTCGGCATGGCAGGTGGTGGTATGTACCAGCCGAGCTACGACACATCTCCGTTTGGCATGGCCGGTGCCGGTGGTGGTTCGTTCCAGACGAGCTATGGCACCCCACCTTTCGGTATGGCTGGTGCAGGGGGTGGTTTGTCATTCGGCGTGGCTGGTGGTGATCTGTCCCAACCGGGCTGCGGCTCTGCTCAGTGCGGCATGGCCGGAGCTGGTGCCCTCTGAAGAACTCCCCCATCACCAGCTTAGCTAATGTACTGCGTGGATCTCCGTGAAGTCATTTAGCGGTGATCATAGTAATAAATAAAGTGTCACGCATCATCGTGTTTGAGAAGTGACACCAGAAGTGCGATCCGTAAGGGCCCATTTGAAATTGAATTGCGAATGAGATGTGCGGCCCAAGCCCCGAGACTCGATGAGAGTTGCAAACCCATTGTGACCTGTTTCTTTAGGCCAGAAACCATCACACATTCCAAGCCAATGGAAACTTGAAAGTTATATAAACAGGTACTTACATTGCATCTAACCAACAACTACTGTGGGAACTTCTCTGTACTATCAGTTGTTACATGCTATATAGCCTTATAACTGCTACACTGCACCAAATTAATGGGATAATACAGATCAAACACTACATACCTTCAAGGCCTTACCCTCTCTTCCCCCATCAGCCTATTCTCTACTCTACTCCCCGACAGCACAGGGCAAAGAAGAAAAATGACGAAAAGAAAAAAAAAGAAGGAAAATTAACCATTTCGTGATACAGATGCAGCATTCGCAAAACCGTTAGCTACTTTTTGGGGCGGTGGTTTCTTCTTGTAGTTTGCTAGACTACAGTGGGGGCAGATGTATTCCAGCCCATCCGTCTTTGCATAATCCTGTACAAATGAGCAGCTCAAGAAATTAAGTGATGACTTCAGGGAAAGGGTAAGATCAAGAAAGTCTCCTCTTTTTTTTTTTTACCTTGAAAGTGCCAAGTCCTTGTCGTCTATCGCAACCAAAGTGGGCCCATTCACCACATAAACCGCAGTTCACCCAATCTCCAGGTGCGCTACTGAAATCACATAACAGGAAACGTTAGATCCGATTATGACAATATGAGTACTGAAGCACACAGATAAAAGGAATATGCCCTCAAACCTGTGACAAAGCAGGCAGCACTCCCCATCCACATCATCATGTGCTAACTCGTATTCCAACAAGTACGTTTCATAATGCCTTTTCAATGTGTTCCCAACACCCTAAACATAAAGGAAAAGGTAAACTGTGAGTATGATGAGGGTACGGTTAGCATTTCACAATGCCAAGAGTAGCAGGTACGGTTAGCATTTCACAATGCCAAGAGTAGCAGCGACACCCTAAATGCTCATTTGAATATTAGCCCGGGTTAGTGTCAAAGGAAAACATTGGGACAACAATCAGAGGACAGTAGGTACGTACAGTCATTCTGTTTGTTGCAGTATGGTTACGCATCTTTGAGAAGACTTGACCCTTCCAGTTTATGCCATTTCCAACATAAAATCCACCTCTTGATACCACCTGAAAAGTTGAAACTTCATCAACAACCAGAACACCAAAACATGTCTTCATAAGACCTTTATTTGCACAAACAAGTAGGGCAGTGAAGAATTACCTCTTTGTACAAATTATAGAGGTCAAGGCGCTTTGCATTAAGGATTGCATCAGGAAATTCAGCCAGTCCTCCATGAGGCACAAGTCGATTGTGGCCCCTCTGAATTAAGAACTGCATGACATCTTTCAGGAAGTCCTCCTATAAAAGTGAAAGATCAGATCATCACTCTAGCTTGATAGCGTGTTTGTACATAAAATCATATTATCATCACAGGGGGTCCAAGAAGCATACCTCAGAGCATACTTGGATGGGCAACCTATCACATCCGTGTTTCTTCATTGGCAGAGGATTCAACTGAATGACTGATTGAGTATGGGATGGCCCTGATGTTGATTTTCTGTGTGTTGCCGGAACGGCAGGTGCTAAACTATGCTTCGCAGGTGGTGCGGCTGGCAAGTTCGGCTTGATCTGACTAGCGTCTTGAACAGTGGCCTCCAGGAAACCCATAAAAGGGTGCATTTGTTGCTTTCGAGAATGAGGGATGGGCCTCATAGTTGCAGGCTTTAATTTAGACTTGGATGGGAACGAGGAAGGCCCTTCCATAAGACGTTTCTTGTCTTCTAACATTCCATTTGCTTTTGATTCTGAACCAACCTTTGTTCTGTCCTTGGTCAGGGAGGCCGACCATCTCGGCAGATGGAAATACGGACCATTTTCAGAAGCAAAATCTTTACGCTGGCTTGTGCAAAAGAAAAGAAGGCGGTCTGCATCTTGCCTCTCGAATGAAGCAACAGGAGTACCATTTATACAACCGATTCCAAGTGCGACTAAGCTTCTATATGACATTTCTGGTGCTAGGTGCTTCAGAACCTAAGTAGCAAAATACAAATGTTCAGTCGAAGATGGATACTCATTCAAATGGACTTCAAAGGCCATGAAATTTCATTAGGCAGCAAATATGATTGAAAAAACAAGAGACATGGTTCATGGGATTCCAATATTCTGTTGACATATAAACCAACCTGTGCTGCCCATTTAGGAAGGGCCATCCAAACTTCGAATGTAGATGCCCCACAAGCTGTGGACATGGAAGTTAAAGGCTCGCTTGATGATAACTTATCCTCACTGTTTGGGAGAGCGCGAACTAACTGGCTCTTCTCAATAATTTCATTCTGGATGTGACTCTCCAGAAGCTGCACATACAGGTGAACACCATATAACTTTTGCACAAGGTAAAACAAAATTTACAAGCTCTCTCAGAAATATTTACGTGATCATCAAAACAAGTCTGTGCACTGCCAGATACGAGAAGTGACACATGAGAGGAGCTGCAAGTACTGATATCACAACGCATCGTAACCATCCCACGTGGTAATGACGCAGCTTCAAGAGGTGGTGGAGAAGCACTGCCAGATAGGACAAACACCAAATCAATAATCTATAAAAAAAGATACATGTGAAATAGAAAACAAAATTGTAGATAACAATGCTTATAATATGACGAGCAATCAATACTTGGGCACCTGAGGTGAACAAGGCAGATCTATTTGACGTATTTTACCAGTGAAATTCAATAAATGAGATATCCCCCCTAACTGATGATTTTACCAATGAACACCATACTGGTATTTTACCGGTGAAGTTCACTCAAGTCAATCAAATCTCCCCCCTAACTGTGCAATATAATTTCATTTTCAACATTTTCTTCATGAATCAAGAAAAGAAAATACATATATAATGAACTGGGCATGAACTACCAAGATAACTTGTTCATGCTAATCAAATTTAGCAAATGGGGCCAACATTGCACAATTATCAGGTAAGTGGCTAGACTGAAACAGCCATCAAATAAAGGTACCTCACTCGGTTTTGAAGTTTGCTCCCTCGAATCTGTCAAACATGGGACAAACCGTTCCGTCAGCTCTTTTAACAACACAAAAATACAAAGCTAAAAAGTAGTATTAAACTTCATAAATTAGAATCAGCTCAAAAAATATGGAAGTACTAATAGCATTTGCATCTTAGTTTATGTCAACGTTAAAAAATCACTAGCTTTCAGATTTTACCAAATTCCATGAACACATTTAGCAAATGATGTTCTACGATTTTCGTTGATAGATATTCATGAATGGAACTTGCTTATCTCAAATATTGAATATGTCTTTGTGTATTGTGTAAACATCACAGTGCTTTTAATCTAGGATTTTTATTACTGAAATTATGCCCATGTAGATTAGTGTATTATAGGTCTTGTACTGAAACAAGAGGATAAATGCGGCAACATTGCTACCCAAACTACTATTACACAACATTGCTATCTGCCTGAACATACATTAACGATCCACTGTTTTAATAGTGTGTAGTCAGAGTGTAACTGCATAAAACAAGAATTCGTGGAGTATCACAAATAATAAATGATGGAGGAATCATATATCTGATCCGGACCAAAGAATAAAAAATGCAGCACAGTATTGTAGGGACCGTACTTCAATATTCAGCAGTGCATTCAGGCCATCTTCTAAAGAGCCCAATAAGCATGCATCCTACAGGAAACAAGAATGTACCTTTAGTTCACAGTGGATCACACACAAACATCTTATTTGGATATAAATAGTTTCTAAAATTAAAAAAAAAACCTTACCAAGGTGCAAGGCACTCCACAAAGAAGAAATTTCATGTTGATTTCTTCATCGTATATTTTTACAGCTGGGAATACTACAGAAGAACCTTCTTCCTCGGCCATCTCATTCTCAGGTGGGGATATATTTATTTTTGGAGCATCCCCCAGTAGACGAGGCCCAAGCTTAACACTTTGCACATGATTGTGTTTCACACAATATAATCGGAATGATGCATGGGCAAGCTGAAAAGCATCCCATGTATGGCTTATCGAACTACATCCAAGCATATGAAAACTGTTACATAACATTTCTGTTTGTAGCCAATCCAAGGTGGGGATAGGAAATCAATACCTTTGAATCACTGACATCAAAGCATGGCGAAAATGAGATGCTGCATAAGAAGAAAATGAATTCCGCCAGTATATTACATATGGGATCCCCTGAAATGAAAACAGAATCAAAATTAATAAAAATTCATAGACACCAAAACTGGTTGATTACGAATATGTCAAGCAATATAAAGTAAGTGAAGAAGAATATAAGAACAAATAACATGCATGATAAATACATTGGTGAAAATAAGTTACCAAGAACATGAAATTGCTGCACAACTAAGAAAAGTATAGAAATTGAAGAAACTCAAAAGCTCAAAATACTCTTTATATATCCATCTTCTTGAAGACGTGAAGAATACTCTGAGAAGCAGAAATTTAACACAGTAGTTGCTCAAGAGATATGGATATTGTACTGGGAAACTGTTTACCTTCGAATGAACTGCTTGGGCAAGTTTTTCGCCAATAGGAACCTCCAGATAAACCTGAGTTAAACAACCAAACAGTATTGTCATCAGATACCATAAAAATCTAATGAAACTTAAGGAATCAGGCGTAGTTACTGTGGACCAAGTAAAACTAATAGTATTCTGATTACAAGAATAGCTCGGCCAAGTTGGATGGCAAGCCATACATGAATACAAAGAAGAAGTTAGAACATTACACAGGTTACACGAAGGCAATGTTTTGCACGACTTTTTTGAGAGTTAAATGAAACTAGTCGAGCTAAATTTTATTTTGCATAATACATACATCCTAGTATTTGCAATTACAATAATAGCTAAATGCACTGCAAGCTGCCACAGACATTCGATTCAACCAACAAGTAACAACACAAAGAGAAGAAATTCTCAAAACATCATATCATTGCCGTACCCTACTACGGAGTTATCAAACGAAAACCAAGAGCGTGCCCCAGTGAGGAGCCGATGCATATATCAGGTCCTGGTGATCGCCATTCCATTAAAAGCTACTTGATAGCACTACGAACTGCCATAGCCAATTCGAGAAACAAACCATAACTATTGCCCAGATTTGATAAACTCTTGGTGCTTACTATCGTCGGGAATGGTGGGCTGATTAGAGAGCTAAACGCCTGCGGGTCAGACACGTCGTCGTCGCCCCACACAAGCGAACCAATCTCCTTCTCATCCTCCTGCTGCTGCCCTTGGACATACAAGAAGTTGGGCTGCACAACCCGCTGCGCCTCAAGAAACTGCTCGGGTGTCGGATTGAAGAGTGTGTGCACCTGCATTCAAAATCCCTCTAGTTCAGATGTAAACACAGCACAAAAGCCATTGCCACGGCCAAGCGAGAGCACCGCCGACTGACCTCTAACCTCCCAGCCGAGCTGAGCTCCGGGAACGGGTACGACGGCCGCAACCGCTTCGCCTCCGGCCCGGACCTTGCAGCCGGGGCGCGCTTCTCGGCATGCTTCCCACAGAGCACCGCAAGGAGCACGGCATGCTTCGAGAAGCTCTGGATTTGAGACATGGCCGGCTGGAGCCCCGCCGGCGACCAAGCAGAACAAGCCCACTCCCTTCAAATCCACCTCACGCGTTCATGGAACCGAACCTGCAGCACCAAAACCAGATCAGAAATCACCCAAAATCCACCCAAATCCGCAACCCAAACACAGGAATCGAGGGTAGAAAACTCACCAAGACGTGATTTTGCGGCCGAATCGACGGCGGTGCAGCGGAACCGGCGCCGGAGCCGGAGGGGACGAGGGAGGATTCGATCCGGGGCGACGGGGAAAGAGTAAAGTGCGCGAGAGGCAGGCAGCCCTAAACGATTGCGGAAATAGCTACAACAACGCAACGGCAAATCCCACTGCGTAGACCAATAAAAAAGAAGCGGCGTACTCGTGGTGGTGGCGAATCGAGCCACGCCCCCATCCCGATCCACACCAACGCACAATCCAGAGCAAGGGGAGAAGCCTACCAAGAAATAAAAATCTCTCCAAGAACCGGAACAAAAACTTGGAGCGGGGATTAAGCGGACAGGCTCATTAGCAGCCGCGCGGGCAACCACCTAAGCCAGCGGCTTAACAACAACCAACAATCTGCTGCTAACACAAAGGCGCAAACTTTAGAACAGTATACGAGCCGGGCGCAAGCGTCAAGATGAGATTTTTTTGACCGCTGCGTGGATGCGGCCCTGGGATTCTCGCGGACTTTTCCTCCTCGGATTTTAGCCACCGTGTGCCTCTGATCGCTTGCTTCCGTTGTTGATGAGCGGCCGAGCCGTGTGGATGCGATGCTGCTGCAGCTGCTGATGGTGCGTTGTTTTCCTGGCGCTTTTTCGTTTTCTTTCTCCTTTTCCTCCCGCTGATCCTCGTCATTACTGCTCCGGGGGACGGGCGCAGGAAAAAAACCCGAATTAAAAGATTAGTAGATTTTGGTTGGGGACGGGATTGGGGGCGGAAAATAATCTCCCTCCCTACCTGGAATTGTTTTTGATGGAGAAGGATCGGAATATCACGGATGATGCTGCCGCTTTTGGTGGCGTTTGGTGCTGGATTCCGTGTGGCGTGGTGCGGCGTAGCTGCGCAGGTGGCGATCGGTGCATCGGAACTCGGAAGCAGGCGTGCACGGGGCGTTGCTCTCGCTTGGTGCGAGGAGGGTGTTCGTGGCTTCGTGGGAGCAAAGGGCCGTTTGATCGGTTTCGGCAGGTTCCCCCAGCGGTGGAGCGAGCGGCAGGAGGTCACGCGCCGTCAGAGAGAGGACGGGAGGAGGGGGTCGTGTCCCTGGCTGCTGGGTCCAACCCTAGGGCCTAGGGTAACGACGTCTCCACATGAGATGGGGGCCCAGCAGCCCATGTGCGGGATGTGGTAACGTAATTATGACAAACTTGTTGAACCCTGGGGGTGTAATGGTGTTTCAGAGACTAGTTTTGTTGTCACGGATTAGGCAGCGAGTCAGAGGAATTGCCGAACTGGAAGAGGGTGAGATTGGTACGAATTGGAGATTAGAAAGAAAGCAACGCTACTCTATTCCAGTTCCGTCTAATTGATACGAGGCAAGGCTTCCTACGCCCATTTGCCTCCAGTCCATGACGGCTGAAAATCCAGAATCGGGAAGTCGCCATCAGCTAGCTCATTCACTTGGCTGAAAACAACTGTGATCACATATTATTGAGAAAATTGTCTGAGTTTTTAACGTGGGCCGGATGATGGTCAATGGTGACAAGTACAACATCAGAGATACGGGACACGGAAGACCAGACAACTTTATATTGTTCATGCTACTTGAATTAAAATCCAAATTTGTATAAGCAACTCTACCAAACGTAGCCGGATTCGCAATGCTCCTGCTATCTGTACAGGCAGCGTTCTGTCCAGGCACATTTCAGGAAGTGAGCGCAACAATGTATCCATCACAAATTGCATCACTCAGCATGCATCAACATTCTGGGGAAAGCGAAATGCGCCCTTAATTTTAGGTACAACAACAGTAAAGAATCGATCAGCAAATGGCAAGCTCTGTAACTGACTACAATCTGGTGTTACTGCCTCTCAGGGTTCAGATATACATGAATTCCCCACCCCTGACGGCATTCGCCGCGCCCCTCCTGTCTTCCTCCTCCTCTCGCTCGCGCTCTTTCCTGCTCTCATACACATGGTCATCTGTTCTCAGCTCGTGTCGGCAGATCGGGCAGGAGTTGTTCTCATCCTAGATGAAAACACACAAGAATTATGATTGGTCAGGTACAGAGTCGTAAAATACGGTAGGTTAGATTCATGAGGTCTACGAAATTACCAGCCATGGCTTCAGGCAAGGAGGATGGAAAAGATGCTTGCACGGCAGCTCCTGCATCTTGTCATCCGCAACCAAGTTTTCACGGCAAACAGCACACTCTGTCTCACTGCCCAATCTAGCAATGACTTCATCTGTAACAGTTATGATCGGCAGATTGGCAACAACTTCCTTTGAAGCTGGTGGAACCTTGGACGGATTCCCCATTACTCCCTGGCAATAGTATATCAACATGGAACATCAATAACCATATCGAGTTATACTTTAAGATAACTGAAGGAGCAAGTTGTGATAGTTGCACTAGAGGCTTCAAAATTATATATTGTATCTCAGTACAGTAAGATAAAGCTATGTAAACTGAGTACACAGGTCTTAACAAAGCCAATTGTTGTATCACAAAAATGAATTATGCATTCACGAAAACGTGATAAGATACTTCTGAGCAAATTCTGCATCACTTTGAGTGCGGAGCAGATTAAGTTCAATGGTAAGAGACCTATGAGTGTATTCATAAACTAACATAGAAAGGTTACTTGTACCAAAGACGTTGGATTCTTGTGAAACAATTTAACCATTGATGCCTACCTGCAGCGATTCTTCCAAGGCAGTTTCTAGATCCATGTCCCCCGACATGGACTCTAAGAAGTTCATTAAGGCACCTTGTGTCAACTCTTCTGGTCTAAGCTCTGTTCTACTGTTATTCCCATCTTGATCTCCAGAGGGTTCTAATATGCTTAACTCTCGAGCTAAATTCTGGGCAACAAGCCATGCTGGAGGCGGGGGTTCCTGTCCCACAGTAAGGTGACCTTCAAAAAGGAATCTGGAGTCTACAAAAAGAAGCATCTTATTAGCAAATGGATATTTGTAATTTGTAAGAGCAAACTCTTTTGAGGAAAGCAAGTGTATTAAGTACTACATAACCATAATACATGCACAGAAATTTATACAGCAAGCAGTCATGAACTTTTTAATACCGCGTCACCATACGCCCAATAACCACCATTATGTGCCATTTAAATTTAGGACATCATAAGCTCAAATTCTCATTCCAGTACAACCAGACAAGTTACATATTATTCTAATTCCATGGTATTAAAAAGTTTGATAATCTACCTGCTTGTCTGTTGCTTGGCATGGATTCCTCGTTTTCTTTTTCATCAAGATGCTCCCGAGCCCTTGAAATGCAGGACTTCAAGTGCTCCTTTTCGGAAGGATTAGTAACTAGCTTCTCCATTCCTAGAAAGAGGTTTAGACCAGCACGCCAGAATCCTGGAGCTGTATATCTAGTCTGAAGGACTGTTGCGACACGGGAAACCGTAGAATACATCTGCCAGAAAGTATTAACATATGCCAAGTGAGGAAAAATACATATTGTGAGCATAGAAGACACCTATACTGGTCGTGTGCAACAAATATGAAAAACTGAAAAAAATGTGCAGAGGTTGTGCTACTGTGTGTAAGAATGAATCCATAATCAACTCAGATTGAAAGTAAATGCCAAATGTAGACAAGATTAGTTAGGGAAAATGCAAATCATGTGGCCACAAAAATGAATGGTCTGAAAATTTCCATCCATCGCAAATATATCGGCTAACATATGTCACTGCCGAGCAGTAGCACATACATGATCCTTTTTCTTGTACTCAATGTTCATTGCACTCGAACTCATGTCAGCAAAATCACTAATCTCTATGTCACACGATATGTTAGTCTTGTTTTTAGACATCCGTGCCCTTTGGATGGTGAGATAAATATGTACTACGAACTTGGTCGTTTTTCCCCCCAGATATCTATCAGAGGCTTTTAACATGGATAAAAACTCAAATAGTTTGCACATGATACATTTATCATCTCAAACATGATCATTACATTTTATTAGAGAATTTGTAAGTAATAAAACAGGGGAAAGGGAAACCATGCCGTTTTATAGGGTTGCTAAGAGTAGCTGTAGCATAATTTAGTTACACATGTTTAATACTTGGGTCTCGGGGTATCCTGAGACATTCATCACCTGCTGATGAACAGTATGAAATACAGCCTCCTGGGCCGTCACTATAATAACCAGGTTATTGGAAGCATAGTCGTAACAGATTTTAGCCGTAACCGCGGTTGCTGGGCACAAGACGCGTAACAGATTTTAGCCGTAACCGCGTCAGGCGAGTAGTCGGCAGGCACAAAACCACCTCGGCACAAGACGCGTCGGGCTCAGCCTGCCGCAACGCGTCGCACCAGCTCAACCGAAACCACGTACGCGCGCGCGGCGCGCCGTTCCCGCAATACCGCCGCGGCTTTTGCCCCTGGGAGCGTCGCGTCGGCGTCGCCGTCGCCGTCGAGGACGGCGACGACTGCCACCTGCAGCCATCGACCAGCTCCCTATCAACGAAACGAAGCCACCGCTCCGCCGTTGGTCAGGCCAGCCTCTCGATCGTCCCCCGCTCAAAGACGGCTGGGTTCGGCACGTCGGCTTGGCCGTCGCACGGCACCTGCTTGCCGGTGTTGTCCTGGTCACCTGCCTGCTCAACGAGACGATGTGATGTGCCCACGCCTGTTACTGCGCGCCAGCTAGCTCAGCAAGACATCCGCGTGCACGTACGGCGCGGTGGGCGTTCGGCACGTGTGCCAAACCAGCCGCGCGCAAGGCAGCGAGCGGGAAGCCGCATCACGTCGTCGCGTCAACATGCGTAGCTCCCCTGTCCCCTATTGTCTGTCCCCACGCCGCGCCGATCTATCTAGCCCATGAACTTCGACCTGCCAAACCGCGCGCGCCATGGCCGGCCGGCCCCGGGGGCTCATCCTATCGTCGTCTATCGCCCTATTTCATCCACAAGACCACAAAGTTGCCTGATGGAATCGTGTGAAACCCAAGACGCACCGAAACCGGCTCAGGCATTTGGCTCACATTACTCATCAGCTTATTCTTGTGGGTGAACTAGTCAGTGTATGCAACTTTATATGGTGTATCAGAGACCTTGTCTCGAGTTTGAATCCTAGCTGACATGATTTATTAAATAAATTACATCACACTCCAATATTCTACGTGAGAGGGAGTGTTGGAGTATAAGTCAAACGATCTTCAGGCGAGGTGTTCCCGTGCTTGTCCTTTAGCGCGGATAACAGATTTTGTCGCGACTGATATTCAACATCTCGCCACATTTTTATACTCCCACCAGTTCGCCACATTCATCAGGAGATCTGTTAGAGATACACATCAGCTAGCACTTGTTCATATACTAGTATATATACGTACGTTCCATTAATTTTTTGACTACATATATATATTTATTCCAACATTTCTTGTGTGATGGGACTACTATTATACACGCCAACGACGACATGGAGCATCATCTCACTCCGATTCAATACACGCATGATTGACATCTGATCAACGATCACATAAACAAGTACATGCAGGTTATGACAAATGTGGTGCTCCCAGTTGCCATGCCAAGCCGGAGCCAAGGGGTGACGCACAGAAATGGACACGGAGATTGGGCACCGGAGTTGGCTAACCGCTGGCACTCCTCCTAGCCACTTGCACACCTTGATGAATGGGGAAAAGGAAAATATGGTTGGGCATGAGCTAAAAATGTCATGACCACTGGCACCCTTGTGCTGCAAAATGAGAGGACAGGGTGCCACGTCCAGCAGACACCGGGGATGGGCTAAACTTTGAGAGATATTTTTGTTGATTTGTATACGCCCATGCATGGCTGCGAGAAACTATTTGCATAGACAATGATTTCCAGTCACGGGATCCTTGCTAGTGTTGCAAATTTTCAGAGGTTCAGGTCAGACAAATGTGTTGTATAATCAAAGTCAATCGCCCTACCTGCAAGGTGTATCCTTTTCTCACTTGTTAGGAAAATACACTACCTCAAGCGTATAAAGCTTTGGGGTTTGTACTCCTCTCTGTGCAATGTACTTGGGCAGCGAACCATGCATGCATGTGTGGATGACATTTAAAATGATCTCGCGATTCAGAAGACGACAAGCCATTAGAGTTTACTACTAATTAAGCAGGAATCTTTCTATGCGCGATCGATTTTGCTGTAACAGTAATCAAGGTGAGTGTGCCAGTGTGACTCGATCGTTTCTAGCTAGGAGGAACTCCGTACGTCGCTGACCAGAAGATTCTAGTTCAATTCATCGCAGGTTTTCTGGTTTCTCTTTCTAAAGGAGTAGGACACCTACCTGACATACGGAACGTCTCTTTCTAACAGAATGGAGGTGTCAGTCAACAGTCATGACCAGAAGATTTCAGTTCAATACTTCAATTCATCGCAGGCATTCGGCTGGTTTAGCTTCTAATCTTCTCACAATGGAGGTATACCAAAAGGTCACCTGGCTCACGTACAGTACGCCTCTATGGCGTGCCTCAAGACCCATCTGCAAAATGTGCAATTCGCGGCAGTGACGGTGCCGACCAGAAGATTTCGATTCAATTCATCGTAGGTGTCATGGCTTATCTTGCTTTAATCATCTCATGGAGATGGATGAATACAATGAATGGACTGCTAAGAACGGAAATGTTAGGCGAAAGATGCTGGACGTTCGAGCCCCCCTCGATCACCAGCTGAGCTGTCAGTCGAGTCCGATGGCTGTTTCTCCAAGATCGAACACGTCAAACCTGCAGGATCAGGCTGCACCATTTCCTCATTTGCTGATTAAAATCTTGCAGAAATACTTGCTAAATATAGAAACTGAACACGAAAGCAGAAGAAAATCGCGGCGAAACGCAAACGCACTATGGTATGCAAAACAGACGGAAACCAAACCTATTTTCGCGGCAATCAGACTTAATGGTCCAATAGCTGTTTCTCCAAAATCAACACGTTAAACCAGAATCAGGCTGCAAGCTCGTTTTCCTCATTTGCAAATTAACATCTTGCAGAAATGTTGTCCTAACGATAGAAACTGAACACGAAACTAGTAGGAAATCGCGGCGAAACGCAAACACACCCATGGTTTACAAAACAGAGGGAAACCAACCGATTTTCGGTAATCAGACTTACCGGTCCGATCACTGTTTCTCTAAAATCAACACCTCAAACCAGGATCAGCCTGCAAGCCCGTTTTCTCATTTGCTAATTAACATCTTTCAGAAATACTGTCCTAAAGATAGAAACTGAACACGAAAGCAGCAGAAAATCGCGGCGAAACCACAAACGCACCTAAGGTGTGCAAAACAGACAGAAATCAACCGATTTTCACGGTAACCAGACTTACTGGTCCGATGGTTGTTTCTTCAAGATCAACATGTCAAACCAGGATTCAAGCCTGTTTCCTCATTTGATGATTAACGTCTTGCAGAAATACGGTCCTAAAGATAGAATCTGAACACGAAAGCAGCAGAAAATCGCGACGAAACGCAAACGCACCCATGGTTTGCAATGCAGACGGCAAGCCTGTTTCCTCAATTGCTAATTAACATATTTCAGAAATACTGTCCTAAAGATAGAAACGGAACACGAAAGCAGCAAGGAATCGCGGCAAAACAACAAACGCACATAAGGTTTGCAAAACAGACGGAAATCAGCGGGTTTTCGCGGTAACCAGACTTACTGGTCCGGTGGTTGTTTCTTCCATATCAACATGTCAAACCAGGATCCAAGCCTGTTTTCTCATTTTCTGATTAACGTCTTGCAGAAATACGGTCCTAAAGATAAAACTGAACACGAAAGCAGCAAAAAATCGCGGCGAAACGCAAACGCACCCATAGTTTGCAATACAGACAGAAACCAATCGATTTTCGCGGTAATCAGACTTAGCCTGTTTCCTCAATTGCTAGTTAACATATTTAAAAAATATTGTCCTAAAGATAGAAAGCACCCAAAGTCTGCAAAACAAATGGAAATCAGCCGATTTTCGCGGTAACCAGACTTACTGGTCCGATGGTTGTTTCTTCGAGATCAACATGTTAAACCAGGATCCAAGCTTGTTTCCTCATTTGCTGATTATCGTCTTGCAAAAATATAGTCCTAAACACAGCGAAACGCAAACGCACGCATGGTTTTCAAAATAGACTGAAACCAACCGATTTTCGCGGTAATCAGACTTACAGATCCGATCACTGTTTCTCTAAAATCAACACGTCAAACCAGGATTAGGCTGCAAGCCCGTTTCCTCATTTGCTAATTAACGTCTTTAGAAATATTGTCCTAAAGTTAGAAACTGAACACGAAAGCAACAGGGAATCGCGGCGAAACCACAAACACACCAAGGTTTGCAAAACAGCCAGAAATCAGTCTATTTTCGTGGTAACCACACTTATTGGTCCGATGTCTGTTTCTTCAAGATCAACATGTCAAATCAAGATCCAAGCTGTTTCCTCATTTGCCGATTAACGTCTTGCAGAAATACGGTCTTAAAGATAAAAACTGAACACGAAAGCAGCCTAGAATCGCGCCGAAACGTAAGCGCACCCCAAGGTTTGCAAAATAGACTGAAACTAGCCGATTTTTCGCGGTAACCAGACTTGCCGGTCTGGTTTCATCGGTTTACCGGTTCAAGTTTGAATTTGAAATAATTTAAAAATTTGATGAATACCATCCGGTTTTCACCGGTAACAGGAAGCCAGGCAGTGCCTGCCGAGCGAGCGGAACAGCGTGTCCCCCACCCCATCTCTTCCGTTCCGTCTCCTTTGATGTCGCTGTCCAGTAGCGCGTCAGCGTCGCTTCCTGCTATAAGTAGCACGCGTCCAGCTACCGCCCACGCCCCATCTCCCTCCCCCACTCCGCCCGCTCTCGCTTGCAGAGCAGAACAAAAGATCCGGTCACTGTGCCGCCCGTGCCCGCCCACCCCACCACCAGTGATCCGTCCACTGTAGCTCGTCGCGATGTGCGGCGGCGCCATCCTCTCCGGCTTCATCCGCCCGTTGGGGGCGGCGGCTGCCAGGAACAAGAAGCAGCAGCAGCCGCGAAGGGTCACGGCCGACGTGCTGTGGCCGGGGCTCGGGAGGAAGGCGGCGGAGGTCGACTTCGAGGCCGACTTCCGCGAGTTCGAGCGGGGACTGAGCGAGGACGACGTGGTTGAGGAGGTTCCGCCTCCGCCGCCGGCGCGGCTCTTCTTCGGCAGCGCGGCCAAGGCGGCGCCCGATGTTGTGCGCCCCGCAGTTGGTGAGAACCGCATCAATGTCGCTACCTTCTTTGTTTTATTTTTTTCCCTCTTGGCTCGTACTCTGTTTAGAACAGCGAAAGATGTCTCTTTGTGTCTGTCTCTTGAATCCCTTGTTGAGGAGAGAATTGTGGTTCATGATGTTGCAACCAAATGGAGCTGCCGTTTGCAGGGCAAAAAATTGATCTTTTGGTTTAGCCATGGTCTGCGTGTAACGTCGCGATGGGGATGGATGGTTAGCCTGAATTTTTGTCGTGGAATCTGCTCTTCTCTATCTGCATGATCGTAGGTAGAAAGGCTGGTATTAGTGGTTCCAATAGCTCGTGTAGTTGGCTCTGTGCATCTCCACTGCTATTCACTGGTTTTAAGTTAACCAGGTAGAATTTCAGGTTTTGCTTATGATTCAACGGTTAAGTTTCGTAAGCTAGTGTCTAATTATGGTCCCATGAAAAGAAGTGTCTAGTTATGCTACATCTGTTCTGTTGTCATGAGATTAGACGTGTTAAATTTGAGGAATCTTACTGTATGTGTAGTATGCTTAGTTGTTACTAATCTCAGTGCAGAATAGGTTCTGGAATTTCTTCCTTGTTAATTATTATCTCCTTGTAGATCGTTAGGTGCATGTCTAGGCATCCTTTTATTTTGTCAGCTAAATGGATGGAGAATTTGGATTGTGCTATTTAGTTTTTTTGTAAACACAAAAGAGAGGACTCTAGGATCTTCTAAGATCTTATATTTGTTTTCTTATGATATATCCAAAAGATATCATTATTATTTTTTTCTTTTGTACCGATTATGTGTAAGTTTTATTAGGTCTTATATTGCTGAATGAGTCTTGAAAAGCAGACTGATTGCAATGGATGTAGAAATTTACTACTGGTGCTACTTGCGTAACAAATTGTTTAACATACTGTTTTCCATGCATATGTGTGTATTTTACACAGCAATGTCACATACTCGCAGCGGTTGTTGCTCTGACATGTAAATGCCTTATGAAATTTAGGCGCTATATGTTAGTTGACTATGAAACATATTTTCTGGTTTTTGAACAATCTGTCATATCTATGATAATTCTTCTATAATTAGTTAGTACCATTTGTTAAGTTGTACAAAACCTTGAGTGTCCTATTCCTATTGTTCTTGTTGTGATAAATTAACAGACAACCCTTGATGCAGATGATGTGATAACTCCAAAGCCTGCTGAAAATGATGGACCTGCTGCTACCTCGGCAAAACGCAGACGGAAGAATCAGTACAGGGGGATCCGCCAGCGTCCCTGGGGCAAGTGGGCTGCTGAAATCCGAGACCCTAGCAAGGGTGTGCGTGTCTGGCTTGGAACTTACAACACTGCTGAGGAAGCAGCTAGGGCATATGATGCTGAAGCCCGCAAGATCCGTGGCAAGAAAGCGAAGGTTAACTTTCCTGACGAAGTGTCAAATGGTCAGAAGTCCATCCTGAAGCCATCTTCTGCCAATCCAACAAAGCTAACTCCACCTTTGAAGAATTGTGATGATGAAGCGTTTGGTCATCCAAACAATGGAGACAATGATTTGTTTGCAATGTTTGCCTTCAGTGACAGCAAGATTCCATTAAAGCCAGCTGAGACTGCTGGTTTCCTCCCTCCAGTGAAGCCTTTTGTGCTCACTGAGGGACTTGGAATGAACATGCTCTCTGACCAGAGCAGCAACTCGTATGGCTCTTCTGACTTTGGGTGGGACGAAGAGACCATGACGTCAGACTACACTTCTGTATTTGCTCCAAACAATGCCGTTCCAGCATATGCTGAGCCTGCTTACTTGCAAGGTGGATCATCAAAGAGAATGAGGAATAACTATGGTGTAGCTGTGCCACAGGGAAATGGTGCACCCAATCTCACCCAAGACGTGTCTGGTTTCGATCCTGAGATGAAGTATTTGCCATTGCCTTTTGTTGAGAGCAGCTCAGAAGTATCAATGGACAGCCTTCTGCAAAACGATGTTACTCAAGATGGGGCAAGCAATGGGGACCTCTGGGGCCTTGATGAGCTGCTCATGGCAGCTGGTGCTTATTGAGAGAGCATGATTGTTGTCAGTTGCGTGTTGATGGTGAAAAAAGATGTAAGGCATCCATACTGGTTATATGTTTTTCCTACATATACTTTCTCTTTTACAGTCGTGAATGGGTATCTCATGTTTATATGGTTTTCATGGCAGGTCCCTTGCTGTGGTGAAGATGAAGAGCAAGTTATATCTGCTATCGTACCGTAGTTATGCTAGATTATATGCTTCTGCCAGTGGAACTATATGACAATGTTTATATAGTATGTTGCTGTATGGCGTGTTTACGATTGGAAACATGCTTGAGACTGATTCAATAACTACCTTGGCACATATATGTCTGCTGTACTGTACTGTGCTTAATACTTATTATGTATATGGTGTGCTTGTATTGCAATCCGTCTGAAAGCTCTCAATTTCGCTTTCAATTCAGCATTTCTTATCAGGAAACGTTAGGTGCCGGCCAGGGCCGATGCTATGACATCCGAAAATCTGGAAAGGTCTAGACACAATCAGGCTTACAACAAAGCTGATGTGCAAGCTTATTTTGTCTTACTCAGCTGCTTGTTCGGAATAATTTTGCGTCAGATTCCGGCTAAGGTTGTTTAAGCGCCACTGGTCAAGCGATTAGGTGAACCTGGGCGAGTTCTGTGCTGCCGTTTTAAATACTGAAGACGGATACTGCAACAGATAATTGCATCAGGGACCGTGACCTCAAACTGAAAAGTTTAAAACAGATAATTGCACACGGGATTCGGTGTCCGGTTTTGCTTTACTGGGTTGGCACACTCAGGTCTTGGAACCACAAACAAATTATCAAATCCTTGCGTTAACTTGCATTTGCTGATGGGCATCTTTTCAACTTACATATGCTTTGCTGATGTCTCTTTTGAGCAAGTGCCAAATTTTTATGGGGCTGCAGAGTCCAGGCAGGAACCAGGGCGAGTCTGATTCATCCCTGATTATTTGCCAAGTTTTGAAATGAAAACTGATAAGGGAGCCAATTGGCCAACTTGGGGTTCCCGGCTATTGCCTGTGCTGTCGTATCTGTGGTCATCGTAGGAAATCATTGCCCTGGCGTCAGTTACAAAAGACTAATCAGTCAGTTGAATTGTGGTTTATACCATCCCAAGTGGGGTTTCGGAAAGTCTTAGCTCCAACCTCGGATGATCGATCGAGGACAACAATTTGTGTGGACAACTTCCTCAAAGAAAAATTAAAATTGTGCGGACAAAGTCTGTATTCCACCCCTGAATTCAGAGTGAAAACTGTTCTGAAAGAAGATTTCAGCCTTAAAATTCAAAAGCCGCAGTAATTAAGCTCTTGCAAGACGGAACAAAACGTGTTGCCGTGTTAGATAGTTTGACGGATTATGTTGCGTCTCGCCTACTAAGACTTAGCACAAGATTTTCAAGTCCGAGACCGACGAGATACGTACGGGGACGAGACGAAACGTCGCGGCCTAAAGCGCAGGAACGGAGCCGCCGCAATGTGCCATGGAGCACTCACTTGGCGCGCGGAAAAGGACCGCACGACGCTCGATCCGTTCCTTCGTCGCGGTTGGTCGAGCGTTTGATTGGCATGGATCCCACCATTCTATCCCTGTGAGGTGCATTGAACTGAGCCCGCCCCACTCCAGAACGCATCACCTTCAGGTATCACCACCAATCGGCAGGCCTCCTTTTCGCAGTGGATACAAACAATTCCCCGCCCAAACGAGTCTGCTGCTGTCACTACGGTTTTTGGTAGTGAATCGTCCTAAACGATTCTCCTTGAAAGTTTGCATAATTAATTCTTTAGTCGTTATAGACGGCCGGGAACAAGTGGCGGATTCGCCGAGGTCACGGTTCCATGGACACGTACTACGCGCCACTACTGCGCCGATGACAAAAGGCGACGCCCTTGGCGCCAGCAACAGCCCTTGCTTCCATCGAACCGTATGTGGGTGTGGCAGTGCATCTGCACTGCCATATGGTTGTGTTTTTTTTTTGGGGCATGGTTAAGACCCAGGACTGACTGGACGGCAACTAAAAGTCGCTTTTAGTTGCCGTGTTTGTTTGTCTTGCAGCTAGAGACTAGAGTTATCTGAACATCTCGCGATTTTCTTGTCTGACACCGTCCGGGATTTGTTTACGCGGCGCGAGGGATAAGAATGAGTTAACCCCATGATCAGAAGAGCTGTCCGGTCGGAGCAGTGTTTTCAAAATTAAACCTCCTCGTCGTCAACCGACCCGATCCCAGTACACTGCACCGGCCCCTGCCGCTTCGCTTTCCGGCTCCCACATGCACGCAAGGACCAACTTGCGCCGCTCTTCGCCGCCCCCCCCCCCCCCCCCCCCCCCCCCCCCCCCCTAGAGCTTTTGATTTGTGCTGTGCTGTGATGCGCAGGCGCTCTCCGTGCACACACACACGTTCACGTCCGTACGTACGCCACCAGCTGGTGTCATGCAATTTGTCGTCGTCATCTAGCTCCACCTCTCGTACGCGTCATGAACGCAACATATCCTTCTTCGATCGGCCGACCACGCTACGGGCGGCTGTACCGTCTGTTTCCTTATCTGACGTGCCTGACTGGGGCCGGAAAGTTTGTTGCGGGAGATCATCGAGGACGGCAGAAGAGTTAGCGCCCGTCACCGGCCCTTTCGGAAGAGACAAGCGTTAGTTGCGCCATTGCCGGCCGGGACCGCACCGCGCAGCAGCGGAGAGAGACGTACTATAGGCATGCAGCTCTTGCGCCGATAAAGGTCGACAGAACTTGCGTCCTGCTGCACGGTTACGAGGTTGCGCGCGTCTGTCCAGCGACGTACAGGCGCCCAAAACTGCGTTGAGGCGTACGTACGATCAGCCGACGAGCACACGGTTTTAGGTCGGATCGAGACGTCCTGCGTACGATCGTACGAGGCTACGACGTACCACGCCGACGACGTCCGTTTGGTCATCACTTTGCCGCCCGGACGGACGGAGGTGAGAGGCGATATCCAGCTAGCTAGAGGGTAGCGCGTGCCACGTCCGTCCTTCAAATGTCACCTGAGCTGAGCAAATGTTCAGAGTGGCAATGCCGTACGTCGACCACGACCGCGCTTCAAGTGATCGATCGGGCCTCCGCTTGGCTCACCTAATTAACGCCCGCTCCATTTCAACTCACATGTCTCGTGTCTTCGCCGGCGAAGGCGCGCCCTGCCGTCGGTCGATCGGTGCCCGAGAAAAACGGCAGAAGCGGGGCACGGCGGCTCGGTTCCATGCCGTTGCCATCGCCGCATGTCCGTCGTTTCGGGCAGGGAGTTTCTTGCGATTTTCCAATTGATCTCTGAGCAAGGTTGCGGTCGTCACCGCTGCCCGCGCCCTGGCTAGCTAGACCCACCTATGCTGGCGTGACCGCACGAGGAGGCCGTTTCACTAGGAGACACGCCTCGCAGGGACCGCATGCGTACACACAGCTCGCTTGCTTGTGGGGCAAGGAGTCAGTGTGTGTGTCGTCTCCTGCCGGCCAGTTCATACCCCTGGGGCCGGGTTAAAAGAGCCGACCTGAGGCCCAGCCATTTTGACTTGATCCGAGCACGGCACGGCCTGGACTATAGAAGGGTCATGCCGGTCCGAAGCCTAGCTAGCGCCGTGCTTGGACCTAGGCACAAGCCCGTCGTGCTGGCACGTCACGGCTCGTTTAGTGGCTGGCCCGTTAGTCCCATTTTTATATAAAAAATTAAAAATAAAGAAAAAAATATTTTAGGCTTCGGTTGGCTCGGCACGGCCTGTAAGGACCGTCTAACATTGGCCATGCCGTGCTTAGGCTTGTCCACAGGCCCGCCGTGCCAGCTTGGCTCGGTCCGTGAACCATAAGGCCGTGTCGGCCCGTCAAGAAAATGACCAGGCCCGTTGGCCAGCTATACAAGTTCATGCCAAATGGGACTGCTGCGCTACTCCGAAGAGACAAAGATCGTTAGAACAACGAGTGGAACATTTTCCAAGAGTTTTATGTCTTCCGAGTAATACGTAATTGAACTTTTCGGACGTTAGTACTCAAGCTCAAGTCTCAAGACCAAACTCATTTGGGAAACTCATAAAAGAAAGAATATTTGCTTCAAAATGAAAGGTTCATTACTCGCATTGTGAGCTTCTTTGCTGAAATTTCACATAGAAACATTTTTTTGCGAATGAATTTCACATAGAAACATGAAGGACAAAAGCGTATAATGCGCCTGTGCGGTCTCACTTTGAGAATAAAACACATGATTCTTCGTATGCCAATAATTGGAAATGATCCAAGTTTAAACTTTTCCAGGTACATCCTTCTCCATCGCCCCATTACTGAAGAAGAGCATCACTTCAATTTTGCTTTATAACTTTTAAAAGAAAGAAGTACTGCTGCATCCATCCTACTTAGAGAGCAATTTAACAAACGCAATCTGTGCTACCTTGTAACCGATCATTTGGCTAGCAAGGCTGCACTGTTCAGCTGTAAGTGCCGCCGACTTCTGAAACTCCTTTGTTTTTTAGCCCCGAACTAGTAGAACTTTTGAGCGTTGCCGTTGATGTTCAGAACAAAACCCGCGGTTCACTCTGCCAGTCTGCCTTGCAACCGTCATCAGCTATAGAACCAGCTCTGCACGGTCCATAGAAATAGGTCGTAACGAAGGAATCAAATAACTCCGTTAATACTGCTGCTTAGAACAAGCAGATCTCAGAGGTCGCACGGAACCGAGCAATCGCGATGAAAATCAAAGTTTTGTACGCGATGAAAATCGTATTTTCTTTTTTCGTTTCACGTGCACCGGAGCAGACTGGCGACGGCAAAATCCTTCCACGGCTGAACTCCGTCAAAAAACTGCTTCGGCCTATCTTCAGGCCGTAGCATGATGTGGGCAAATGCATTTGGTCCTCCGCTTGGCCCAGCCAATGCGCCGCAGCTCCTGGTCTTCTTCATTCGGTCGCACTTGAGCCTCACGCTCTTGACCTGCGCGTGCTCTCCCCGCCGGGGCGGCGGGCCTCGCCCCCCGCCACGGCGCTCGCCGTCCAGGCGTCCACCTGTTAAAGAGCTGAACATCGGCCACGTCCTCACCGTCGAGGCTTGCTCTGCCCAGTACAGTACATAGAGTATGTCTTTTCAGTCCCCACTGCGAGGCAGGAAAGACCGAGGCGGCAGCTCGGTGCATTGCCATAGCCGGTTTGCGTGGATATAATTACCGGGGCACGTGTTCTTGGCAAAGCTAACAAGTCCAGCAACTGACTTTTGTGAACCTGAATTCATGAACGCTGTTCACCGGCTCTGTCGAGACTAGGGTGCCCGTAAAGATCAAGTCCGGACTCCGGTGGCTCCTGTGACAGCATGCATTTCTGCAGATACACTCGGGCGTATTTTGCTTCGGCTTGGATTGGACCAAGCTGTGCAAGTGCGACGCAAAGGTGTTGATACGAATTGCAAAAATGGCAAAGGTAGCATTGTTGTTGAGAACATTCACAGAAGATTGTCACACAAGCTCTGAAACCTGTTTCAGACATTCACTAGTCACTGCTGCACATCAGCTCTGAAACGTACAATGGATAACTAGCACTAATTCGGTCCAATCAACATTCGTCGACTGAAACGCTTGGTTTGCAGTCAGATCCCGGGTCGAGCAGAGTAGTAAATGCTTGGTAAGCTTCCTCCGTCTTGTGAATGCATCCGCAAGAACCTTTCTTCGAAGAAGGCGTGCCACATTTGTAGCAGAAGACAGTGCCGCACCTGCAAACAGCAATAGCACAGATGGAGTTTGAGTACAGATTCATCAGATCATGTAGAATTAGTGATGCAGTAGTGGCGATTGCTCTCCACAAAGGTTAGGTAGGGCTTTCTCAGAGGCCAGTCATCGGTCGTCAACTTAAAAAATTTCTGACGCGTGTACGATTCGTTGGCAGAAAGATTTCAACAGTTCCAATCATTGAGAGGTTGCATTGGCATTCGATTCACTAAGCTAATTACGTTGATAATTTAAGAGGAGGTGGTGATCAGTTGAGAGATTACCGGCACACCATGCGGTTGCACCCTTCGATCTTGTCGATCATCGCGCGGCAGCTCGGGCAGCGCGTCCAGTTCCGCCCCCTGGCGAGCCGTGCAAGCACGCAGCCCTGACCGTCGCCGTCGGCGCCGTGGCGATCATTCCACGGCTCCTCGCACTGCAGGCAGAAGTCGCGCGCGCAGGTGGGGCACGCCACCTTGGACGCCTCGCCGTGGGCCGCCCCGCCGCCGCCTTCGAGCACCACCAGCTCGCCGCAGTCCCGGTACGGGCAGCGCGCGCGGCCCGGGCCGACGGCCCGCTCGCAGAGCGCGACGCACCAGGCATCGAACACGTCGATGTCGAGCAGCTTCTTGCACGCCTCCGGGTGCATGTCGCCGCCGCCGCCGCGGCACCCGGGCGCCGGGCAGGGCACGGGCACCGCGCCTTCGGCGACACGGCCCTCGATGTAGCGGACGACGCACGCGACGCAGAGCTCGTGCGCGCACGCGCCGGCGCGGAACCGGTCGAGCGCCAGCTTCTTCTCCATGCAGATGCCGCAGTCGAACCAGCCGATCTCGTCGTCGGTGAGCGGCGCCACGCGGGCGCGCGACGACGACGGGCCCGGCACGGAGCCGCGGATCAGCTCCTGCAGGTACGGGTCGTCGTCGTCGGCCGCGGCGCGCCCTCGCGCCGAGTTCGCCATGGATCGATGGATGGGAAGTGGGGCGTGTGGGCGCGGGGAAAGCGTAGGTGGGGCGGCGACGAGACCGTGGACTCGTGTTCGTGCGAGTCGCCGTCAGTTGCGATACTTTTTGTGTTGTGAGCGGTTTTTCTTAGGTGAGAAGGAATCGCCGAGAAATTGGACGGCAACTTGGCAATTGTACACTGGGATGCATCACTACTTGTCTCCGATCCGTGCTTACTAGGGATTTCCTTAATCTATCCCGACACGCCACCTTGTCCTTGCGTACCGTATCCATCTCAGCTATTCCGGCCATTGTTACAGATCGTGTAATGATATATACTTCTCCGGTCCCAGAATATAAGCGTTTTTGAGATGGTCCAAGTTATTCTTTTTTCAACTTTGACTTAAAAGTCGTTGTTAGATTCATCATAAAATGAATTATCGTAAGAGATTTGCTAATTTTCAAGCGATTGAGATTCCGTATATCTCTCAGTCACACTTTCGGAATAATGAAAATATACTGTTCGAACAACTAAGTTGCAGAGCTGAATGAAAAATTTAGGTGGTTGGATCAAAATCCAATGACCGGAAAAAGTGATATGCAACTCCCAATTTCAGTCACTTGAGAAGGAGAGAACTCCTTATCATAATATGCAACTCTTCATATTCGTAATATTCTTTTTATAAACATTGTCAATCAATCTTGAAAATTATTCCCTTGCAAAAAAAATCTTGAAAATTATTGACTTTGATCAAACTCGGAAATGCTTATCTACAATTTATCTATATAAGTTATACCCAATAAGATTCTAAAACTCAATCTTCATTGCGCCACATCACCTAATGTCACACCCCAAAATTTCCGTTGTGGGATGTGAACCGTTTTCAACTTCAAATGCCAATTTTTTTCAATTCAAAGGCTTCTCTTAATTTTTATTTAAATTGAATTTATTTTGTCTTATCAAATGTTTGCATCAAGTGATTTATTTTATTTTACTTGAAAGATCTATTAAAGAAATGGTTTGATTATGAAATATTTAAATTAGCAAAATTTAGTTTGTCTCAATACTTTGAAAATGCTTGTCTTGAATTTCTTGTGTTTTCTATAGTTGGTTTGAGTCTTTTTACAGTTTTATTTTATAAACCAGAAAAATAAATAAACTAATACCCTTCCTAAATGGCCCCTAATCCTGGCCTTAATCTATTTTCTCTCTCACGTGAGAACACCAAGTCTCCTCAGCCTATATAAAGCCCACGTCAAATCCACCCCAAAGAAACAAGATCCATCCTTTCTTCTTCCCCTCGCTCTCCATGGCCGAACGCCTAAGCTCACACTAATGTGCATTAAACCCTCAATCACACCACGCCATGCTTAAAAATGGTCGCCTATTTCCTTCCTCAATCAATCCCCACCAGCAGAAAGTGAAACCGTCAAAGACAATGGCCATAATTCCCTCAACAAAATGGTAGCCGTTCCTGCTGGCCGCCTGCCCTCTCCTCTCTCTTCCTTGGCCTGTAAGAACACGCCCGGATGCCCCTTGGCAGAGCTGCTCCTCTGCCTTCCTCCAGTTCGATCCCATCCAAAAGGGCGCGCGTTCATTGCCGGCGCTGCTGCTGTCGCCAGCCAAGTCCAGCCTTGCGGCGCCCGGTTGGCATCTCCGTTCCCGATGATTCAACCAACGAAATTCCACCAAATTTCACCAGGTGATGCTTCCCTTTGTCCTCTCCGTCATGTCCGAAGATCAAGGCCAAAGGAACTCCGATGGATCAGGAATATGATTCGTCATCCCTCTGATCCATGTCAGTTCGCGTCCAGCCGCGCGACCTCTGAGTGGCATCGGCGTTCCCGCTATTCCGTCCAACCAAATGCCGCGATATTCCACCATCCTGTGCCTCTGGTCGTCCTAAACATCCCCTAAAAACAGTTTCCCTAGAAGGTCACCGTGGATGGAGAAATTGAGGTCGCCATCGCCATTGCCACGTGTCTGCGCGTGTCCAGGAAGCTCGACTGCAGTTCAGGGGGACTTTGGAACGCGGGATTTTTTCCCATTCCTGTGTTTTTCCTATGAACAGTCAATTGATTCCTGTGAAACTCCTGTACAATTCCTGTGAAAATCCTGCGTTCCAAAGGGGGCCTGATCAGTTCTTGTTTTGGCCAATTTTCCTAAGTTGATTCAGTAAGCATTTTTTATTGTGTTCCAGAGAACCTTCTTCAACCTTACCAGAGGAATCCTTGAGGTCTGACCTTAGCCACCAGGGACGCGATCAGCGTATCAACTGCCACGACACGACCTTGCCTTGGTCTAAATCCGTGATCTCCAGCTCAGGTGATTTCCTGTCAAAACCACCATGTCATTATCATGTGCCACATAACTATAAACATTTTGGTTTAAGTTTGATCCTAATACCAGCATCCAATCTCCAGGAACATGCACATTTCTTATTTACTATCTGTGAACGCCTGTCAGCATCCTGGGGACAATAGGCGTTGCTTTGCCGCTATGTCGATCGACCTCTTCCAAGATCAACCAGACCAAATAAGTGTACCTTTACATGTTCTACAGGATGTTCTCGTCCTCTCACCAAAACACCACTTACGCCAACATCACTTGTCGAGGCCGTTGTCGACGTCCATCTCTTACCGTCAGCGCTGCTTGAAATGTTCCCGCTGTTGCATAACCTTGGTGAGCTCATTGCATCCTTCTTCACATCGTTTGATGAGCTCATGTTGCATTTTTTTTCCTTTTAGCCATGTATGTTTATGTGCTTGTATGCTTGTTTTCATGTTTGTGTGAATAGGAATACACGTATGGGAATTGTACAGATATCATGAAGATCAAGAATTGAACTCAGTGAGCAGCAATACTACTAAGAGGCAAGTGTCCTTGATCATTTTGTGCCGATTTTATAAATATTTTGTTTGCAAACCTGCATGCTTGAGTCAAATGAATGCTAACCTATATGTAGGGTTTATTACTAGATTACTTCCATATTATTCCTGCTTAGTTTCCTTTACTTGTTTATGGGTAGAATTGCGTAGTCTTGCTCTGTGTCGGGTTGGGAAGGATATAATATGACTAATTGAACTTCTGTCACATGAGGGTTAAATGGTAATCTTCAGCAACATGAATGGAGCTTAGGGATTTGGGTGATCGTGGGAGCTGTGCTGGGGTTAACAGCAGCTCGGGGATTTTTTGGGGTTACCGGTAGTCCCTTGGTTTGTTAATCACCTAAATCTAAGGAACAGTTTGAGAAGCGACCACCTATGAAAACCGTACAGCCACGAGTCTAAGAATGGGCGCGGCCTGCGTATTACACAGTGGAGACCAGTTTTGTGCGTGTAACACCCTATGTCCAAAATCCGCTTACCACCCAGCCCTTACGGGGGCGAGTACGCGCATGCACATAGCACCTCTCTTACTCTTTCGTCCTCGCTTCGTGTAAAAGGGTTAACCCAGAGGTGCTATGCTTGGAACCAACAAGAGTTATATGCTGACTCTCATCCACCTAAACAAGCCATGTGGGACTATTCCCACAACCACACCACTTCTGGGCCTCTTGGGCCGAAACCATTACTAACAGGATACAAACAGGCTGGGGTGTTACAGTGCGTGCCAAACGGTGGTGCGAGGAAGGCGGGATACGCTGGAATCGTCGGGAGAGAGATGTGTAGGGACAGGAGAGTTACTCCTCGGAACCATATGGCACAAAAGAGGGCCTCTAGAGAGTAACCCTATCGGTGGAACCTCAGTGGGCATGTACAAGCTGGAAGAAGCTATAGAAAAGCCTTGTTGTGATCTCTTAGCCGCACACCTAAGGAAGTGTGCATGTGCTTGGCCGGCACGGCATAAAGGAGACTTTAGTCCACCTGGCAACAGGAGATGAAATCACAACTCGTGAGGAAATGTCTACAACCTATGTAGAGTGTAAAACTGTCATGACAGCCGTGCTCACGGTCAAGAGCGGCATGGACCCTCACACGATTAGCTGGGAATGGTTGGATGGGCAATCACAGTGGGGTAACTGTGAACGGGTGGTGTAACCAGTAGAACGTACAGGGTGGTTGGAACCCTTGATCTTGGCAAGGTGGAGTAACCTTGGCCGTCTGGAGGTCTATATAACCTAGTAAATAGGAGCTGCTTTTATGAAATGTTTTACTCAACCGCATTTATGCAAATAAACTCATATAAGCCTTTCTTGTTATTAACCAACATGTCATACTTTTCTCCACTTGCTGAGTACTCTATGTACTCACGTGAAACATATACCTTTTTTGTTTGCTGTTTAGTGAATGAAGCTACCAAGCAATGCCTCAACGATGAGAAGTGGAGATCTAGACCTGCAAGTCTTCCGGTCGACTTCCTGTCGAGTTGAAGAATGCCAACGCTTAGATTTATTCCGCTGCAATGTAATCTTTTCTTTTAGATCAATTGGTCATTTTTGTAATAAAGTTATCGATTTAATAAAGATATTGTTCTTTTATCACATAAGTTGTCCTGTGTGCGTGAAAACTTGATCTTGGGCACGCATACAGATGCATTCGGTTTTGGTCTTAAAAACCAGGTGTGACACCTAAATAATCGAGTCCATCAATTTTTCTGTTCAGTTCATCATCAGTGTCCATCATCCACAATGGTCCATCGATTATTTCCCTACACGTCGTGTCCAGCCATCTCCTCCCCAATTACAACCGTAAATAGGCTGGGGCCGCTGGGCCACTATGTGTTTATTATCGAAAGAAAGACGTCGGAATTGAACAGAACATAACCATGTGAGCGGCGAAAGGGCTAGTAGCCTAATGGTTACAAGAGCCTCAGTAGCACCTCAGGTCCTGGGTTTGACTCCCGGTGGGAGTGAATTTTCTAGGATTTAACAGCGTTGTGCTTTCAGTGCTAGACGACTTGGCCATCTACAGCGAGGCGCCGGTAGTGACTTCGTCAATCTCGATGATTGGGCTCGAAGATGCTCTTAGGGGTAGGGTTTGCGTATATACATTCATAGGGGTGAGTGCGCGTGCATTGTGAGTATCTGAATTATATTGTGTAATTCGCAAAAAAAAAACCATGTGAGCGTGTGAGCGTTTCCTCACCCTGTCCGCTAAGCCTTTCCCTTCCTCTTAACTCTACCGAAACACTCCTCTTTCATGGAGCATTAGGCACTAATATTCTTAAACCCAGCTGAAACATCCTTAATCTATATCTATAATATCTATGTAAGTCATACCCACTAATTTTTCTAAAGCTCAATCCTCATTGTGCCACATCACTTAAATAATCCGGATCATTAATTTTAAAGTAAAGTGCATCATAGGTCCCTAAACTATTTCATGATTCTCATTTGGATCCATATATTATTAAAATGAAGATTTGGGTCTTTAAACTATTGCAAGGTTCTCATCTATGTCTCTAAATTCTTAAAATGAAGATTTGGGTCCCTAAACTATCTTAGGGTTCTCATCTGGGTCCATAAATTCTCAAACTAAGTTCTTTTTTGCTGCTGCTCTATGTTGTCACCGTCATCACCGCCGCCAAGATGCTTCTTCACCTGTTGCCCTTACATCGAGCTGCCTTGTCGTCTCGTGCTACCTAGTTCCGTTAGACATCGCCCACTAGGCCGCATTCTTCATCTAATTGCGTCATCGAGTGCTTGGAAAAGGATATTGATGTTATACCCATCGATGTTTTTGTCTTCGAAGATTCCTAACTGAACTGAGCTCGGTGCTAGATTTTTTTGGGGCAGCAACAACTCTTGTACATCTACTTCTTAAATCGACGGGTAAAAACTTTGATATGTATGCCAATGAATTTGTCTCGAACAGCCTTTGCAATCTTTTGTCCTTATAAAAATTTGCACACAAAAGATCCCCTCCTTCAGATCTAAAGGACATCATTTCTTCTCATAAGCATCACTTAAATCAAACGGCCAGGAACATTTGGATCTCCCCTCCACTCAACCCATAGGATGCAGCCCACGCACTATCTCCCCTCCTCCACCCACATCGGTAGTTTCCCCATGATTATCCTTTGGCACCATGGACCAGAATGGCGCCTCGACATCCAAGCATTCAGGTCAAAGACAACACATACACCTCATCAAGGTGATCCGTCCTCAGTGCACCGTATCGCCTCCTCCGCAGCTGACGATCTCTGTCCTCAGTTTGTGGCATCGCATCCTCGGCAACGGTGATCACCGTGATACCATGCTTGAGTTTCCATGTATGCATGAGTTTTACCCTGCATTTATTTGCTTCATAATTGCTTCATAATTGAAAACAAAGTGTTCAAAATGCTTCTCGAAGGAAGTAGGAAGGCTGGTCCATGAAGTTTGTTGAAATAGCAAGAACTTGGATATCTGATGCAGAACAAGCATATCCTTGTTTTTGGGTCAAATTATTTAGTCTTTTCGAGAAGTATATGCATGTAAACTGAAGGAAAGAGCAAAGCAACTAAGAATTTCCAGTTCTCCAATAATTTTTAAGATGTCCATCTGTTTTGGGGAAAAATATATAGATGGTTTTGTATTTTGTAATGTTAGACATTCTCTGGTAGCGAAATCATGATGGCAAGGGCATATTATTTCCATGTGACTGAAGTACTCAATTCATTCCATCTCATTTTTATATTCTTTATACATGTCTATGCTTTGTTTGATTTGCATCATCATCTTAGCGTTAGCACGAGCAATGTACTAGTGTATAAATAGTGCATCACACATTCAATACAATTCTTGTTGCATCAGTTCTCTCTCTATCTCTCGTTCTATCGTTCTATATGGTATTAATGGCCTCCTGGTCCGAGCCTTCGTCGCCTCCGACACCAAGAGCAACTCCTCCTCTTCGTCCTCTCCGGCGAACTCGCCTATAGGCTCACCCCACATCATGACCAACCCACCCTAACTCCAAAATCCAGCTAATCAACATCAAATCCCACATCCCATCCGTTTTGGATCTCTATGAATCCAACTATAGGGTCGCTGGTAGCAAATGTTCCTGGTCGTCCTCATTAAGTTTGGCCTCATGGATCACGTCGATGGATCCATATCGCGTGCCAACTTTGATTGGGTGCAAAACGAATTTGCCATCATCTCTTGGTCCTACCTCTATGTTTTCCTACCTTTTGCAACTACACTATAGATTAATCTTCATGACGTGTAGAACAACACCATCGAACATACCTGACGAATGATGTCATCTGGCTGTTGAACTTTGATCTCACTAGAATCATTCACTAACTAGAGTCTAATTATAGGTCCACCACGTGGGTTAACTCCTCTCTTAGAACCCTTATTCGCAGCTCTGCCTTTCAAAATTCATATCTCATTTCTCCAGACACTAAACGAAGCAAACTTGGACTCTATCTTGTAGCCCTAGAAAAGACCTACAATTGATCTTCAGTAAACGTCATCCTCGTATTGCACAATGCGTCGCAAAATAATATGTCCTGACTCAGATTCCTTTGTGTTGTACTCATTGCGGGCCTCATATCTCCTAGCTTTGTAGTCCAAATGATGTCATCCATATCTGTTCCAGAAAGCTCTCAACCAGATATTCAACTCTAGTATTCAATAGAAAGCTCTCAACCAGATATTCAACTCTAGTATTCAATAGATTTGCGTCGTCTTGAACTCCTAATACTCGTCACAAGATGTTGCTGTTCTGGACTCTGCGGAAATCTCCATATTTAAGGAATATTTTGGGTGAGCCTTCTAGAAGACTTGTAACCAAGCAAATGAGTTTGAGCCTTGCGTGTTGGGCTTCATGAACGTCCTGGGAGTGCTTGAGGTGCCACGGGCTGAAGCTTTGACCCGTCTTTGATTGATAATCCACTATGCTTGCATCTTATGTTGTGTTTCGCCTAAAATGGCACATAAACATAAAAAGACACTAAATAGCAAAACGCCAAGATTAGTGGCAATAATCAGTACAATAAAAGAGATTACTCGACCAATTATTGCACCAGGCTTTATCATTTCTTTCACCCTATACAGTAAAAGTTTAAACACCTCCTTAAACTCCCTCCTCCAGCCCAGCAGGGAGACTGTGCTATTAGAAGATGACCCAACCCTGCTATTTTCTAGAGGAAGAAGTATATTTTGCCTCCCTTAATTCTTATAGGAGTTGCAACTTTTCCCCTCAACTACAAAACCGGTAACCAGACTCCCTCAACTCCTTCTCTCACTTCAATTTACCTCCTTCGGCGGTTTTCAGAGTGGTATTGTCTGACGTGGCATAGTGAGACCCACATGTTAGGTGCCACGTTATTTTTTCTTTTTTTCTCTTCTCTCCTTGCAGTATCTCTTTCCCCTGCCGCTGGCTCATCCGGCCTCACCTCCCTCTCTGCGGTCCTCGACCTCCGTAGTCTCCTCGCCTCCTTGTTGCTGGCTGCCCCAAGCACCACCATGAGGACATGCGTCGAGAGCTCCTCCATCACTTGGTGCCACCTGCCTGTCCTCTCCCTCAGCTATAGGGTAGATCGAGCAACTTCTTCCTCAATCCGGGCGACTAGACAAAGCACCGTGCACAGACAAAATTGATCCAATCCAATGATCCAATCTTTGATTCGCTGTATCCTCAGCAACCTCACCTAGTTAAGATATTGATTCTTGCCGTCAATGGCGGGGAAATGGTGTTCGATTGATTTTGATTCGATTCCTTTAGAGCCGGGTTCAGTGCAAGGGCGGCCCTGGTTCCCCTTCCCTGTGGGTATGCGCGTCGGCGGCGGCATGCTCGCCTTGCTCCTTGCCCGCCTCGGCGTCACCTGCTGCTCAAGGAGAAGCAAGCACGGGAGGTCAGGGACGCCTGCCGACCACCGCCAGAGCCCAGCCCCGACAAGTGCGGGCAGTACGAGTGGCTGCTGGAGAACTTTGACCAGAAGCTCGTCAATGAGCGCTAGTGTAAGCTTCATGACCATTGGAGTTCGGAAACCCCAAAGGTATGAATGTTTTGGTGATTGGGTGACCATATTGATGTGACTAACATTTTCATGTAGGATATTCAAATGGTCATGTCAATGGAAGCGTCGTCTCACAAACTCTATCTTATTGACGACTTGGTGATTGGTTGCCTCGACAATTCGGATCGAGAACTTGATGGAGTCAAGGTTGAAGATGGATCAAGGCTAAGGACATGATAGAACCAAGCAAGTGTTGGCATGGTGTAGATGTTAAGCTTGAGTCCATAGGAAAAACCTGACTATCAAGAGGGATCGAATTAGTTCTCTTAGAGCACACTAGGTTAGAGATCAAATGGATGCATTGTGAGTCTCTTGAGGGCTAGGGTGGCTGAAGAGAATAAGAGGAACCAAGATTGGAGAAGTTGGAAGCAAGAATCAAGAGTGGATCAAGTTTTCAGCTTATGCGGTAGAGACCGGACAGTACGGTCCTAGGGACCGTATGGTACGGTCTTCATTGAAGATCCAGACAGAGAAGTGAAGTCTCAGGATGCTGAGAAAATGAAGACCGGACAATTGACCGGACAGTACGGTCAAGGGACCGTATGGTACGGTCATCAGAGGATTTCCAGACAGAGAAGCTGAAGTTTCTGGAAGAGAAGAAAATGAAGACCGGACAATTGACCGGATGGTGCGGTCCTAGGGACCGGACAGTACGGTCTTCATTGGAGATGATCAGACAGAGAAGAAGGAAATGGAGAAGCGCCTGGAAATAGAGACCGGACAGTACGGTCTAATGGAGACCGGACAGTACGGTCCTTTGTACGGTCTCTAGTTTGCCAGGGCACTTTTGGGCAACGGCTAGTTTTGGGTTGGTAGCCTATAAATAGTTGGTTGCTCGCCCCTTGAGGGGTCTCTTGGCCATTGTTGGAGTGCAGGAAACTCAGAGGAAGCCAAGAGCAAGGGAGAGAAGCAGTTGTGAAGGATTTGGAGTGATCCTAGTGCTTGAGAGAGTAACAATTGCGTCCACTTGATCTCTAGGCTAGTGTGAGCTTGAGAGAGTCACTTCGATTTGTTACTCTTGGTCTATGGCAAGGCCTAGACCGGTTAGGCGTTGGTGTTGAGCTGTCCAAGGAGAGTGTGGAAGCCAACACAAGTTTGTACACGGTCTTGGAGCTTCCCGTGCGAAAGAAGCATCACTAGTGGAGCGCCCTTTGGCACGCATCAAGTGCGGAGCCTTACCTCTGGAGGAGTACCTGGGATCGAGCCCGGCGGGACGTGCCCGCGACTTCACTCGGAGGGTGAAGTGTGCTCTAGGAGGGATCGCCTTCGAGCGGAGGGACGGGGTCGAGACTCCGGCGGGAGTGACCCAACGTGGAGTAGGGGAAGGCGCCATCCTTCCGAGACCACAGGAAAAATCATGAGCATTCCTATCTCTATCTCCTTTACTTACTAGCATTTACGCTTCCGCATTTACTTATGTGCTAGTAGAATTGCATGATAGATTGTCTCTTTACTACTTGGTAGAATTGCTTGTTAGGGTGTTGCTTGTTGCATAGACTAGATTGTGTGCGTGCATCGCTAGCTTCTTGTTGTCACCATATCTAGTCTTGCTAGCTTCACGCCTTAAGTACGTTTGAGAGAAATTGTTGAGACACCGATTCACCCCCCCCCCCTCTCGGTGCCCTTGATCCTTTCAGCCAGCATCAGCAGCTGTAGCAGGTGCCGCTTGTCATGGCTGCGCCCGTGCTGCCGCCCTGGCTGTCGTCGTCCACAACAACTTCCGTAGTCGCGCAACAGCCACCGCCGCCGTCGCCGTCCGTGACGTTCGGGTTCGCGAGCTCGGGGCAGCCGCAGTAGGCCGCAGGAGCGGGGATGATGGAGGTGGTGGAGGGGCAGGCGCTGGAGGAGCTGGTCGAGTGCTGCCAGGAGCTAGAGGTAGGGCAGCCCGCGTGGCCGGTGCACTGGCTGGAGGCGGCATGGCGGATGAAGCCTGTGGAGCAACAGCTTTGCCGAGGCGGCTCTTCCTTGGGGCTCCTCCTTCTGCGGGGAGGTGGCGGGGAGGCGGCGCCGCCGTCCATGGAGCAGCGGGTGCCCCAGCTAAGGAGGTGGAGAAAGAGAAGAAAGAGAAAAAAGAAAAAGAATATGATGTGGCACCTGACATGTGGGGCCCACTATGCCACGTCGGATAATACCGCTCTGAAAACCGCCGAGGGAGGTAAATTGAAGTGAGAGAAGGAGTTGAGGGAGTCTGGTTATCTGGTTTTGTAGTTGAGCGGAAAATTTGCAACTCTAAGAGTTGAGGGAGGCAAAATAGACTTCTTCCTTTTCTAGACCACTATCTGGACGAAAATGTCGAGCATCATACAACACATACTGGTAGCGGAGTTTGTCGTTCTACTATTAGATCAAAACATACAAAGGGGGAAAATAGCATACATGAATATCCAAAGTGATACCAATATCCAACACACGCTATTGATGTCTCAAATTATTAAAATCTACAAAAATAACACGGTAAACAAACTAAATATTGTTACATGAACCACACAGCCCTCATGCAAACAACTCTTATTCCAAGCACTCACAGAGACTTCAAACAATAGTATGGAACTGGATAGAAGCTTACTAGTCCAGCAATCCCACAACTTAAGCACAATAATAAGTAAACCTCTGTTTCCTTGAGGCCAAGGACGAATCCGCCAGAGGTCTTCAGAGTCGATGAAACGCTCAGGGCATCATCAGATTTACATGAACCCAGGCCCACGGATAGCTTGGATGTTGTGGCATTGGCACATTTCCACTCCTCCCTGCAGATCTTGTACGATGGGTATTGGTCGTTTATACGCACCCATTTGTATACCGCAAGTGGACGGTGTACATTGTAGCACTTTCCCTTAGAGTATTCCAAGGTTTAATATCGAATCCACAGAGATCAGCAAGAGAACACGATTAGAGTTACTATTTCATCTAACAGAACAATCCTAGCATGAAGTACTATTGCACACACGCGAGTTGTGAAGAAGATAGGTGTTGTGCCGGTCGGCACGGAGGCCGTGCCGATCGGCACCGTGAGTGGTAAACAGGTAAATTGATATTCACCAAGACCCAATCCAAGAGTTTAACCTGTATAATCTAGTAGTTCAGCCATAAGGTAAAATCACGTCAATGCAAGGTCTTAGCTTACACAAACTACTCCGGTATTCTACAAGACATAGTGGTTTTGTTCGCCCTCATCTTGTCACGACAAGGTAACTAATAGCTCCCCACCGGTTTCTTGCACTATACGATAGATCCATAAGAACAAACCTTCGCCACGAGTCTATTCTTATTAAGTATTTAGAATTAAGAACATGCACAATCGCATAGACCAAAGCAATCCGATTAAAGACCAAGAATTCTCACAATGACACAATGCTCACCATCAATTACATACCTTGACGAACATCAAGGGAGGCTCAAGAACTCCGGCATAGCCAACCGCGCCTGGAGGCTATGCCGGCAAGCAAACTAGCCTAGATTACATGTTCTATGTGGTGGCTCTCAACTCCGGGCGGCATCTTGGATGTGTGAGGCGTCTCCCTAGGTCTTCCGACGTCCAACTCCCGTCCAACCTCTCTTCTGGGCTTCCCATGGGCTTTATATATAGTGAGGAGGCGTCTGGAGGCGAAAGGAAACAAATCTAGGTCGGTGCCGGTCGGCACCAAAGGTGTGCCTACCGGCACGACTCGTTTCCAACTCGGACTCGATTTTTCCTTTCCGCAGCTCCGTCTTCCATAAATCATAACTTCCTCGTCCGGAGTCCAAATGGGGCAAACTTGGACTCTATCTCGTAGCCCTCGAAAAGATCTACAACTTTGGTATTCATTGGATCTCCAGATTCGGCCGTTTTGGTTCTGAAATATGCGATGCCAAAATATCTGTCCTGATTCAGACTCCTCTGCGCAGGTCTCCTTGCGGGGCCCATATCTCCTAGCTCCAGAATCCAAACAGGATAATCCATATATGTTCCGGAAAGCTCTCGACGAGATCTACAACTTTCTTTTATATTAGATTCCCATTAGAGCACGTCTTGAACTCGAAATCTGCGTGACAATACAGTGCTGTTCCTGGACTGCGCAAATTGATCTTTCCTTCCGGATAAACCTTCTAGAAATCCTTAGGCATTGGGCCACGACCTTGGGCTTACATGTTGGGTTCTATGGACGTCCAGAGGTGTCTTGTAGATGCCATGGGCTATTGGGAAGCCCTCCTTGCATGGCGAGTCGGGCTTCATGTCGGTACTCCTCATACTTGAGCCTTTATAGTGTCATTTCACCTAATTCTGCAACATAGCACTTAAACAACACTACAAGTGGAATTCGTCAAGGTTAGGGGTAATAATGCACAATTATGACAAGAATATGGTGAGAATGTGGAGGAATATGGCTGCTATTGGCACATAAAGTGGGTACTTAGAAAGCGCCAACAGCTCCCCCATGCTTAAACCTTTGCTCGTCCTCGAGTAAATAAATCACTTTACCCTCTCAAGGAGAGATCAGCGGTGCAGTCATATTATCTTCACTTGCATTCATCAAAGCACATGCATATCCAACCCGCTTTAAGAGTATAGCACCAAAAGTTTAAGTTGCACCAATTCAGCTACTCAAAGATACTAGTGGGGGACAGATTATGACTTAGAACCGACCACAATGATCAAATAAAGTAGCTTCAACTCCCAAAGAAGATTACTCCTCAAGCTAGGCCTTAAGATGATAAAGTTTTTCCAAAAATTCTGTCTCATTCATCCAAACAAAACACTCTCTTGCAAAGAATCAAGACAACACTCATCTCACAAATCTCACAAGCCAAACACTAGAAGTGATTCTTTCTACAAATATTTGGTGGATGGCTTTATGTGTAGCTTGGTAGGAAAACAACTAGCAAAACAATGTAACTCAGAATATTGTCAAATCAAGAGGTAGTTCTACTTGGTTTTACAGAGACTTGTCAAGAAGTCCATTGGAATAACTTGATGAAAGAGAGGAAAACACACGCTTTAGAAAGGTGGACATGTGCAAATGGCAAAGAATGATCTCAAGACACAAATGAAGTTCTCAAAATCGGATTGCACATGGTTGGAAGGATAGAGTTTCAGCCAATTGAATGCACTTACTTGAATATGATGGTTTTATGCACAATCTTCTATGAAGTCCACTCTTGCAACTTGATATAACACTAACAATCTTGATCTTCCATCAACAATCTTTGAAGTCCATTAACTAGTTGTAAGCTTCATGGCCATTGGAGTGTTTGGAAACCCCAAAGGTATGAATGTTTTGGTGATTGGATGACCCTTTGTATGTGACTAACATTTCCATGTAGGATATTGATCAATGGTCACATATGAAGAAAGCTCCGTCCGTTGGTGGTGTACGCTGACACACCCTAATTCAAACGTCAAGGATGATTGGTTGCCTTCATCTACACAAGAACGGACTTGATGGAGTCGCGGAGAAGATATGGATCAAGGCTAAGGACATGCTAGACCAAGCGAGCGTTGCTTGGTTAGATGATAGCTTGAGTCCATAGGAAAAACCGGACTATCAAGAGGGTTCAAGTTGGTTCTCTTAGGTACTCAATAGTGTAAAGATCTTTGGATGCAAATGTGCGTCTCTCGGACACTTGGAGTAGAAGAGAAGAAGTAAAGGAACCAAGAAGGATGAAGTTGGAGTCGAGAATCGAAGAGGAGATCAAGATCAGCTTCAGCAGAAGCCACCGTATGATACGGTGCTAGTCACCGTATGATACGGTGACTGCGAGAAGAGAAGTCCAGATGAGGTGTTGACCTGCCAGAGAAGTTGGAATCACCGTATGATACGGTGAGGTGGTCACCTTATGATCCGGTGGTCACCGTATGATTTCCAGAGACTTGGCAGTTGGCTGGAAGCTGAAGAGAAGAAGTCACCGTATGATACGGTGGGTGTCACCGTATGATACGGTGAATCCAAGAAGATGAAGACCAGAGAATGGAGTTGCTCTGGCAGGTGAGAAAGGAGTCACCGTATGATACGGTGCTACAGTCACCGTATCATACGGTGGTTACTACGGTGACTGTATCGACAGACTGCTTTTTGGTAACGGCTAGTTTGAGGTTGGCGGCCTATATATAGCTGGTTACCTACCCCTTTGAGGGTCTCTTGGCCACTGGAATAGTTGAGGAAGATAGGGAGAAGCCAAGAGCAAGAGAGTAACAAGTTGCATCCATTGATCTCTAGGCTAGGGAGTGCTTGGGAGAGTCAAGTTGAGCTGTTACTCTTGGTCTATGGCAAGGCCTAGACCGGTTAGGCGTCGGTGTTGAGCTTGCCAAAGAGAGTGTGGAAGCCGACACAAGTTTGTACACGGTCTTGGAGCTTCCCGTGCGAAAGAAGCATCACTAGTGGAGCGCCCTTTGGCACGCATCACGTGCGGAGCCTTACCTCCGGAAGAGTACCCGGGATCGAGCCCGGCGGGACGTGCCCGCGACTTCACTCGGAGGTGAAGTGTGCTCTAGGAGGGATCGCCATCGAGCGGAGGGACGGGGTCGAGACTCCGGCGGGGGTGACCCAACGTGGAGTAGGGGAAGGCGCCATCCTTCCGAGACCACGGGAAAAATCATGAGCATTCCTATCCTTATCTCCTTTACATACTAGCATTTACGTTTCCGCATTTACTTCTTTGCTTGTAGAATTGCTTGATAGGTTGTCTCTTTACTACTTGGTAGAATTGCTTGCTAGGGTGTTGCTTATTGCATAGACTAGATTGAGTGCACGCATCGCTTGCTTTTGTTATCACCATATCTAGTCTTGCTAGCTTCACGCCTAAAGTACGTTTGGGAGAAATTGTTGACACACCGATTCACCCCCCCCCCCCCTCTCGGTGGCCTTGATCCTTTCACTAGTGCTTCGGAATATAGATGACGATCCAACTCCCCCATGCTTAAACGATGCTCGTCCCGAGCATATAGGAAGTGGAAAAAAAAAGAAAAAGCACTAGTTAACACTTTTATTTCTTCTCCTTGACCGTCTGAAACACATATACTTGATTTCTGGAGACAACAGGAGGCTTTTCGCTTATTTTGTACTTTGTGCCGGTCGGCACGAGTTGGTGCCGGTCGGCACGAACCCGACTTTTCTCCGTTTTCGCTTCAAATTGATCCTTTACGCTTCAGAGAGTCTTCAGAGGTGTTTGGTGATGAAAATCTTCGTCTTGAGCAAGATATCTTGATAATTTGTGCACAAAACCATAGAAATAGTGCAACGGCTCGACGAGAAACTCATATCATAGGTTGTGGACAAGGATTGGACAACACCAAAAGAAATATGGGTTTACAGGTGGGAATATTCAGCGAAGTATGCACACATTCCAGAGTAGAATAGGCAATGCTGAATATGAACAAGGCTAGAAAACAAGTGATAGTTACGCAAACGGAATGGCCAGCTTCTAAGTCTCATACCAAAAGAACACAAACTTGACCCGACTCACCAAATTACATGTTGCAATCTACAGGTTTATCATATAGGTGTAGCATATTTAGCTTTGGTAGGTATGATCAATGCAAGAGAGCAATATTTGCAAGGATTAGAGACTTTAAGATATTATAGTTTTCCAAAAATTATTAAGGACACTAGCTATGTTGGAGTTTTCTTATTCAAGAGCAAAGCATGGTTCAAATGATCAGCACAATCATATGAGGTCCCTATCATATCATCTGTCGCCCTCCACTTAAGCAAATAGAACAACAGAATTGGTGCTTATTGTCAGTGTAGGTTCAAAATTTAGCGGGGGACAATTATATGCAACGAATAAAACAAGTTCCAACAACAATAGCAACTTTCATCATATCTCTAGCAAAGTTTCTCATCATAATCATGCATTATTTAGAGTGAAAGTACAAGCAAAAGATGGTGATGGATAAACAAAACGAGAAAAGAGAAGAAAAACCCAAGTTGATAGCAGATAGTGTTCGCAAGGATGAGAAGAAGATGAGGTTAGAAAAGAGAAGGAGGAAAGAGATGTTACCGCATTTTTCAGAACTGAAGGCCAAGCGCTTCTCCCATGCTTAAGATTTTGATGATGTACATGAGATAAGGTCGATAACTGGAGCAGTGGCCTGTGCCGATTGGCACAACGTGGTGCCGGTCGGCACAAAGTGGTGCCGGTCGGCACTCATGTCCCAACGCTCCCACTTGTTCATGCGGCAGTTGTCACTTTGTTTCCTTCAACCTCCTTCATGTAAGAGTGTTTTTTTCATTCCTGCAAAACAATTAAGGGCACATACTACTCCCGAGATGATGGTCGGGAGTAGAAACAATATCGTCCATCTAGCAACAACCTCAAAGCTCAACTTGTGGCACAACTCATTCTAGTAGAAAAGAAAAACCTAATGGGTGTAGGTGTGTGCATAAGTGTGGATGCATGAAGTTGTTAGAACAATGCTAGCAAAGAATCTATACTAACAAAGCGAAGAAAAGGTTTTGAAGCTAGCAACGAAAGTTAGAGGCGTGAAAACTACACAAGAGCAATGTTTACACCTAGCTCTAAGCACGATGCTTACAACTAGATTGCTAGCAATTCTAAACGAAACTTTTTAACAACCAAAGTCTAAACACCATGTTTACCATGACTTGGCTATTGCAAAATTCCGCAGGGTTAGAAAGATAGAGCATTGAAAAAGAGTAGCAACCAACCAATGCAAATGATGCAAAATATAGCAAGGCAAATGAACTATCCAATGTTGTTCAACAAACAAGCATAAACACCACGTTTACACCTAAATTTGCTAGAGAGAGCGTACGCGAAGTCAATGAAGTGCTCATTAGAAAGTAAAGTGCCAAGCTATCATGAGTGGAAAAGTGAATATGAACATGCAAAGTGGACAAATATGCAAGTGGAGAAATATGCAAATACAAAAACAAAGCAAGTGCTCACAAATTATGCATGCAGTGAATGATCTTTGCAAACGAAACACATAATGATGGTGGTCTAAAAGAAAAAGGTTAGACTAGAACAAATTAACCACAAGATAAGCGTTCGAGTTGGGTAATTCTCACACAAAAACTTCTAGGTTGCCCTCCTAGTAGCACTAAACAATCCAAACAAAAGACCCAAAAGAAAGACACAAAACACGGGTTGCCTCCCGGAAGCGCTTCAATTATAGTCAAGTAGCTAGACTTCTCACATACCTTGTTGTTGCAAAGCCATGGTTCTTGGTGTAAGATCCAAAATATCCATGCAGCTTGTACTATGCAACTTCATCGTGGTTCGCTCATAGCCCTTCCTCGTTGTGTTGCACATTGCTCATTGTGTGTGGATGATATAATGCTCTTGATTCTTCAGCTTTGTTTCATCTCTGATCATTTGCTTCATGGAAGAATTGCTCAAGCTAATTGCATTGTCGTCATCTTCATCTCCTTCTTCAATTATGCCACCAATAAACTGCAGCTCCTGTTCTCTCTGAATTTTGCATGACCAACAGAATGAAAACAGGTCCAAAACCTGTACCATCCTCTCGGTTACGAAAATATCTTTCCAACCAGTACTCATACACCTCAAACGGATTTCGTATGTGAGATTTATGAGATTTTTAGTCCATGGTCGCGTGCTGTTTTGAAATCTGACAGCTCGCGCAGCGTCCAATGATTTGCTCATAAATCCTTGTAGAAAAATTCAAATCCAGTACCGTTTGATGCGTTGGAAAGAAGACTTGAAGCTCTATCCAGATATAAAATTTTTCTCATTTGATCATTTCCTGAGACGTGCAGAATTACCAATGACTTCAGCTCTTGATCTTTTCTTCGGAGAATCTTGATGACTTCATCTTTTCAAGCATTGGAGCATATGAAGGCTTGTCCTTTGACTCGTGAATCTTGATGAATATTCGCACCAGCAAGGATACAAAGCTTCTCATGCTTCAACAAGTTGACGGTTGGAAGATTTCTTTTTGACGAATAACGGAGGCTCTTTTCTTGAGTGTTCATCCCAATCAACCATCGAAAAATTGAACTTGCTTCATGAAAAACATCGTGATAACTAAGTGAGTGACGTATATTTGTTGGTTGGCCAAACCCTAGAAAAACCCAACCACTATCGTGTTTCCATCATCAATCACTGTATTTTTTCTTCAATCGTCGCATCCAATCTTCAATACTGTTGTGGGAGTAATCTATTGGAGAGATAGGAGAAGTACCGAATATTATGGAGTTGTGCCGGTCGGCACGATGAAGGTGCCGGTCGGCATCGCCTTTCAACTCCATTGCCTCACTTTATTATTGCTCAAGACACTTCGTCCAAAGATCTCCAATCTTTTGCTCCTCCAATTTGGGTTGTTCCGAAGAAATCTGCCTTCTCTTCTTTCTGCCGACTGATTGTTCGTCCTTCTGAGCTGCGATCAGGAGGAATTAGGGGCTGAGACCTGTACCATTGCGTCGGGCATCAAATTATCTTTCCAACGAGTACTCACACGTCCTCATCGGACTCCGTATGAGGGAGATATGGCCGTTTTTGTAAAGGTGTGTCAGGCTGTCTCGCGATGAATCCGAATTGAATTCAAACTTTCCAAATATTCAAACTCCGTGTTTGGAACGACTTGAATCCGTGTGTACCATCAAAAGGAAGTCTTCTAAATGTTTGGGAACCCATGGATCACGTGGATATGGTCCCATAATTCCATATTTGCTTCAATCTTCCAATTGGTTGCTATTCTCGCGAAATTCTCAAACAGCCTGCGCAGGGTCTCGTGTTTTGGCCATAAATCCTTGTAGAAAGGTCCAAATAATGTGAGACTTGAACCGTTGGAAACTAGACTTGATGCTCTTTCATAATATCAACTTTTTAGGCCATGCAATCTTCTGTACGGATGCTCACACCTCCGGGAAGTCAGCAGACAGAACAACAAACTCATGATCAAGAACATATCCACCATGCCTTCAATGTTATAAATTGAAATCCTCGATCTTCATGGTAAATAACCCTCAATCTTCTCTCCCATATCCTATTGCTATGAACAAGCCAAATATTCGCAAAACATTAGTCTTAAAAAAATTTGACACAAGAGCGTGCACCTTGTTTTGATGAATCGGTAGGTGCCGATCGGCATGGGCGTTGCGCCGACCGGCACGAAGTAGTTTGCTCCCGGTGCGTGGAGAAGGAAGCACAGATCGTCAGCGTCGTCGATCTCCAGCGTTCTGGACGTCTCCAGAACACACGGCAACGATCCCCCAGGCAGTGCCGATCGGCACCACGGTTGTGGTGGCCGGCACCGGGAGGATGGATCACCGTCTGTACTCCTTGGATAACTATGTGCCTAGCTGTACCTGTTTTCATGGACACAAAAACACGAAAAACAGGGCATGTGCAATAAAAGAATAGGATTAGTCCGAAAAACTAGATAGATCACCCTAGGTTCGAGTTGCCGATCCCCGGCAACGGCGCCAGAAAGATGCTTGTTGGTCGTTTATACGCACCCATTTGTATACCGCAAGTGGACGGTGTACATTGTAGCACTTTCCCTTAGAGTATTCCAAGGTTTAATATCGAATCCACAGAGATCAGCAAGAGAACACGATTAGAGTTACTATTTCGTCTAACAGAACAATCCTAGCATGAAGTACTATTGCATACACGCGAGTTGTGAAGAAGATAGGTGTTGTGCCGGTCGGCACGGAGGCCGTGCCGATCGGCACCGTGAGTGGTAAACAGGTAAATTGATATTCACCAAGACCCAATCCAAGAGTTTAACCTGTATAATCTAGTAGTTCCAGCCATAAGGTAAAATCACGTCAAAGCAAGGTCTTAGCTTACACAAACTACTCCGGTATTCTACAAGACATAGTGGTTTCGTTCGCCCTCATCCTGTCACGACAAGGTAACTAATAGCTCCCCACCGGTTTCTTGCACTATACGATAGATCCATAAGAACAAACCTTCTCCACGAGTCTATTCTTATTAAGTATTTAGAATTAAGAACATGCACAATCGCATAGACCAAAGCAATCCGATTAAAGACCAAGAATTCTCACAATGACACAATGCTCACCATCAATTACATACCTTGACGAACATCAAGGGAGGCTCAAGAACTCCGGCATAGCCAACCGCGCCTGGAGGCTATGCCGGCAAGCAAACTAGCCTAGATTACATGTTCTATGTGGTGGCTCTCAACTCCGGGCGGCATCTTGGATGTGTGAGGCGTCTCCCTAGGTCTTCCGACGTCCAACTCCCGTCCAACCTCTCTTCTGGGCGTCCCATGGGCTTTATATATAGTGAGGAGGCGTCTGGAGGCGAGAGGAAACAAATCTAGGTCGGTGCCGGTCGGCACCAAAGGTGTGCCGACCGGCACGACTCGTTTCCAACTCGGACTCGATTTTCCCTTTCCGCAGCTCCGTCTTCCATAAATCATAACTTCCTTGTCCGGAGTCCAAATGGGGCAAACTTAGACTCTATCTCGTAGCCCTCGAAAAGATCTACAACTTTGGTATTCATTGGATCTCCAGATTCGGCCGTCTTGGTTCCGAAATATGCGATGGCAAAATATCTGTCCTGATTCAGACTCCTCTGCGCAGGTCTCCTTGCGGGGCCCATATCTCCTAGCTCCAGAATCCAAACAGGATAATCCATATATGTTCCGGAAAGCTCTCGACGAGATCTACAACTTTCTTTTATATTAGATTCCCATTAGAGCATGTCCTGAACTCGAAATCTGTGTGACAATACAGTGTTGTTCCTGGACTGCGCAAATTGATCTTTCCTTCCGGATAAACCTTCTAGAAATCCTTAGGCATTGGGCCACGACGTTGGGCTTGCATGTTGGGTTCTATGGACGTCCAGAGGTGTCTTGTAGGTGCCATGGGCTATTGGGAAGCCCTCCTTGCATGGCGAGTCGAGCTTCATGTCGGTACTCCTCATACTTGAGCCTTTATAGTGTCATTTCACCTAATTCTGCAACATAGCACTTAAACAACACTAGAAGTGGAAGTCGTCAAGGTTAGGGGTAATAATGCACAATTATGAAAAGAATATGGTGGGAATGTGGAGGAATATGGCTGCTATTGGCACATAAAATGGGCACTTCGAAAGCGCCAACAATGGGACATCCGCAGTCGTAGCAAAACACGAATTGGCACCTGGAGATGGTGCCAAATTAATTAGTGCCTAGTACTATGTACATAACACATTCATGCATGTAGAATACTTCCAGAAAAAAACTGGATATGAGAAAACGATAGTGACATGAGACAATAGTGGGGTTGTTCGTTCCTCTAGGCTAAATTTTAGACCTGTCACATCAAAAAGAATCTTGCTATTTAAGAGTATTGAACCAAGTCTAATTACAAAACTAATTGTAGAACTCCTGGCCTAATTCGCGAGACGAATCTAATGAGAGTCATTAGGCCGTGATTAGACAATGGTTACTGTAGCATCACTGTAGCAAAACATAGATTAATTAGGCTCATTAGATGCATCTCATAAATTCGCACCCATATGTCAAAAAAAGTTTTGTCATTAGACTAATCGAATATTCCTAAATAGTAAGATTCTCTTGGATACGACATGACTAAAGTTTAGCCTCGAGGAAACGAACTGGCCCAGTATATGAAAATCGTAGTAGCATATATTTGGGCTTAGGTCTCCTTGCAACCTTTGCTAACTAAATTATCTAGGCCTATTGGAACTATGAATATTTGCCAATTTACGGGCAAAAGTTTCATGTGAAAAATTGGTGAATTTAACGTAAATTCAAACATAAGTTTGATTGTTTCTAAAGGACCATAGTTTTGGCACCAATTATTCAAAACAATTTAGCAAAATGCACCATTTACATGGAGACCTATGTTTTCATTTACAGAAACAATCAAAGAAGGAAGTAATAACGTTTCTTAGCAGAAACAAGGAAACAAAAACAGGAAACTAATTGACACTCAAATTTTATTTTGATAGGTACATAATTTCGCCCAGGGGCACTAACGGACCAGTTCATGATAATAATGGAACCGAAGAAATGCACCTAAAACAAATAAACATGAGAGTGGAAGAAGGAGATACCTGCAGCGCATGAAACTGCAACCCGTGGTCCTCTCGACAAGCATCTTGCAATGGGGGCATTGCTTCGATTTCCGCTTAGCAGCAAGCTTCTTCACAAGACCTGCCTCTGGCCCCCCTGCGCAGTCGTGTTCACCATTTCCATTCGTGCTCCAATCCAAGCCACAAGTCATGCACATTAGGTGCTTGCAAGCAGGGCATGATGCTTTGGATGGTGTTTTGGTGCCGGTGCCCTCGAGCATGATCTTGCATGCGTGGTTTGGGCAGTAGAGACGCAAGTTTGGTGGGATGGCATGCTCGGTGAGCTGATCGCCCCAACTACAGAACGCAGCATAGTCGATGGACTTCTTGCAATGCTCTGGGTGAAGGAAGTTGTTGTTACCATAGCCTCTGCACTGCAGGTCGGGACAAGGGATGGGCAACTCATTAGAGAGGACCCTGCCCTCAATGTACATGGCCATGCACTGCACACAGAACCTATGGTCGCATTCCATGCCATGGAAAATGTCGAATATAGGTAGGGTTTCCAGGCATATACCACAATCAAACCTGGGAACATCAGTGTCCTCGAGAGGAGGGACCCTCACATGTGTCTTGGTAGAAAGGCCCACCTCATCAGGTTCAAGTTCGGATGGATGAAGACCCCATCTGTTGGCAGTGTTTTCAAGGGACGAGTTCGAGACGCCATCTTCGGCGGTTAGGCAGCGGTTACGTGGTTCCGCTTCCAAAGGTGTTGTGGATCTTGTATGATATGGCCATGAAGGTATTCCATTTTTGTGGAGTTCTGGGTCCTCCATTTCCTCTAGCATTTGAGCATCATGAGCAATGGAGTCATACCAGTCATTATCGTGATCTTCCTCTATGCCTGGGAATATGTCATTATCAAGATCTTCCTTTGTGCCCGAAATGATGTCATTATCATGACCTTCCTCTATTCGTGGGAAGATTACACAAGATTCGACTTGAGCAGACAAAATATGTCTTGGTGATATAACATCCACACTGGTGGTGTTGGACACATTGGGGAGATCAATGGATTGGACATTAGGCATCTCCTCTTGGAGGAGTATGGCCATTTGTTCTCGAAGAATGCGCTGAGCCTTAGGGCATGGCTGGGCAAGTCTTATAACCTGCTCAAGTTCTCGTAAAACCCTTGCATTCCCCTGTCGGAGACATAGTAAGGCCATGTGTTGTCGAGGAAGTATGGCCATGTGTTCTCGAAGAATGCGCTGAGCCCAAGGGTATGGCTGGGCAAGTCTTATAACCTTCTCAAGTTCTCGTAAAACCCTTGCAATCCCCTGTCGGATGAAGTGATGTTGAGTGGTGCCTCCTGGGAGGGCATCAAGCTCATTGTTGGCACTGGCCTGGATGGCAAGCTGGTTGCTAGGGCCTGCACTATCCGCTGACGAGGTGAAGCTCTTCATGGACGCAACAACATCTGCCTGAAAAGTGGTCTCCTTCCTGCCCCCCTCCACCACATCCATGGCTGCAGAAAAATCAAGTTTGATAGTTTCTTCCTCCGATGCCAACATATCTTTCTGAATATTTGCCCCATGTGTTCTTTCTTCCACAACATCCATGACTGCGACATCATTGTTGTCTGATGCTTTGTGAGATTGAGGCTGATCACCCACGGTACAAATGGGGAGTCACAGAATAATTGTATGATTTGTCCTCTGCCATTGCTCACCCTCGTGAGTTTTGGATCTCCAAACAGGCCAATCAATTCATGGATAGGAATCTACACACACATAATAGGAAGGAACAAAGTGGTGTAAGATCGAACTGGCCTAAAAATATAGTAAACTGACACAAGATCATCCTAAAGTGGAAGTCATGACTAGCAATCCGCTAGATATAACTCTTATTGAATAGAAGGAATTTTTGGCATTTGGATAATCATAGGCACTATTTGCATGAATAAACATCATAATCTTGTTCTGAAATCCCTCACTTTATTCCCCTGCCTAGCTACGACAACTAGTTACCACTAAGCTACTAATCGAGATAATGTTGCCAAAATATCAATGTTTTAGGGTAGTCAATTTTTTTTCCTATCTATACTTTTTTTATAACCGAACGTTATATTTGAATACTCAACACATATGGCACCTTATCTCCCCCTCACTGCATTGCAACCCCCCCCCCCCCCCCCCCCTTTTTAATTCCTTGGTGGTACTCGTAAGACAAACGATAATCATGTCATCGTAGCACATGTGTAGCATGTTGGATGTGTGCACTAGTGACATATCTGCATAGTAGCAACATATAAAATAGTGCTTGGATTGAAGACGTACTTCAAATAACTCTTGATCAGTTGACTTCATATATATCAAATTATTAAAACTATTCTATGCAAAGAAAAAGAACAGAATAAATTGGGCATGATGATGATGATAACCTATTGATGATAGAGGCTAGACTCACCAAAATTTACAATTATGGCAACAACAATAAGAGAAAAGGCATGGGGTGATTAGTGAGGGTAGGAACAAATATGAGGAACCTACCAGATCAAGATGTTAATTTGAGTATCTTGAGATACACAATTATAGGAAGTAACAAAATGGTACTATGTTGAATTGGCCAAAAATGGAGCAAAATGCAAAACATCATCCTCAAATGATTTTTTTTGTAGCAACGCGCTAGACAACTCCAAGTGAAAATGGGGAATGGGGGCATATATAAACAAAACTTCCACATTTAAATATCAACAAAGTCATCCCCCCTCCCCCCCCCCTGGTGGACGACAACCAAAAAAATCCTCTGATGCTAGTCACCACTCACAACTAAGGTAGTAACCAAAATTATTTTACAAGGCCAAGTGAAGATGATATTACATTGTCTTTGAGGCACCTGATATATACTTCCGAATGTGCTACATCTTTCTCTTGATTGGTGATAAAATTTCGTAATCAAATATATCTCTGCAAGTATTCAATGGATACATCATATTATTTAGGGAGTTACTATACATTGGTTGACTGAAAATACCGTTTCGTCAGTCGATTGCGATCCACCATCAGATCCTCATCCAATCATCAGCGCATCGTCTTCTTCCTCTCTTTTGCTCTTCATTCTCTCTCGGTCCGATGGTGGCACATTGCTAGCACGCTCCCCCGCCTACCCCTCCCCCCCTCCTCCGGCCATCCCCAGCGGCATCCCTAGCATCGGGTCTATGGCTTCTTCGCCTCTGCGCTAACCACTGCAGCTCGCGCTCCCCTGCCCGACCATGGCCCAACCGCCGTCTCCCGCCGGCCGCTTCGGCAGCACCTCGCCTCCGCCTCCTCCTCTGCCGTTTCTCCCGCCACCACTGCCAGACCGGCCTGCCGCCCTGACCTCCTCCTCTATGTCCGGCGGTCATGGAAACCTCCCCCAAACCCTAACCAATCTCCCAACCCTAAAGCTTCGGCTGAATATCGACTGAGAGATCCGTCGATTTCAATCGACTGAGGTAAAGTAAATCCATATTATTTATCCAATAATATACAACACCCCAACCTTCCTAGAATACCATGCCCCAAATCCCACCCCTATCCCATCTGATTCTATTCCTTCTAAGATGGGACCTCGACCCTCATCCCAGTGGAATTATGAAAAATGATTCATTCAAATACAAGAAACATAATAGAGAAGACATACCGTGTGACAATAAAATCTTGGAGATTACGATGAGAATTGATGATGGAAGATTGGATTCATCGACGCACAAAGAAGGAAACAATCGTGGGATACGGCATGGGGAGATTTGATGCAGAGAGGAACAACGATGCAACGAAAAAACCTGGATCTCGATGGTGGAGAAGCGAAGATAAGGCTGGGGAAAGCTTTTTGGTTTACGAGGTGTTGGTAACGGTGATGTTAAAGGTGAAGATATATAGAAACTACTTGAGACGTGGACCTTAGGATCTCATAAGGACTTGGGCCACCCCATGGGCCACATATATAAGCTCGTTGTATTGGTTTATGAGTTACGAATGTGTGTAGTGTATACATGGGCTAAGACTCGGCCATGGCCAATTTTTTTATCCCACTTCTAGGCCCACCGCTGATTTGTTTCGCAATCCTATGGATTTCAAAACATAGGAATAGGGGGACAAGCAGCGTGTTTCGCAGTCAGGCGCACGAAGGGCAGCAGCGAGCAGCGCGCAAGCACTTTCGTTTCGCGCCAGGAAAAGTTACCGAGAGCTCAGAGCTCTTGCTACTTTTCCCGTGAAATCAAGCATAGGAATGCAATCCTCTGGATATTTTTTCCTTTAGCTTTCTTGTGAACCAGGGGTGCTTGTTGGAAAAAAATCAATAGGAAATGAATCCTCCAAAAATCCTGTCATCATAGTTACTCATGATCTTCACTTGGACTGTGCATGTTAGCTCAAGAGGATGATGGAATAGTTCTGCTAATACTATATATGGTCAAGGTTGCGAGGTCCATCATTTGCATTTACCACCACTGCACAGTTAAGCTCGACAAAGAGGCGTAGCATCCGGCTAGCAAGCGTCATTGATTCAAGGGTATCGAGCTACTATACAGTATGTATCGAATAACTCTCAAAAACGTTCATGGAAGAGTGAGAAATCTATCCATACTTCAACACTCCACCTCACAATAAGCTTAATGTGGAACATAACTCGACTGTGATTTATTTAACAAATCACATCCTTCTGGATTCAAACCTGAAACCTTGGCTCTTTTTGGTATTATGTTGAGGAACCATAAATATGCCAGCTCCCTCGTAAGGCTAAATTAATGGAGAAAAGGAAAGACAATTTGGTTAGTATGTACAAATCCCACATCTCCTACGCGGCTACGCTATGGCAAATACATCGTTGTGGGCTATACCTTATGGTATGCATGCTCATGGTGGCAGGGCTTGACATCATGAGAGCGACCGTAGAGGAAAGGAGGTTGGGGCACATCCAAGTTTCCTGAAGAAAGCCAGTGGCAGTGGCAACGTGCCATAACTTACCCTATTCCGAAGACAATGAACATAAGTAGCATCCCAAAAACTGGGGTTTCTAAAGAAGAAATAAGGGGATTCTGTTTTGTGACCAAGCCAAATTGGATATTTGTGCCATAGGAAGGACAGCTATACTAGTTTGGTACACTCAAAATACACCTTTGTACAAAATTAACAATCTCACAAGGATGAAATATCAGTAATTTTCTATATACTGGTTGATCCCATATTTTATAGAATCAATTCCTTTTTTGAATGTACAAAAATTTGGGAGCATGGGGAATGTTCTTTTGCTGACATTGGGCCTGTTCGGCTGCAACATTTTTGGCTGGAGCTCTTCCTCTCACAAGTACTGTTATGGCTGATGATTCTTCCCTTTACCAACCAGCAGCAGCCAGCCGATTCTCTACCAGCCGAACAGGCCCATTATTACCAGTATTCAATACTGGGTTGAAACTATTGTGAATATTGATGAGAAATTGAAGTTGAGGTGGCGATGATGTGGTGGCATGGTGCATATGGAAAGTAAAACTGCAAAAAAAAAAAAAAATGTTCAGACAGTCCTTCAGAACTGACGCCTGTTCATACAAGAAATGATCCTTCAATCGATAAAATCCACACCCAACTGTGTGAAACAATGTTTTAATCTTGGTTGAACGTGATGCAATTGCTTTCCTCTGTTTCCTAGCTTATCTGTCCTCTTTCACTAGTCTTTGAAGGTAGGTATATGAACTGGAACTTTTTTTTCCCGCTGTTGAACTTGCTTCTCTTTTCTTGTATTCTATAAATTTTGTGGGGATCTCCCACACCGATCCCTAAAAAATAAAGAATATATATATTCTTATAGTTGAGGGTCGTTAGGATATCTAGCCTAGAAATTCCTTTGAAATTGGGATCGTGTTATCTGTGTAAAATATAAAGTTTACCCCTACATTATCAAACCAACGGAACAATATTATAGTACAAAAAATACTGGTTCTAATATCGACGATGACATGGGAAGTAGTTATCTCAATACTACCTCCGTCCCAAAATAGTTGTCGGTGTTGACTTTTGATTGTCACGTTTGACCATTCGTCTTATTTGAATATTTCGTGCGAACTTTAATTATTTTTTTATCACATGTTTTATCATCAGTATTAGTTTAATTTTAACATATTTGTTTTAGTCTTTGCAAAAAAAATTTGAATAAGACGAACAGTCAAACGTGATGGTCAAAAGTCAACAGCGACAATTATTATGGGACGGAGGTAGTACTGTTTTAGAAAGCTGGTTTCAGGAATGTGATGTTTAGATTGAGCACATGAAAAATATAGTAACCTATATTTGGAATGATAGTCATATTATATATATAATCTTGTACTAGGATCAACTTTTTTTTTTTTTGCAAAGGATACTAGGATCAACATTTGTCTATATACAAGTTTCGCTATATTAAGATGCTAAATGAAGAAGATAATGTATTATCAGGTAGTCACATGCTCCTAAACAGAACTTGTTTGCTGTATCAGAGAGTCGAGTATTCGGCAACATTTTTAAGAACGGTATAACTGCAAGTGATGCCCGTCCTTTCCTGAAGGAGCAGAAATTCACCCGACCTTTCAAAGAAGGAAGGGAATTTAAAGGGCTCTAAATTATTTGAACGAGGTTTGCATCTAAGCAGAACTGAAAACGTGAAGCCCTCTTTTCCCTCTAAATTTGTACTAACGAAAACATATAAATGCATCTCGATCGTGCCATTGATGCATGCCCTCGCTGGTAACCTGTTGCCGCAGCCATGGATCATGGCAGCGGCGGCGGCAGTAGAGGCAGAGGCTACAGCTACAAGCAGACTATGTTATAAATTACTAGCGAATACTGTAAGCAACCAGGTTCAATCTAGCACACGTCATAGCCTAAACGAAGAAATAATAAGTTGAAGCAAATGTCTTAGGATGTGGGGACACTTTCCACATTTCTATTTTTCTCCAACTAAAGCTACTTCGCATTCTTGTAAATTCTGGATCTCTGCTTCGGTGTCGTTTGGAACGGAAGTGGGTAATCTTGTTCTGAATGGGGAAAAAAAAAACTAAGCATAAATGACGAGGCAGCATATCTCGGTGTCGTCGCCCCTTTCGATGCCGGCAAGATGTATGTGGTGCTCGCACGCGGTCTTGTTTACTGGAAGCCATTGGCTTGCAAATCAGTTCTCTCTGTGGCACTGGCACATCCCTTCCCCTGCCCCTACCTCCTGCTGACGCCCCAGCGCGACCGGGAGTCCGCAGTCATAGCAGAAATGGAATGAGCACCTGGAAAACAGCATCAGAACATTCTTCGTGTAAGGAGTTGTTAGGTATTGCCTCTTCTTAATATAAAAGCCACCTATTTCTCTAAGGTCGTGTGACTACTGCTACACAATCTTGTGGAATATAAGAGTGACACGTACCTGCAGATCATGAACCGGCACCCGACCGTCCTCTCAACAACCATCTTGCACTGGGGACACTTCTTCCATCCACGCTCGGCGGCGACCTTCTTTACAAGCCACGCTTCCGACCCCTCGGCGCAGTCGTGCTGGCCGCTCTCGTCGGCGCTCCAATCCAATCCGCACGTCGCGCACATCGCGTGGTCGCACTGCGGGCAGAACGCCATGGCCGGCGTGTCGCCGCCGGTGGCCTCGAGCATCACCCCGCACAGGCGGTTCGGGCAGTAGACGCGCCGATTGGACGGGACGGCGCGCTCGGCAAGGCGGTCGCCCCAGCTGCCGAACGCCGCGAAGTCGATGGACTTCTTGCACTCCTCCGGGTGCAGGCCGGCGCCGCCGTCGATGTTGCACGCCGGGTCCGGGCACGGGACCGGCACCTGGCCGGAGGCGACCCTCCATGGATGTAGCTGACCATGCACGCCACGCAGAACCGGTGGTCGCACCGCATGCCGTGGAAGAGGTTGAGGACGGGGACGTTCTTCATGCAGATGCCGCAGTAGAACCTCGGCACGTCCTTCTTGTCGAGCGGGGGCACCCTCGCGTGCCGCTTCGTCGACGGGCCGGGCTCGTCGGGGTCGAGCTCGGACGGGTCTTCTTCTTCTTCTCCAGCGGCCACGGTAGCAGCAGTGTCCCGCCGTAATTGAGTTGGTCTTCCTTCCATGGCGACTCGCTTGTCTGTTGCTGAAACTGGAAAGGCATTGCATAGAGGTCTGGATCATCCATCGCCTCGATCCTCTGCGCTTCCTGGACAATGGAATCGTACCAGCCGTTGTCTTGGGCGTCGTCCTCCTCCATGCCAGCGAGGACGGCTGGAGTGGACGAAGCGCCAGCGAGAGCGAGCACGATCTGTCTCGCTGAGATCACAGCATCTTTCCGCCTCGCCGTCGCCTCAGCGTCGGTCCGCTGTTCCAGACGAATGGTTACGGATTCGCCGTGGCCGCCAGTGGGCCAGCCATGGTGATTGTTCCGCTGGCATGGGCGGCGCCACCGCCGAAGACGTGCGACGCTGCTCCGAACTGATGGGCGGCTTGTCCCTCCGGTGCGGCATGGACGGGCGCCGGTCCATCGGCGACGGAGAAGAAGCCGGTGAGGCGTGGCTCCTCGAAGTGGCGCAGCTCCTCCTGCCCTTCCTCGAACTGCATGAGTTCCTCCATGTACAGGGCATGCGCCATGGCCTCGTCGTTTGCAGTGGCGTCGCCGTCGATGAGAACCCCCTGCCAATCCGCGCCATCCTCTTCCACGGCAATCAACTCCTCCGGCATGGGGGCATACTCCTGATGAGTGCTCTCCCAACCCCCCATGCGTCCGCGGCGGCGGCGGGGGCATCCTCCTGATGCGTGCCCTCCCAAACCCCCCATGCATTCGCGGCGGCGTCGGGGGCATCCTCCTGACTGCCCTCCCAAACGCCCCATGCGTCCGCCGCGGCGGCGGCGGCGGCGGAGGCATCTTGGACGACGGCTTCGTCTTCACGCTGCTGACTCTCTGGAAGGCCGCAGGATGGTTCGGTGTTTCTTCGTCCATTGCGCTTGCCGGTCACGTGGTTTGCTCAGACGGCTTTCACCTGCGTAATAATAGGAAGGAGGAGATGCACCTTAAAATTGGTTTACGTGTGTGCCAAGGCATCTAAATCTCTCGACAAATAACATAAGTGTATAAAAACAAACATATGCACGTACGTCATGTGTGTTCCTCATATGCAGTGGCGGACCCAAGATTCATTAGTCGGGCATTCAAATATGCGAAGCAGCATGGAAAATTATCTAAGCCAAGAAAATTTTTGAACAAGAACATCAAATTTGCAGGTTTTTATTCTTGATTTCTATGTTTATATGAAAGAGACATGATTTAGGTCCAAATGCTTGCATATATGCACACTTCTACAAAATACATTTGCATACTTTGTTTTTTGCTCAAACTTTTGGGCATTCAGATGAAGGCCCTTGAATCAAGGGAGGTCCGCCACTACTCATATGCCATTGTATGTGTGTTGCACAGGTCATAGACACATTGATGGCATATGAAGATTAGAAGTTGTACCAGTTGCATATAAGAAATTCCTCCATTATTAAGTAATAAAAGTAGCCTATCCCAACTTGCTTGGGATAAAAAGGCTTTGTTGTTGTTGTTGTTGTTGTTGTTGTATTAACTAATAAAAGTAACATTTTCCTACAAAAATGTTGAACAAAATCATCCTATTGAGCTCCAACCGCAATTGATCTAGCGCTAGAGCATCTAAGTCGTGATCGCAGGATCATCACGTGACGGCACCAATCTGGTAGAATGTATGGCATTATTGTTTGCTCTAAGAGGTGACGTCTCCTCCCCCGATGCCCAATCGACCACCAACAAAGTGTGTCATGCCTGCTCTAATGCCAGCAAAGAACTTGTGTGTTGTGATGGCGCCAGCCACTAGGTGTGCGCCCAACACAAAAGACATTGGATTTTTTTTTATTTGGAAACAACACAAAGACATTGGATTACTAGAGCTTTACAGAACTAATGTTGGAGGACCAAATGAAGAATTTATTTTCATATTATTCTCGAGGCGGCATATATTTAATACTCATCTTGATTTTCCCCTCGATTGACAACAAACTTTGTCCATAAGAGATATCCATTTCATAAGATGTATCATACACTCCAAGCCAATTATTCCATCCACATCACAAGCCAATCAATGCATGCCGTGTTGTTCAATCCCGAGTGGCACGGTCTCCATATGCAATTTTTTACACGCTATACAATGAAATAGTTCCAAATATAGATCTAAATACTAGACCAAATTCCAACTTGAATATTCAAAACTACAAATATATATTGGGTACATGAAAATCAACCATTGCAAAATAAATATCGAAGAAGCCATACCATTTGAAATGAAATCTTTCAGACGACGATGACTTTTGATGATCGTGACTGATGGAGGTGTTGGCCCAATCTTCCATTAGTCGATTGTGGAGGCTTATATTGACGACTCAAGGTTCCTACCAGAACTAATCCCCTCCCTTGGATCCACTACGCCAGAAGCTCCATTGGATATCAACTACACAAGACACGGTTGACCTCGCCAAAGGCTATCCCTGCATGACAATCGAGACACAAGCAACAACATATATAGTAGATGCAATCTCAAATTGTGTAAGGTGGGGTTATACAACCAAAGTAGCAGCTTTTAGGTCTGGTATGTAGGTAGCAACGGAAGCAGCAATGTATATATAGAACAGGCGACGGCGGCTAAGGAGGGAGAAGGTGCCCGGGGAGGGGGTGACCTAGGTTACCTTGGGACGCCCCCTTCAACTGTTGGGTGCGCACATGGCATGGGCTTGGGCTCAATCCACGAATTACAAGGCCATGGCCCAAAGAAAAGGATGTCACAACATATGGAAAAAAAAACACTGCGCGATTTGATATGATGATATCGGGGCTGTTTGACATGATATTGATTTGGAACAGATAGATATGAAAGCATATCGAATAAGATTTCCTTAAGTACCCATACGCCTCAACCGGATTTTAAAAAAAACGAATTACGGTCAAGAGACAACATGAGGAGGCGTCAATGGTAGAAATAGGGTTCGAGAGATAAGAGGAGGTGGTAGAATATATTGGAGGAACTTGGCAAGGAAGAATCTTGGAGCAGAAGGGGTGAACATAAATAGCTTCGTTTGAGGCTGTAAGATTTAGAAATCGCTGGATCTTACCAACTCATCATCTAATGATTCATAGGAAATGAGAGACCATTCCAGAATCTTACGCGTTCACTTTCCCCCCTTGAAATTTGGCGAAAATTCCCGTTGTTGTGAACGTATTTGCATTAGTAGAAATAAAAGAACGTATAAGGAAACACCGAAACAGTTTATTTAATCTATATATAGCACGTTAAATTCCACATGTGCAATACACACACCATTGCAAAAGCAATGATTGTTGCTTGTATGGCATTCGTATGGTGGATTCTTAGATGTGTATAGAACACTAATTTCAAATGAAACTGTTCAATCAAGTACGAATAATCTTATTTGAACGAGGCATCCCCGGGCCAAAATAGTATCTTGCACCGACCAATAGTATTGCAGCTGGATAACGGAGTAGAGCAGCCACCTGCTAGCTGCAGGCCAAAGTGATCTCCATCTTCCCGGTGAAGGAGCTCGGATTCACACAAACTTTTCAAGAAAGGAATAAAGGGCAAGTGAAGTATTTGCACGAGGCTTGCGACCAAGGAGAACCGGAGGAGCCCTTCCTTTCCCCTCCCTTTGTACAAACGAAACATATATATTCATCTCGCTCCGATCCATGCCTCCTCTCAAGTTGGCAAACTGTTGCACAAGCCATGGATCATGGCAGCAAGAAGAAGCAGAGCTGCCATGGTCCTGTTCTCCACCTCACTCCGCAACATGCCTCTGCGTGTACCTCCTCCTCTCAGTGACCCTCCTGTTCGCCGTCGCCGCCGTGTTGCTCGTCGTCTTCGTCACGAGGCTCAAGAAGCCGGCGTTCTACCTGCAAACCGTCCAGATGGACAGTTGTTCAGCCTGTCGACGCTGGGTCGAACCGCAGCGGCGGCGCGAACGGGACGACGTGCTCCGTGGCTTCGCTGGTGTTCGCCGCGCAGAACCTCAACGGCATCGGGATACGGTACGGCGCGACGGCGCTGGACGTGTCGTACGCGAACGAGTCCGTCGGCGCCATGGACGTGCCGGCGTTCTACCAGCCGCCGCGGAGCGGCAACGTGACGGTGATCATGCACGCCGTGCTCGCGCGGCGCAACGTGACGCGGCTCCTCATCAGGGAGCTGTCGGCGCAGCTGACGTACATGGAGATCAGGATCGTCGGGAGCATCGACGCCCGGACGCACATCATGAACTTCCCTCTGCCAAAAGTTCAGGTTCAGACTCCACTCTTGTGTCTTCTTATTTTTCAAATAATAAAAGAAGGCTTGTTGCTTGTGAGTTTGCTTGCTGTTAGCGTTCCTCCTTTTTTTAAAAAAAATCCAGTTTATGAAACCCCCCTGTGATATTTGTGCAGTTTTCGCTTGATTGCAGAATAGGAACTAACTACACGGACATGGTACTGCGCGCGAAGGGATCAAGTCTATAACCACACGCAAGGTGTGCTTGCCTGCAATTTTTTGATACTATTGTTAGAAGTGCGTTTCATCTGTAAGACGCTTGATATGAAAGTTAATGATTCCTTGTGCAGCACTCGTCCTATCCACGCTGCCTCACCTCTCACAGAAGTGCTCTATAAAAATTGACATGAGGTCAAGACGAAAGAGGTCAAAGCTTGACGATCAAGTTTGCTAATATTTGATCTAAAAAAAAGTTTGTTGATATTTAGTCTGACGCAATATTTTTTTACCTTCACAAACTATTTTTACATTATTAGGAAAGAGAATTACTTCCAATGTTCTCAAGATGTAAATACACATGAATTATTGCGTTCAATCATCTTGTGCTCAACAATGAAAAAACATTTATCAACTGCGAGCAATGTAAAAACAACCACAGATGAACAATTGTCATTCTAGTGCTTCTCTCTTAGACCAATCAGTCTAAATATTTCTCAAGTATTCACTTTCACACTTTAGTGCTTCTCTCTATACTCAAGTCTTAATTAGTATGCTTCAAGGAATATAGAAGAGTAAATAGCCTCCATTCGCCAATTCCTGCAAAAAGTAGCATCACCAGACATTTACTACCCCTGGACTCTAGCAGAAACACTTATAGGAGTACTTTACTTCATTCATTGGACCTTTCATGAAGAGGTTGGTGAATAGCTCTTGTACTACCACTTATCTTTAGCGAATTTCAGTGTCAGCACAAATGCCTCTTCCCTGAATACCATAGAGAATATATACAAAACACCGTAGAGAATACCAATGAATACAACTTAATTATTAGAGAAAACCACTTGTGTGATGATTAGCTTCGACTGAGAGATACCACTTGTAAGAAAACTAACAATCAATACAACTTTTTTTTTTTTTTGAGGAAACTACGGTGGGGGAGCTCCCCACCTGAATTTTCTCATTGCAATAATAAAAAGTTTACAAAGTGCCGTTCAAAGCACATGAGTTACAAGCAGTAAGGGTGGGGTGCAGCTTATACTATCTGATTACATCAACCTGAAGGGTGCACCAGTCCTCCATTACTTGAGTAGAGACATCACGGGGGCTCTAATGACCCAAAGTCGGAGATGCTCCTGGAGGAGCGAAGCCGTAGCTGCAAGAGACATGGCCTGATCATCGAATATCTTCTTGTTTCGTCGTTTCCAGACGGTCCAGAGCAGAGCAAGGAGCAAAGTGTTGCTCAGAGTAGGATGCCAGGTTGCAAAACTGAGATCAATCATTTCAATCACGTCGCTCAAGGGGCCGATGGTGCTAGCAGCCGGTAGGATGGATGACCAAAAACTACTACGATAGATGGGCAAGCCACCATGAGGTGCTCAATCGTTTCCACTTCAGAAATGCAAAAAGGGAAATGAGGGGTGGAAACGGCGCCACGCTCATAGAGGAAAGCGCGGGTTCTAGTGTTACCAACTCTGAGGTTCCAGAAGAAAATTTGCACCTTTTTTGGAGCGAAATTTGCCCAGTTGTGGTTCTGCCATCTGATGTCTTCACCTGGTGGGCAAATCTTCGTGTAGGCATCACCTGTCCTGAAGCCAGGCACACTGGAGCCGCGCATGAACCGAACATCTGCCCTGTTCTCTAGAAGGGCAGAGGACATGTTCGTTAAGCAGCACAACGTTCATCGCTCGCAGCGGACGAGAGTCTCATCAATACAACTTGTATGATCAACATTTGTACAAGCACACAACCATACAATCCAATATGAGAGCATAAGAAACCCAATATGAAAGCCAATTCTTTTGCTTCAAGAACATTTCACTGGCTTGGTGATATTTCTCCCCCTTTGACGTTATCACCCAAAAAGCTACATTCAAGAGAGTAGTAGCTAGGAAGATAGATGAGTTAGATCAATAGCAATTTGAAGTGATGCTGCTCCCCTTCATGATTGCTTTGATAACATAAAGTTTCCATCACTTGATATCATCACAAAGAACTACCCACCCCCCACCCCCTCCCCCCCCCCCACCCCCAACCCCCCCCCCCCCCCCCCCCCCCCACCCCCACCACACACCCCCACACCCAGAACTAAAGACCTTAGTAGCACAATCAAATGGTAAACTTAAGTGTGCTTCAAAAATAAAAAGGCAAACTTAAGCAGGTGAAATGTTAAGCTTGTTACTGACATTAAATTAGATCACAAGCTTGTTGTCATTGAAGTAGATCGAATGCCAAACTTAACATTGGAATGTTGCGGGAAAACGGAATAGCTAAACCACGTAGATATTGTATGATGAGAGGTGTCAGATGAATTTTCGATATGACAATACCCACTTTTTATGAGAAAAGAGAATAAAACTGTCTAATAATGGTGTATGGCATAAGCTGTTGGAGAACGAATTTCATGAGTGGTGACTGGTGACCTAAGACAGCTTGTTGGTACACGGGCTAAAGAGTATCTTTGGTTGTTTTTGACTTGATGAGTTGTAGGTGTGTGCCCAACGTAGAATGAACATGTATGAGACTTATATTTGCAACACCCAATAGGATTTGTATGAAATTTATACCTTTGTTTTCTCGGTGTCTAAATTATTGAACTAATGTTTGTATGCTCCTACCAGGAACAAAAACATTAATTATTCCATTAGTAGAATGAGAAGGAGACAAATAGAGCGGTAGCGTTGTGGTCGTTTAAATTAGTAGCTAACTCGACTTGTTGGCTAACACATGAGAGGTCCACCCCCCTTTTGAACTATGAGTACTGAATACCAAGTCGTTATGATTGTGTGCCTCATTTGCCTGTTCCTCATGATCGTGTATATTAAATAATAAAAAAGAACTAGAGAACATTATCAAAAGTAGATGGGTCTTAATGTTGTCATCGATCAAAGCTTTAGTGCACATCGAGCACTTGCAAAGAAAGGTTGGACATATGCTCCTCATGCTTCTTTAGAGATATGTTTTGGAATCCCGACACTCTCATTTTTTCTTGAGGCGAAGAGCTTTTCTCTTTACAAATCAATATGGTTACAATCTGCCTGCAAACATGCTTACATGGAAAGAATAATTCTATGCACGGTGCATCTCCAATTCAAATGCGTTCTATCCTCAAGCCTTCTTCACTATTTTATTTTTATTTTTCTCCCTTCGGCCTTGATAAGTAACATTTGTTACAAATTCTCATTGTTTTTTTTTTGCCATTTCTTTTGCCGTGCGAGGCATATTTATAATGACTTTGTTGATTATGACGAGATGTGAACGTGAACGCAAAAAAAAAAAGGCTTCGCATGAACTGATCAAGTGGTTCCTGCTGGAGGACCACAAAGGCAACTCGAGCCATGACCTGCAATTGTATTTATATGGAAATTTCTTAGAAAAAGGTCCATGGAAGTGAGGAGTCACGCCGTGCCCCGGAACTAGGGATGGCAATGGGTACCCGTTATCCGATACCCGACGAGTAATTACCCTATTTGGAGGCGGATATGGGATAAATTTGAACCCATGGGTATATAAATGGGTAAAGAGTTGCACCCACGGGTATGGTGGGTCGGATATAGGATGCCATAACCCATATTCGTTCTACCCGTGAACTCGATATATGTGTGATGTGTCAAGTTAATTTGTGATCTAGTATTGTAATCTCGTCTAGTACTTGTTATCTACAATGTCATATGATCATGTATGTGCCTTGAACCTTAGACCTATGTTGATTTTGTTGCCGGTTGAAATGAGACTTTATTTATATATGCTGTGATGTTAACTGATGAGCTATTAGCTGTCTATTTGTTCAAATTTGGTGGTATGGAGTACCCGTGGGTACCCATTACCCGTGTGGGTGTGGGTATGAGATGGTTTCCCACCCAAGAACAAATATGGGTATAGAATCGGGTATAAATTCCCCTGTCGGATGTGGGTATGGGATAGCATAACCTGTGAGTAATCTACCCGTTACCATCCTACCCGGAACCACGCCACCCTCGCAGCATCGCTGGCCGCTCCGCTGGGAGCTTCCTTTCTCCGCTTGTCGTGCATGGCCGCCAACGAGCGGCGCCACGCGGTCGTTGCCCCGGCTCCTGACAGCTACGGTCCTTCACCACCTCATCTCGCGCGGCCCACGAGGCCACTCACCCACAGAAACGGCTGGGCCTGCCCCCCCGCGCCGCCACTCCTGTGCCTTCTCCGCCGTCCGCTCCCACGCTGACAAGCACGTCCCGGCAAGCAACGGCCCTTCCCTGCTGCCCACTGACTGATGGGCCTGGCCGCGTGGCAAGTTAACTACTGACATCGAGAGCTTTTCGCTGGAAAGCCGCGAGCCTTCCTTCGTTCCCGTCGACGTCCCCGCCTCCCTTTTTCCCAATCCGCTCCTCGTGTCCCTCCACCACCGCTTCCCTCGCCGCCGCTACCCGGCCGCACGTACTCCCGGAGCTTCCGCAAGCGCGTGGCCGCCGCTCCCGCTGATGCTTCTCCGCCCCTTCTCATCCCGGCCTCCTCCTCCCCATCTCCCGCGCCGGGCGCCGTCCCTTCCGCCACCGCCCCATTCTTCCTCGTCCCCGCGGCGGCAGCGCCGGCGGAGCCACCACGCCCTCACCACACCGTCGTCCGCGCCTCCCTCTCCGACGTCCTCGCCAGCCTCCCCTCCTCCCTCGCGCTCGTCGGGCCCGCCGCGCTCTCGCCGCCGCCGCCGCTCTCGCCTCATCCTTCATTTCTTCCTCCTCCTACTCCCGCAACACTCTTCCTCCGCCGTCGTCGCAGGACCTGGCGGAGGACTACAGCGCCGGCGGGGATGTCGCGGGCGAGTGGGTCCTCTTCACCAGCCCGACGCCCTTCAACCGGAGCGTGCTGCTGCGGTGCCCGTCCGTGTCGTTCGAGGACGGCGGCGCGCTGCTGGACGGCGTCAACGAGCGCCTGCTCACCGAGGAGCGGCACTACGTGAACCTCAGCCGCGGCCGCATCCCCGCCGCGCGCGGCTGGGATGGCGCCTGCGACATATCCTACCAGAGGATTTGCGTCGCCATGGAGGACGGCGGGGTGATCGCGCTCGATTGGCCGGACAATTTGGACCTGATAACGAGCACGGGCTGGATTCTACGGTGCTCATCGTGCCTGGCACGACTGAGGAGCATGGAGGGCAGCATCAAGATGTTTTTCGTGTTGGATGCTCTGAAGAATGGGTACTTCCCATTGTGATGAATCCCAGAGGGTGTGGCGTTCACCGCTCACGACGCCAAGGTGAAATTCTGTACATTTATTTACGATGCTGAGCTGTTACCCCAGTTAATATTGAAGTGTTGAAGTCAATCATATACTGTTCCAAATAGTTACCCACTCTTTTTTTTTTAAAAAAAACATATATAGAGCGTTTGTTAGTCCAAAATCAGAGGAGTATTTAGTGCTGAAGCTACAAGCTTTGCTGTTGATTCACTGATTGATATATGTTGATCACTTCTAAACTTATCATATTTTTTTGCTTGGGACTGTTAGACCTTAACATTAGCTTTGCTGATTTATGCTCACACAAACTTAAGTATTCCACTGATGTACTACTGTAACTGTTGCCCCCATTCTCAACAACTTATAAACAGTTTTAGACAATATGTTTACACACTGGTTTCTGTAAGAACTGAAATGTAAATGTAACATCATGTGATTGGAAAATTTAATATACAAAATGTGCCCGCAGCCCATCACGGGAAAACACAAGTTCTTTTAAAGAACGTTAGATGCTTTTGCTAGCAATAACAGTTGGATAGTTTAAAATTTCCGAAAGGGCACCATATAACTAACTGCAAATTCAGACATTGTCATCAACCATTCTGGAATTCTTGTAATTCGGGAAACCTTGGGCTCTACTGTGATCATTATTAATCTCACACTCTCAATGGATGTTTATTAACATATCTTATTTATAGCTTCACGGCATTCATGTACCTCCTAATGGTTATACCTTAGTTTTGATGTTTGGCAGTGATGGATATTTGTTCTAAATGTAGGGGCTTCTAACTACCTGCTTATGCAGGTTATTTACAGCGGCTGACAGCGATGATTCAGCACAGCAGTAAGTTACATAAACAATAAGAGACCTTGGACAACACTAATGGGTGTTGGATGGGGATATGGTGCAAATATGCTGACAAAGTACCTCGTCGAAGTTGGAGAGTCTACTCCCTTACTGCTGTTGTTTGTATTGACAACCCTTTTGACCTACAAGAAGCAACAAGATCGCTTCCTCATCATGTAGCTTTGGATCAAAAGCTCACGTGCTGGCTTGGTCGACATTCTGAGTGCTAATAAGGTTGTGATCCCCATTGCTCTCCCAAAATATATGCCATTATGCCCCTCTTCTCCCATTGTTTTCATGTACTCGTATACACACAATCTCACTGGTGAGCATGTGCATATAAAAATCGACGGAGCAAGGGAAATGTCATTGTAGGAATAGCTGTACTAGTGTCTTAGCTTTTCTGTAAACAGAAGAAGGATGCAATGTTGCAAGTTGAATATCTTGACCAACCAAAATGCCCCATGGTTAATGGTATATATATATTTCATGGCATCACCACGAGTATATTAAGCCTTTGCAAGTTTGCACTGGAAGGGCATTTAACCCAACAACTGATTTTTAATTTCTTTCAGAACTCTTTCAAGGTAAGCTAAATACTTCAATGTTCAGAAGGCTTTAACTGCCAGTTGTTTGCGTGATTTTGATGGAGCAATATCCGTGGTTTCACATGGGTTCGATACTCTTGATGACTTCTATTCTGAAACTAGCACAGGCAATTAGTTGCCTGTGTGAAAATACCTCTACTATTTATACAGGTATATAGTTCTGAACCACAATCAATACTTGGTCTTTACACATAGTATCAATTCCATGTGTTTCAAATATAAAAGTTTAAAGGTCCAAAGATATGCTGATTCTACCCGCATGTGTTGTCAACACTATCTTTCTAGTTATCTGATTTGAAGCCATGCTGTATTGCAGAGTGGATGATGGGACTGTGCCACTTCTTTCAGTACCCCGCGGTGCAATATCGGAAAATCCTTTTACAAGTCTTCTCCTTTGTTCTTGTGTACATTCAACTATCCTCACCTTTCAGAGATACACGTGTTATGGTGCCAGAATCTTGCCTTAGAGGTAACACTGTTTTATTTGTTATCCATAGGGCTTCCATTAGAAGCATTCGTGTACCACTTCAGGCTCTATACATGTATATCTTGTATCTTTACAAATTACAATATTTGTACAACAGTTGCATCAATGTATTTTTCGAAGTTGCCAACTTCGTTCCCACCCTACTACATTGCCATGTGGGGCAGAACCTACAGCCATTACCACAACGAGCGAATCCGGGAACCTGTTGTCCAGTGAATGGCTGAGTTAGTTGCTTGCTATGTCATTCAGTTTGAGAAGGATTAGTTGTTAGCTTCGTGGTTCGGAGCAATTTAGATGGATTTGTTAGCCTTGGCCACTCTCTATATAAGGAGTGGTTCACAATGAATAAAAGGCAAGAAAGAGCGTTACCTAATCATCCTCCTCTCACGGTGCAAAGCACCACGATACACCATAGCCCAAGGAGGTGGGTTTATAAGCCTCGCCCTCCCGTCAAATACTACTAAGCTTTGTACCATCTAGGACAACCCCAAGATGTAGTGCCTTGGTATAAGAGCATTGATGCCATCATTGTAAGCAATGATTCTGAATAGCGATAAATACAATTGACATTGTTGGTTTTCTCCTGCAAGAGCTTCTTTGTGTGCTTATCAGTTGGAATGCTAAATGGTCATTTGGATTTATGCAGTGGCTATCAGCAGTGGAGCTTGCTCTTCTGAAGGGTCGCCATCCACTTATTAAAGATGTGGACATCACGATCAACCCACCCAAAGGCCTAGCATCTGTTGAACCTCAAGCAAATGATAGGAAAGCTTCGAAAGGCAATAGTTTTCATCATCA